>VYXB01007861.1:263800-277266 GCA_013397135.1 Pachyramphus minor | reverse complement strand
GGAATTCATGGGCTGGATATGTTATCTCTGTTGTGTTCTTCGACCTCTAACTGACCTTAGGTTTCTAGAGGGATGGGGTTTTTTCCCTTAAGATTTTGTTTGACACCCTTCTCCTTTCTAAATGCCAACTGGGATGTGCAGCACCAGTAAGGGGAAGGATGCTCTTGAGAGACACTACTTTCTAAGCAGTGTCCTGTAGGTCCTGAGCAGTGCCAGCCAGCTTACTTTGGCATGGAGAAAGAGTGTTTCTTTCTGAAAACTACCACAGTGCAGCATTCCGACCTAGCTGTGTAGGGGCAGTGTCTGCCTACCTGCAAGTGCACAAAGACTGGATCTCTGTGTCCTTCTTTCTGCATTGCTGCTGTTCCCTTTCTGATCCAGTCCAGGGCTGTCGTCAGGGTTGTTGTATTACTCTCTCTCACAGCAGGTATGTGCAGGCACTGTGCTAAGTTGCATTGTCCTTTGAAAAGGATAGTACAAAGGAAGTTTAGCACAGGACTAATGTAGCTCTCCTGTTGCCTAGAAAAAATGTAAAAATGGATCTGAGTTAAATGGGTTTTCATTTGTTTTCTTTGCAGCTCCCCGGGGAAAGCGAGGCTGGAAAACCTTTTATGCTGTGTTGAAGGGAACCGTTCTGTACTTGCAGAAGGTAGGGGAAATCACTGTCTTTTGAAAACCAATTAAAGTGGGATAAAGCAGCAGGCATCCTCTCCACTCTCTCAGCCCACCTTCAGGGTCCTTTCCCTCCGACACACAGCTCAGCTGATCTCTCTACCCTGCACCCTGTTTGCACACACATTCAGGCATGAATCCTTTCGTTGACACCCTCTCCCTTTTCATAATTTCAAGTTCAGTTCCACTGTCCCATCTACGTGTGCACCCTGTCTGTTCCGTCGCTGTCCCATTCCTGACTCTCACGGCTGAAAAAAACAGCCAGTTTCACCAGCAAAGGCAGCCTCATCTCTCTGTGTCTTGCACAGATTCCTCTAGGGTGCTTTTAACTTTGCATTTCATAAGTATGACTTCCCCTTCTGTAAGGTTGTCCTCCTTTCCCACCTTTTCATGGTATACTTTACTGCAGTGCCTGCAAGACCAGCTGCAAAAGCAATTGAAAAACAGCTTGGCTTTGGTAGGAATTTGCAGCTTCTGTTCCATTGCAAAATTGAAGGATAAAAGGATACTATTTTTTTGCCAAAGCAAGAAGAGGCTGGTTTCTAACAAAATGTGCTTCCTGACAGCAAGAAATCTAAAAAAAAAGTCAAATGAAACCTTCCAAGCCTTTTGTCACAAGCTTAAATTTATTATAGTACATTTTTAACTATACTGTTAGAACATAACAGTATAACTGAGAGCTGTCAAAATCAAATAAATGGCAGCAGCTAAGTAGGTTGCTAAGGCTTTTTGCCCCCCAGTGTAGAAGAAATATTCATGGAATAGGTGCTGTTTGTCCAGACTGCTCTGTATTGCAGAAGCATGCTTCTTCAAAAGCTGTTTTACATTTCCACCACATTTTGTAACTGTCAGGAGTGCAAGTACATGCTGCAAGTACATTTCTTCCTCCACTGCTGTGGCTTTCTGAAGTTGTTGCTTTCATTGGCACCAACCTGGATATTCTCTGACAAGAAGGAGAGTTGTTTGGGTCAAATTATTACTGCATGAGGTTTACAAGGTGGATGCTCTGGGTGCATTGCCTTTTTGGGAGGGCTGAAATCCTGGAACAGACAAAACAGTCTGCAGTCAGGATGGAAGATTTGGGTTGAAAGATGTATGTGATATGCTCAAAGCCAGTGCAGGAGACTAGAACCAAGTCTGCTGAATCCCACATCCTCTTGCTGGCAGCAGGTTCAGGTTTTACTAAAGTGGCCATTTCCTGGGTGAAATGAAGTCACCTGCTTCAGTTTCTGAAATAAGTAATCTTTAGTGTTCACCTGAAAAGACCGCGTGTTTCCCTAAGAAGTAAGAGGACTCCTTTGTAATACATTAATTAATCCCTTATTTGATATTTAAGGAGGGATTAATAAGCTTTCAAGAGGAAGAACTGAGGATACTTTCTATTTTAGAGTCTTAATTAGATATCATTATGAGGATTGCTGGCATATTAGTTTAAAATGCTTTCTGTTTAACAAAATGTTGAGATGCTGATGTAGCATGCAAATTTTCTACAGGATGCTGC
Organism: Pachyramphus minor; assembly: GCA_013397135.1. Taxonomy (NCBI): domain Eukaryota; kingdom Metazoa; phylum Chordata; class Aves; order Passeriformes; family Tyrannidae; genus Pachyramphus; species Pachyramphus minor. The sequence continues at coordinate 275,093 of VYXB01007861.1, read as the reverse complement.
TCTCCCCACTCTCACCCTCCATGCTTTGAAGAGTAAGAGAGTAATTTCACATATGACTGCATCTTTGAGGAATGAAATGCATCATTGGAGTCTTGTTCTTATTTGTTTGTTATTTGTGTGTTTTGCACTTGAATTCTGTGATTACAGGGCAGTACTCTGCAAAGCTGCATTCTCCCACTTGATCTGGAAGGAATTTGCGCTGAAACCATCTTACTGTAGCACACTGACAGCACTGCCAAGCAAGGCTTTTACTTTGGTGCTGTCAAAGGTCGACAAAAGGATGTGATGGGAAGTAACTCATTCCAAGAGTGGTCAGGGGAGCTGTGAGCCTCTCCAGGGTGCCTCTCAGCCACATGCTGCAGCTGTGAAAAAGCCTCTGGTTTCTCTTCAGCTCCAGAAGGTCCACCACGGCTTTGCTTCAACACTTAAATAGAGTTTGTTCTGTTAGGGATGTAGTGTCACAGAAGGTGAGGATGCCAGAGTTTTAAAATAAGAGCTAGGCCAAGTTGTTATAGTAAAAGTTTCTCATCTGTTGTTTCCTTTTGTAGTATACATTTTTAAATGTAAATTATAGTAATTTCAGAAGGTTCGGGAGTATTTTAGAACAGCTTGATTTCCTTGTGGAAGTGCATAGCTCTGGCAGTAGTCTTGTTCGAAGGATTTCCTTGTTTCTGTTTGTCTTGTCTCCTGATTAAAGAGTGCTGTAGGCTAGGATGCATTCACATGCACACACACACATTTTTCCTCTTTCTCTCACTCTCTTTATATTTGTGAGGATAACGTCTGTGATGGTGGTTTCATTGCACTGAGTACTATTCAAGCAAGACAGAGAGAAATCTCACTGTTCAGGTGCTGTCTACACATAAACACATGTACAAACCTCTGCAGTATTGCTTTTTCTGTTTATCTGTAACTCAGCTGTTCCCTCAAGACACTACTGTAATATAAATATTAATTGTTTGTAGCAGCTGTGATTCCCCCAGTGGGCAGTGTGATCCCAATTCTGCTGTCACTCTGTTTACATTCCAGTTCTCCTTGTTTTGCTGTCAAAGTCCATGTATGAGAGTGTTTTGTAAATGGTGGTCGCTAGAAATTCACTGGGGAGTTTTTCTGGGCAGTCTTGTCTCCATGCCCACATTTTTTATTTTTTTTTCCCATTGGAATTATTCCAGTGCTAATTCCTGTGCTGCATGTTGTTTTGTTTTCAAATGAGTGATTGAAGAGAGATGGTTTGTGAATTACTGAGCCCAGAGGGCACCCGAGGGGCTCAGTGGAAGCATTCACAATTAGCCAACTAAACATGTCTGCACAGTATTACATAAAATGAAAAGTCTGACATATTTGGGATGTTAGCCGTGTCTCTGGGCATCCTCAGGCCAAGGTTAATTTCCTGTCCTCTGTTCATAGCAACAGGAAATTGCAAAGTAGGAGCTTGACAGAATGTCTGTTTGCTAGACTGGCACGGGATGTGATGTGCATACAGAAGGGAGATTTATAAGGAAAGGATATAAGGCTGACCTCGCTTCCTTGGTAGAAACTGCTTTTGGGCAAGAAGTGCTGGACAGGAACCTTTGTGTTTTGTTCAGACTCTTCTGTGAGGTTCACGACATCTTTGCTCTTAGATGTGTGACTTCATAATCTTGCAGGCTTCTGGGTATTTTTATATCACTTTTCTCCAATTTCCTTTATTAAAAGTCAAAAATTAAAGTAATAGAGAAAGGCCAGAATGATGTAACGTGTTAGGTGACGAGACTTACTGAAAGAGAATTTTGCAGCTGTCACATGCAGCTGAGTGGAGATATCCACCCACGGTACATTGACTGATAAAAAGACAAATGTCATTCTCTGGTCTATCAAAAACGGATTTAGAAACATGCTGACTCTGGGTCAGCAGGATGTGGGAAAAGCATTCTCCAGGAGCTTGAGAAAGATGAATTCAGTGTGCCATTCCATTGTGTGCAGCACTCACATCAGCCTTCAGTTGACAGAGCGGTCACGGTTCCTTTCTGGCTCCACACATATTTCTTGCTACTGTCTTGGTCTAACTTTAGAGACCTGCCTTCCATTTCAGCTCAGCCTCTGTGCTGACACCGGCATGTGCTTGATGGCATAGGAGAAAATGGATGTTCCTGCTGCCATAGCATTCCCCACCAGTTGTAAAGAGTTGAAGGCCTTAGAGAAGGAATTTTGTCAGCACATTCATGTTCTTAATAGCTTGCTCTGAGGCTGGCCAACGATGTAGAGACATTTCTGGTATGCTGATCAATACCTTTGGAGAAGCTGGCAGAGCCCCAGCTGTCAAGGTAAATTGTAGCTAACTGATCTGGTGGGATTAGGAAGGATTATTGGGAGCGTTCTATGTCGGAAAGAAGGGGTTCTCAGCCAGGATTACTTCTGGAGCTGCCCAAATGTGGAGTTTTTCTGGAACAGTTTAGACACCAGAGCAGGTTGTGAACCCTGGATACAGCTCACAGAGGAACAGGCTACAGGCTAGGTGATAGCTGACACTGTCTCTAGGTAGTAACTGGAGGAAAGATGGAATATCATGTTCCTGAGGACTGTCTAAGTTCACTTCCTGGCTCTGAAGTTTTCCCAGTCTCCCTGGGCAGTGGAGCTGGTCATATCTCCTGAAACTACCACCAAATAAATCTGCTTTTGAACCCATAAAGAAAGGGGCTTGACCTGGGGCCTTGGCTCTTCCATCTTCAAGATGGAGATGTGCCTGACTTTGGACAATCTCCTCCAGTGATTGTGCTTTGGCTAGAGTCTGGAGTCTCAAATCTTCCTTGAAGAAGCTTTAGGGAATGCCCTAAGTGAGCATAGACAAAGTCCGTCATTCAAGAGACATTCCTCCAAATATTGCAGAGTCTCAAGTTATGGGAGAGGAAGGACACTTAGCTTTTCCTACTGCCAGCCCATAAAAACCCCTTATGCTGCAGATGTTTAGGTTGAAGGCTGTCCTTTACTCACCTGTGCAGCAGTTCTCTGTCTTTCTGCTGAGCTTGCCAGACCTGTGGTGTGTTGTGCCGTTGTCTGGCCCTGGGTGGAGGTGGTGCTGAGGCAGGACTGCTGGATAGCTGCATCTCCTTGGGAGAAGTGTCTGAGCAGCAGTGGCAAGTTCTGGGCCTGCACTAGCTGGAGCTTCGTCAGGAAGGATGAGACATGGCAGAGGAGCAGGATGCTTTGTCCTGCCTTCTGAGAGGTGGTTACCACAGATGGTGATGCCCCATCCACTGAAACTCGTCCTAGAGAGCCTGAATCCATCTTGCCCAAAAACACCGATACCTTTGGCAGCAGTGTAGGTACCTCTGGCTGCAATCCTGTTCTGTGTGCTGCCAGAGAAGCCCTGTAAACGAATTCATGCACATTAACCAGCTCCTCTTCAGGGCAGGTGCCTCCCTGGCTGATGAAGCTAGTGCTCTCCTCCCACATGCCCTGTGTCCTGGACTCTGTTTCCTGCTGAACCTCATCTCGTAACTTGTGTTCAAGTGGAGGATCAATAGTTATTATGCCTGCAGAGAGTTATTTCTCTGTTTTGCAGCTGTCACATCGGTGTGTGTGTCAGGTGAGACTGATTTCTGTGATGTACTAAGAGGGAGAAATGGAGTCAATTACAGACTGCTTTGGCCTGTCCTTCAGAAACAAAGTGATGCAGCATTGCTGGCGAATGACTTTTCCTTGAAAAAGCTCCTGGCTTTCCCAAGCCATTTATAGTCATGAGAGCTTCACATGGAACTTGTAGCTAAACCGTGGTTGTGCCTTTATATAGCTTCTGTCACTCAGGAGATCAAAGACTGCTTCCAGGCTGATGTTTGCAGCACAAGAGAAGTTTGACTCCCCTTTTTGTCTTCTGGTGCTAGGAGTGGTACTGTTACTGTGTCAAAAACCCTGGACAGAGCAGTGCTTGCCATTTGTGGACTCTGAGGAGAGAGATTTAAGGGAGTTTGCTATATTTGCTTTGTGCAGACTGATAAGGCAGCTTCTCCAGTGTCTGAGGGCCTGCCTAGGAGAACATACAAAGGCATTGTTTGAGAGGAATTAAAATCAAGCATTGGAGGCTGAGAACCCAAGTAGCTGAGCATCGAAGGTGGGAGCTGGTTATGAAGGATTCCTGAAATGAAGACAGTCCATGGCTGTTGTGATAGTCAAGTACCTTCTGTTTACCTCTCTATCAAGCAGGTAGCAAAACTATTTCTCTCCCTTGGAAAGAGATTTAAAAAAAAAGAAAGAAGGAAAAAGGAAAATATGTTAGAGGTAGTAGAAACCACAAGTGCTCAAGTCAGGTTGCATTCAGTTCATATACTTCATTACTATCTGTGAACTGTGGAACAAACTTTTTCCCTAGGTTGAGGAAAAAGGAGTAGCACATGCAGAAATAAGATGCTATTTTCCCCCTGTTAACTCCTGCAGGATGAATATAAGCCGGAAAAGGCTTTGTCAGAGGAGGATCTGAAGAACGCTGTTAGTGTGCACCATGCGCTGGCATCCAAGGCAACAGACTATGAGAAGAAGCCCAATGTCCTCAAGCTTAAAACAGCAGATTGGAGGGTCCTGCTTTTCCAAGCCCAGTAAGTGCTCTCATCATGCCAGCCATTGAGGAAAGAAAGCAATGCTGAAGGAGGGGTAAATTCCTGCCTGGACAGGTTAAAGCAGAGGCTTAGGAGGTTCAATATGTTTATTTGATCAGAAATAAGATTAAGTAGTGATGAGATTAGAGTGCACAAGTAGTGCATGAGAAAGAAGCATGAGGTTTTAACAGGCTTTTTAATCCAGCTGAGAAAGGCATAACAAGATGCAGCAGCTAGATGCTGAAGCTGCAGGAAATTCAATTTGGAAACAAGGCACAAACTTATAACAGTCAGGGTGATTAATCATTGAAGCAAATGACCAAAGGCAGTCTTGGATTGTCTGTCTCCTGATGCTGTCAGGTCCTAGCCGGTTGTCTTTCTAGAAGATACACTGTGGTCAGAAACAAAGTTAATACAAGAATGATTTGATTAAGTTCCTCATGCTGTGATACCCAGACAGAACAGATGATTTGCCTTTGCTTCTGACATGAGCCCCTCTCTGCCAAGACCATGGACAGATCCTGGAGATCTGTGATGTCGTGCTCAACTGAGGATATATATCTGAATCAGGGCATTGGTTGGCTCTGTTGCCTGTGTCATTTGGATTGGATTAGGAAAAGATGTGTGCTAAGGTGAGGTATGGGCCTAACCATAAGCTAGCCTGTGACTGAGTTACCTGTCACTAAACTGCTTGCAAACATAGACCAGAAGGCTAAGCAGGCTCTTAAGACTTGTCCAGTTCTGGTTATTCTCACTTTTAAAATGCTATAGAAGGGGTGAAAAGAAATAGAGGAGGCTTGAGTCAACAGGTGCTTAATGTGTGTTTCTTCCCCAGGAGCCAGGAAGAAATGCAGACCTGGATCAACAAGATTAACTGTGTGGCTGCTGTCTTCTCTGCACCGCCATTTCCAGCAGCAATTGGCTCCCAGAAGAAGTTCAGTCGCCCGCTCCTGCCAGCCACCACAACAAAGCTATCTCAGGTGAGACGTTCTTATATGGAGGGTAGGTGATGACGATCTCTCTTGTTGGCTGGAGAAGGGATGGTGGTCCATGTCATTGTTTTATGGCTGTTGCCACTAGCAGTTCTAGGAGAAGGAGGCTTACATGGTAAATCTCTGCTCATTTCCTGATGTAAGATTGGAAGCAGAGGGAGAGAAGGAATGGACTTGAATATAGTTGTTTTATATTTTTGAAGAAAAGAAACAGTCACCAGTGTTCCTAGTACCAGACAAAGAATTTTCATCTTGTGCTTATGGCTGTGTGGAAGACATTTCAAATACTGACTGGTGGATTTTTTGAAATATGAGTGTGTATTAAGGCCACTCATTTCAGAAGTAGTAGACATACTCCTGATCTTTGGCTTATTAAAATGATAAAAGGTGAAAGTTGATGGATTAGACAAGCATCAATTATATTTTTCCCACAACATTTTCCAGACTCCAATCCTTATCAACCCAGGGATTTTCTGTATAATATGTATTTGTAACTGTTTCTTACGTAAATGTCTGTGGTCTCCCTTTGTGATCACACGAGCTTTTAGTGTCCTTTGTCAGGGAGTTTCACAGCTCTACTTCTTGCACAAAACCCCACGTATTTCTGCTTGTTTCATGCTGGCTGTGTCAAATGCTTGCACCCATGGCTCTCTGTACTTTGGGAGATGTGATGCTTGCCTGCAATTCCCTCTGCCCTGGCAGGAACATGACATTGTTTGCTTTCGTCAGGTTGACAGAGTGACAGAGGTTATACTTCATGAACATTCTCCTGTACTTTTTAAAGTGATCTGCTCATGCCGTATTGCTTCTTAAATGAGTTTGGTTTTTTTTACCATCTTCATAGCTTGGCAACTGTCCTTAGAAACCACTGTCACAAAATCTACATTTCTCTAAAGGGATGTTTTTTTTTAATGTCACCTCTGCTTTTTCTCTCTCCATTGCAGTAGCCTTTCTTCTTGCAATGTGGTGGCCTACTTACCATCTTGTGTCGTGGGTTGAAGTCTAAAGCATGTTTCATTGTCATCCTTGTGCTTTTACCTTTTGCATGCCTTTCTGAAAATACTATACGGGGCTTCCATGATTTACCTCCTGTCACCAAAGAAAGCTTTTTTACTCTTTGTTGTTCTGTGTGGTGGTTCCATTTAGCCTATGGTTTCCTAGTCTCATTGTTTCCATTTAATCTGGAAAGGAAAAAGCAGATCACAGCCTTGTGGTTTGCATCTGGAAGAAAGGGAGACATGAAAAGTGGAGTAAGATAAACTGTTATAGTTAAAGGCAGAAGAATGTTAAGTGTTAAAAGTAGATAAATTCTGAGGTAAGCAGAAACATGTCTGCTTTTATCTGTTAGTGTGTAAAAACTGCCAACAGGCAGTTTCTCTTTTGGCAGACCAAAAAAATATGAATTGTCAAATCCCTGTGGTTGCTGTTCAGGGTTTTGTGGGATGAATCACCATCGACTACTTCTTCAAAGTACTTTTTCAAAGGGTCTTTTGCTGGTCAGGCAGAAGTCAGAATGCAGTGAGGACCTAACGTGGATGAAAAACAGAGTTTGGAAATGCACAGGTTGGGGAAGATCATTGTACCAGGTTTTCCTTTAAAAGCAGAGAAATCTTAGTTAGTCCAACCAAAGAGGGATATGCCAAATCTATATATAAAGGAACAACCAGTCTAGAAAAGATCTACTAGGGTGTTGGGTTTTTTTTCTTTCCTGAGAATGTGCAGCACACCCAAAAGCTCCAAAGCTGGTGCCCTGGAAATTACAAATGCTGTATTAATAGCTGCTCAAAGACCTCCTGTCGTCAGGCTGTAGATCTCGCTGCCGCAGGATGTCACTGGGACCAGAGATTCAGCTCAGTATAAAGAGTGATTGGGCACTAATGGGAGAGCATGCAGAACCATGATAGTTACTAACAGCAACAAGAATTTTTGGCAGCCAATAGCGAGTGGTTTGAGCCTTACCATGTTTAGGCGGAGGCAAATTATCCCACATGTTTCTTTCTTCAGTTTTCTTGCAGAAGAGTTGAAACACAAGATTAGCTGAGGCTTAGCTATCATTTTCTGTAGAAATTTTCCTCCTTCCTGCTTTTTCTGCAGCTCCTGCTCAGTAAGCTGAGAGGCTCAGTCCCTGGTGTGACTCAGTGCAGTGCAGGCGTGTCCGAGCTAGTCGTGAAGCTGTGGGCTGCACAGCCACACCGCTGAGGGACAACACTGGCAGCTGTTCTCTCCTCTGAGGTTAGGTGCCCACACAGGAGCTGAGCTGGGTACTATTGTTATGGCTGGCTAAGTCACCAAGATCTGCATGATCTTGTCTATATTTTGGACTTACCTACTTCAAACATAATTTCAGATCCAAGCCTAGAAATGGACAGAAGGCCATCCTGCAGGAGCTGGAAACCTTCTGCGATGAGGGAAGGTTAGCTGACAGATGGACTGGAGGAAGTGAGTGGGCCTGGGATTATGATAAAGGAAATTGCCTAGAAAATGGGAGTAGCAACTCCTCACTTTTTCCAATGGCAGAATGGGATAAAAGCTGGTAGCAGCTTAGCAGAATGAGATACCTTTTGGGGACTGGACAGTCCTTCCTCTTCAGAGTGCATTGTATTGTTCTAAACAAATAGATAGCACTCAACAGAGAGATCTTGGTAGAGCAGTAATGGAAGGAAGGGCACTGACTCCATGGCTATTCTGTCCTGGAAGGAACTCCTTTTACATTGCAAAGACTTGAGGCAGGGTCTTCACCTCTCTTATTCTGCCCTTGGTTTGACTGCATACACAACAATCTTAATTAATTTAACAAAAAATGTATTAGAACAGAAGTGTCATGTTGTCAGTAATGCTCTGCAGCAAGCTGCTTTTGTTGCTCAGAGCAAGGCAAGGGGTGACAGGTTTGCTCTCCTTCCCAGTGGCATCTTCTGGCTGCTGAGTTTTTCTACCAACTTGTACACTTTGCTTGGGGGCCTTTGAGAGAGCTGTTTGGGGCAGAGTTCTGAGATAACAAACCTTATAAATCTAAGAAAAAGGAACTAATTGGTATTACTGTACAGGGGTCTCTCTTATTTTCCTTTGCTTATTGGATATTTGAGATTTTGCCACTTAAATGCCTAATGTGTTTCTGAAGGATGAACAGCTGAAGTCCCATGAAGCTAAGCTGAAGCAGATCTCCACTGAGCTTGCTGAACATCGCTCCTATCCTCCTGACAAGAAGCTCAAAGGCAAGGAAGTGGATGATTACAAACTGAAGGACCACTACCTGGAGTTTGAGGTATGTATGGGAAACACTATTACTTTTACTTTTTGGGTGTGGATGGGGGAAGTCTTATACTTGGGGTACAGTCCTGAACTTCTGCATTGTTCACTTTGCTTCCCCAAGAAGTATGTTCAAGTAGGCAGAAAAGTCACAGCAATCCCAGAAGCTGGAATGCGGCTCCTTTTTCTGACAAGAGCTTCCTTTGTCCTTACTCATGAATTTAGCTCCTTATCTGTAACATAGAGGATAAAAATGTGACCCTATGTCCTTTTCTGATGTATCTGTTTGAAGAGGTGATAAGGTGTTCAGGCAAGATATGTCTTGTGTTGTAAGACTGTGTGTTTCCTAGTGTGTTGGAACCTCATTCTTCACAGAGTGACTGCATTCTGCAGTAATACAGATTATGGTAATTGTCTTCCATTGGTATGTTCTGAAGGAGCTGACATTCTGAAATTACTGTCATAGGCATGCCTCATCAGAGCCATTTGTATTGCATACCAGTGAGCCAGATGTCAGGATGAGAAGAAAAAGGGTAGAATTAAAGATCACTGTGAGATTGAGTGATACAACTTAGGCAGCTGCATTAGGAGATTGTTCTTAGTATCTGACAGCAGCTTTTACCCATCATGGTGTCTGCCATGTAGTAGGGCTATGTGGGAGCAAGTTGGCACCCCACCAGATGTCTGTTATTTGTTACAACTACACCTTTGAGCTTTTTCCCCCAGAACTGCGAGTCAATGTTGCCTTGGGTCTGAAAGGATCCTACTCTAAATAGGCAGTGCCCAACAATAAATATCCCTAGTCTGAAGAAGAGGAGGAGCAAATAAGACAAAAGTCAGAGAGACTACCAGAGCTGATGCTGGAGGCAACACAACACAAACCTCCAGAACTGAAGGAAGCCTCCTGCCCTGTGCTGTCAGTTTCTTTTAGAGGAACTCTTTTCACTCCTGCACTTGACTGGTTGTGTACTTTTGCTTTTGCAGAAGGCTATGATCTCTGTGTTGAGTTCCACTTTGCAGTAGCAAAATAGTCAGCTTGGCTTTATGAATGGGGAATCATACCTGACGAATATGATACCATTTTACAGTGAGATGTTTGGTGTGAGGGATGAGGGAACAGCAGTGGATATTGTTTGTCCTTCACTTTAACAAGGACTTTGACATTGTCTTCCATAACATCCTTGTAGACAAGCTGATAAAGTGAATTAGGAAATCGACAGTGAAGTCGTCTGGCTGAATATTTGAGATAGAAGGGCTGTGATCAATGGCACAGTGTCAGTTTTGGACACAGCACTTAGAGCAAGCTGCACACTTTGTCTCTGGAGGGAGTCTTGTGCAACTTGGAAGAGCAAGGAACTTCTTGGCTTTGGGTCCCCGACACAAAGTTTATTTTCTATTCCTTCTAGAGCCATGATGAGTTAGGATGAATCAGTACAAATCAGAACCAGTACAGCCCAGGGAACAAAAGATGTCATCTTCTCTAGTAAGAGTCTCAAACAGCAACTGAACAATGTAGTTCAGATAAATGATCAGCACTGCAGGAATGCCTGTGTGAGCAGGAAAGCGGTGGCAACAACTTCAGTTATGTGTGAGAAATGGTAATTCACGGTGCTTCTGTGCGATGCTGTGTTATCTTCACACTTAGCACAGATTTCACATGCCGTGTTGAACTATGAAGAGATCGTTCCAAAATGTCAGAAGTCAAGCAGACAAGGTAGAAGGCCAGCTTGGCTTAGCAGGGATCTACTTTTAATGCAAAGGCAAAAAAAAGTAGGTGTTTGCCTATTGGAAGCACATTTAGGTGATGTAGGAGGAATACAGAGATGCTGCTCATACTGCAGGGAGAAAATTCTTGTGGCCAAAGCTCAACTGGAGTTGAAGCTGGTCAGCAATGTGGGGGATAAGAAAAACAGGTTTTTTAAGTACATTAATGGCAAAAGGCAATGCTGAAATAACATCAAACCATTACTGAATGAGGATGGTCACCTCACAAACAGGGACAGAGACAAGGCAGAGGTGTTTAACACATTCTTTGGCACTGTCTTCAACATGGGTGATGGACCAAGGGGGTCTCAGTGCCCTCCCTGAGCTGGAGGACCATGAGTGTGAGAATGATCAACTCCCAGTCGACCCTGAAGTTGTGAGGGATCTGGTGCTCCAGCTGGATCCCTACAGATCTGTGGGGCCTGATGGGATTCATCCCAGAATCCTCGAAGAGCTGGCTGATGTCATCAGGAGGCCTCTCTCAATGATTTTTGAGCAATCTTGGGAATATGGACAGGTCCCAATATACTTGGAAGCTGGCTGATATTGTCACACAGTGTTCAAGAAGGGCAAGAAGGAAGACCCTGGAAACTACAGGCCTGTCAGTCTTACTTCAGTGCCTGGTAAAGTTATGGAGAAGATTATTGTGGGAATTATTGAAAAACACCTGAAAGTCATTAGTCACAGAAAGCATGGCTTCATGAGAGGAAAGTCCTGCTTATC
>VYXB01007861.1:216495-263657 GCA_013397135.1 Pachyramphus minor | reverse complement strand
TGGATAAACACACCCTCTGGTGGGTGAGCAGTTGGCTCACAGGTCAGGCACAGAGGGTAATTGGGAATGGGGTGACATCAGAACGGAGACCTGTCACTAGTGGAGTTCCACAGGGCTCCATCTTAGGTGCTCCTCAACATCTTCATAGACCACTTGGATGCAAAACTCAAAAGGAATACTAAATAAGTTTGTTGATGATACTGGATTGGGAGGAGTTGACTCCCTTGAAGACAGAGATGGCCTGCAGGGAGATTTCAACAAATTAGAGGACGGGGCAATTACCAAGCACATGAAGTTCAACAAGGGAAAGTGCTGGATCTTGAACCTGAGACGGGGCAACCCTGGGTGTATGTACAGAGTGGGGAATGAGACAGCTGCTGGAGAGCAGCACTGCGGAAAGGGACCTGGGGGTCCTGGTCAAGGGCAAGTTGAATGTGAGTCAGCAGTTCCCTGGCAGCCAGGAGGGCCAACCCTGTCCTGGGCATCAGGCAAAGCATCACCAGCAGGTCAAGGGAGGGGATTGTCCTGCTCTGCTCTGACCTGGGGCGGCCTCACCTTGTGTGCAGTTTGGAGCACTGCAATATAGGAAAGATACAGAGATAGTAGAGAGCATCCAAAGGAGGGCAACAAGGATGGTGAAGGGTCTAAAGGGAAGCCATATGAGGACCGGCTGAGATCACTTGTACTGTTCAGCTGGAGAAGAGGAGACTGAGGGAAGACCTCGTCGCAGTCTACAACTTCCTTGTAAGAGGAACCAGAGGGGCAGGGAACAGTCTCTCTGGTGACCAGTCACAGAACCTGAGGGAATGGCATAAAGCTGTGTCAGGGGAGGTTTATGTTAGATACTAGGGAAAGGTTTTTCACCCAGGGGGTGGCTGGGCGTTGAAACAGGCTCCCCAGATCTGAAGTGGTTGCAGCACCAAGCCTACCAGAGTTCGAGAAGTGTTTAGACAATGCTGTCAAGTACATGGTGTGATTCTTAAGGCTGTCCTGTGCAGGCCAGGAGTTGGGACTTCAATGATCCTTGTGGGTCCCTTCCATCTCAGAATATTCCTGATTCTTTGAGTAAAAAAACAAACCAGACTGAAATGAAATGGTGAGCTACATGAATACCATGAATGGAAACTTTTTGCTGGTTTTGGGGTTTCCTAATCTTGCCCTTAGAATAACGTCCTCTCGGGGTCAGGCAGGAGGTGGTGACTGAGCTTGCTCTATGGTTAAACCAAAAGGGTAAGAGGCGGGAGAGGCATTATTTTGTAACTGTCTCTTCCAGGTTGAGATTGTAGGCCAGACTTTGTATTTATGTACAAAGATGTTGATACATCTCCAGAAGAACACCAAAACAGCCTGTGAGTCCCTAAGGAAGCAGCATAGTCCCATCAGGGAGGAAGAAGCCATTTTTAATTTCTGTACGTCCTTGTAGTTCCTTTTTGTTCACACCGTAGCAGTCCCTTCATTCTCGTTGCTGATGAAAAACAAGCAAGGTGGTGTTTCCTTCTGAGGGGGGAGTGAACCAGGAGGTGACTGGTCCTTGCTCAGGGATGCAGCAGGTAGCATTTCTTTTTGATGGTGTCTTTGCTTATAGACATCAAAGAAGGAGTAGTTCTCTTTGTCTTTTCTACGAGGAAGTACTGTACCACATTGCAGAAAACTTGTTGCTTGTTGCAGAAAATATATAGTTTGAGAAAGATCTTCTGAGTGCTGTCAGGTGAGAGGTGAAGCCAGAATACTGATAGATGGCTACCTTGTCTCTTCTTTATTATGTTTATTCAGTCTTCAGAGGGAATGTTGCAGGCACTTTTGAATGATTTCAACTTCTGTGGTTTTATTTACTTGATAGAATTTTCCAGATTAATTTCTTTTAAAGCAAAATTCCCAGCTTTTACCTAACTGCAAATGTCAGGTCACTAAAAGACCAAGTTTTTTGCAGTTGAAATAAAAATAGAAATGCATCGATTAGTTGCAGCGGAAATCAGAGGCCCACAAAGTCCAGGGAAAAATGGCCATTTGCTCACATATAGATCCTGGATTTCCATTCTGATTGCCAAGTCTTGTGACCCTACTGGTGTTTACTGGACTAATAAAAAGCAGATGTCCATATGGCAATAAAGTCCCTCTCTCATTTGATGAATATTACACTATTTCCAAGCTCAGAGCACTGGTTTGCCTTTTGCAGAGGTGTCTGGTTCGTTGTGTGATGAATCATCCATCAGCCCTGTGCATCATCATCAGGGTTCTGCTTGCTGTTTCTCCATTTCCATTTTTATTAAATGACACATCTTACCTGCTTCATGTGTTTGTCTCTCACATTATGGAGCTGGAGCTCCAGATATGGAATTGATAGGAAAGCTTTTTTATTTATTTTTAGGTCGATTTTGTTATGATCCTCCTCTGTGAGTATTTGTTTATTGAAAGGACTCTCAAAACCCAGTCACCTTCTCTTCTTTCCCCCTCCGCCCCCTTTATATTCTACCCTTCAAAGCAGTTATCGAGCTTTTTGACTTCCTGCCCTCAAGTAAGTGTTTTTACCTGGAACTTTATTTTTTACTAGAAATTGGAATTTTTTTTCTTAAATATCTTCTTCTCTGCCAGGAACGTAATAGTTTGGCTGCTGTTTTGCAGCTTTGAAATAGAAATTAACAATCAGGATAGATGTTTACATCCTCCTTCCCTGTCCCCCAGCACATTGAGATTGCCTTAATTACAATGCCTACACCACATCTTCAGTGGATATGTCAGGGGCAGGTTGTTAAACAGGTCCTGTGAGGTGGATTCCTCTGCTCTCAGGACCTCCTACCCCAACATCTGCTTTTGAGGTCCTGCAGGGATCTTCTATTACAGGACCCTCATTTTGTTCCTTTTCGAGTTGTTTCTTGCAGAAAGATGTAATCGTGGCAAGCAGAGCAAGATATTTCATTGGAGAGGGAAAGGTCTGGTCCAGATATGGAATAGAACAAGTGGGGATGATACACAGTAAAGGGAACTTTTTCCATTAGAAAAATACAAGGGTCTGGGCAGAGAGCAACCTTCATCATTCCCCAAGTGACCCTGGCAGGGAAACGTGCCATGCTGCTGTCACAGCCCTCTCATCTGCTCCTTTTTGTCAAGGTCTGCAGAAGATCCTCTCATGGGCCTAATGGTGGCCAAGCTGGTACTATCTGAACTTAGTGGGACCCTGCTTTGGTTTTTCCCCCATGGGTAAGAAAAGCAGGAAAAGCAGTCACAAAAAAAGCAGGAAAAGCAACCACAAGAAGAGCAGGAAACACGGGCCCTGGTGGTGGGAGTGAAGGGTTGCAGGGTAGAGCTATAGACAACCAGAGCAGGACTTTTGCTGTCCCTTAGTTTGCTGCACTTTATTTCCATGCCTGCACAGGACACATGGCATTTCAGTGTGTGTGAGCATAGGATATGCCTGAGTGTGACTAAGGTCAGCAAGCTTTCACTTGGTAGTATTTCTCGGAAATCATCGTACGCTCCAGCTTGCCTCGAGCCACCATTTAGCAGAGCATTGGAATTTGTGTGCTGCAGAACTGAGCGCCTCTAATTGCACAGCACCCTGGGGCTCAGTCTGCCTGAAATCCTTTTTGTACAGTTTAATTTACATTAGCCACTATTGTTCATGTCCACATCAGGCACCATTGTTCACATCCATATTAGAGGCTGCTGGCTTCCAAGGCTGGCAGAAACCAATAAGTTACCCAGACGGTCTCTCAAGTGCTCTTGCAGAGTTTCTCCCAGACTGATTTGGGCCTTTCTTTTCATTTCCCAGAAAAATCGCTATGAGATTTATGTCAGCCTCCTGAAAGAAGGAGTGAAGGAGCTGCTGAGTGGAGGAGAGAACGATGCACCAGGACTGAAGAAATCCCACTCAAGTCCTTCTTTGAATCAGGAGTCTCCAGTTAGTGCCAAGGTGAAACGCAATGTCTCGGAGAGGAAGGACTACAGGCCAGAAACACCCAGCATTAAGCAGAAGGTCACTTAGGGCGGAGATGACAGCGAGGGGAACAACCATGCAGCAAAGTACCGGTGGTCAAAATTTTTTTCATTTAATAACCTGTCTTTCACAAAAAATAAGTACATCTGCCTGAATAGGGTGTTAGTGACATTTTCTATTGTATATTTTGCTGTTTCTGTGCAGATTGTGGGAGATGTCTTTGCTCCTGCTTTGCTTCGCTTTGTTAATTCATCATTTAGCAATTGAAGCATCGGGACTTTTTTATGTTGTTCTGTTTCTAAAGGAGCTGGGGGAGGGGGAGAGCGCTGTGACATATATTCTGTCTCTTTCCCATTTATCTCCTCCCATTGGCATGTGACTTTCATCTCTCAAGTCACTTGTCACTTTATTTACGTGGTGGGTGGGAAAAATAACTGGACAAGTGCTGCAGTGCTGTGAATGTAAGCTGTGGCTGCGAGAAAAGCTGTGCAGCTGCAGAAGCCTGCTTAGAGCCTGGGATGCTGGGAACACTAGTTTCCTGTCAGTGTGGGGCATGGTACTGGTACTTAGCAGCAGGTGCTACAGTAAATAGTCACTGTTGCTTATTATTACTGCATTGACGCTGGACCCACATGTGAAGGAATGAAACCTGGAAACCTCTGGCAATGCTGAGATGACAGCATTGGGATAATTTGTTTGCTTCCTTCCAAGCGAAGTCTTCTCCTGAGTTTGCAGGCTGGAAAGCTGGAAAGGCTGGAAAGCATCCAAACCCGTGCTGTCTCTGCTATCACGGAGATTAGGGTTTGCCCAGCTGGAATGACTCTCTGGGTTTTACATTTATTTGCAAAGGAGGCTGCTGTAGATGTCAGCCATTAGCATTATATATCAAAAACAAAGGGCCTCTGTGTAGTTTTTAACTATACGCTCTCATTTAGCTGCTATATAGAGCCTTATGATATATTGTGTCCTGTTGCTTCACCTTCCAGGAGTTTCTGTGCACAGAGAGCTTCTTTCAGTTCCTCTGATAGTGACAAAGCACTTTGTCTTTTCTCTTCAGGAGAGGATTCTCCTGAGTCCTCCATTTTCCTGCTTTATCTCACATGTAGATGGAAGAGGCTGGTGCAGACCAGAGAAGGAGACAGGCATGTCCTTGCTGCAGACCAGGGTTTGATGCTGTCCTGGCTACTCTGTGCCTGGAGGCCAGCACAAGGGAGCCTCCGCTTTATCAGGTCATACCCTCCACCCACAGAGAACAAGCCCAGCTCACAGCTCCTCCATACCCTGCTCCAGGCGTTCAGAGGAGAGCGCAAGATAGGGAGGCACCACCATGGATAGAGCTTTCCATACCTAAAAGTCCACCCTTGGGGTGGCCAGCAGTTTTCAGGCACAGAGGGTAGAAAGATGATGTAGAAATTATTTTCACGCTTCCCAGCCCCTCTTGCCTGGGCAGCATCATGGCTCTGCAGAGAGCACTGGCTTTCCTGTTACTTAACATCCTGGGTTAATCTCAGGTTTGATACTGGCTGACAGGATGAGCTTGGACAGGTCTCTCCCATTTTGACTCACCCTTTTCCTGTGTGGAGTAGTACAAACAAACTGGCCTTTCCCGCAGAGTACCTTGGTACATAATGTTGAGGACCATTTGAAAATAGTTTCTTGCTGTTATTTTTGTTGTGCCTGGCACAGGACAGCCTTCCTGATGGATGCAATTCCTAATGCATATAGAAATGTCAAGATCAATGCAAGGACTGTTTAGAAATGTGCTGGTGTTTCCAGCCCAAGTAGTCGAAGGGCCACACGTCAAAAAAATTGCCACCTGAGTGGATTTGTGCTCTGCCAGACTTCCCAAGGGTCCAAGTCAATTAATCTAGCTTATTGAACTGCCAGTTCAGTGGGCAGAACTGGGAGCAATCAAAGAGAAACGGCCTTTAACAGACACCGCATGACTTGCCTCCCTCACTGAGTACCACCATGCAACAGCTTTCTCAGTGTTTCACTGACTCTTGGCTGTAATGAAGACTTTGTGCTTTCAGATGTTGAGAGGTTTGGGAGCAACTTGATCCTTGTAGCTGCAGCCTGGCAGCAAAACCAGATGGTGCTGTTTTCATTAGTGATGTTGGCATCTGCCACTGGGAGTGGCCAGTCCATGGTGAAAGTCATGAGGTTGGCCCTAGCCTTGGCAGTGTTGCTAAAAGCTGCAGAAGTTGTTCATTCTTGCTAAGGTGGAGTTAACATTCAGTCCTCCTGAAGGAGAAAGATGCCTACTGCTGCTGGAGCCAAAGTGATGTGGTGCAGCTTGTTGGGTAGAGAGACTCAGGGTAGACAGATACATGATAGGACTTATTGGGAGAGATTGTTTGCATTAATTAAGAGTGGTAGATCAATAGCTCATGGAAGGGAAGGAAAAGCTAGATGCCTGCAGTTGTTCATCATGCTCTAGAGGTTTAAAACAATGATTGGAACAGACAGAAGAAGAAATTTGTTTGGGGAATATCGAATGCATATTGGAGAAGAAAACTTGACCTGTCTGTTGTGGTTTAGGAATGGTATTGCCCAGTTTAGTGTTTCCACTGAGACTCTCCAAACCATATACCACTTACTCACTTCCCCCTTCCTGCTCCCCTTGCAGCAGACTGGAGAGGAGAATTGGAGGCATAAAAAGGTAAAGATCACAGGTTGAGATAAGACCAATTTACTGGAAAGAGCAGTGAATTAGGAAAATTAATAGTAACGGCAACAATATCAATAACAAAGTAGACAAGAGAGGCAAACAATTCACATGCGAAGGAACGTTCACCAGCAGAGCCCGACAATACCTGACCTCTCCCTTCCCACTGTGTGACCTTCCCCTGTCCCTGAAAAATTATGTGGGTGGTATAGGATAACCTTCTGGTCCTAGCCATGCCCCTTCCTGGCTATTACAGAGATTAACTCTGTCCTGGCCAGAACCAGGACACCATCTTGCATAACAACATTAGAACACATGCAGCAGAAACAAAACCGAAAAGAGCGCAGATCTGTAAATGGGCCCTGCTAAGCTGTCAGGGGCGTTCACTAGAGGATCTTTTTGAAGGCAGGCTAGAATATGCTTAGCAGACCTCTTGTGATTATGGAGTGAAGTGGTTTAAACAGCAAAGAAGTGACATTTGACTTTTTTTCCCTCTGGCTTTTGACATATTCTGGTTGCTGTAGACTTCAGTTAAATTGCCGAGCTCAAAAAGAAATTACTCCTGTTTAATGCATTTTCAAGCTTTGACACGGAAACTGTCAAAGTCATTGCAGAGAAGACAATTTGAAGCAATAGGAAAAATAAAAAAAAACCTGCAAATTTTTTTTTCATTATTTATTCTCTGTTTCCATGTATACTTGTTAATGGATTAGGGTATGTTTTTAAGTCTCTCATCTGGGCTTATCAAATGCAGTTTTTCACTTTTTATTTTTTATCATTTAACTTTTGTTGAGCTTGGAGCACTCTTGGTGAGACTGCTGAGGCATGCAGATTAGTTTACCCAGAATTTGTAGGTTTGCTCAAGTTTTAATTAATGCCATTTTGCTCTGTTAGTTTACCATTTGTAAGCATCCCAGACACCCATGTAAAAATGCGCATTTTGGAGGCCAAGCGAAGAACGTGATCCTGTTGTGAAAGGGTTGTGAAAGGCTCCTTGGGAATAGGATCATCTACCTAGCAGTAGTGTAATACCTGATGATATTAGAAAGAGTAGAGCAGGTTCTCAGGAGGTTTCAGTGGTGCATCTCCTTGGGTGGCAGCATTGAGGGTCTGGCCAGGTAGTTTTGCATGGTACCCTCCACCCTGCCCTTCTCTGCTGAAATGTTTGCCTTTAGGAGAAATCAGTGCTTGACCTCAGTGACTCAGGAGCTTTGGTTACAGTAGGTAAGGATACTCTGCCGGTTTCCAACCCTCCTCTGGGACTCAGCACGCACCAGAACTGCATTTCAGTGAGCAGCCTGCAGCTTTCTAGGGGTGCTCAGTTTAAGCAGGAGTTACTGGCAGCCGCCACGAGCATGTGTGCATGCAAGCGAGCCTTTGCAGTGATGCGGGGAGGTGTTATCCTTCCTTGTCAGCCTCCATGCTGCAATGTGCAGCCGTTGCTCAGGCAAAGCCTCTGCTTGCAGGCTGATTGGAGGGATGCAAAGAGGGGAGCAGGATGGGGCCAGCAGCTCCTCACTTTCCCCCTCTTGTGGTGCAGACAATGGTTCTGGAGGGACCCAGAAGCATTGCTGGTTGCTCATCCTCGAGAGACTGAGCCAACTTTTATCTCCAGCTAAGGAAGGAGAGACAGGAGAGGGCCTCACTGATCTGCCCCTGACAGCAGAGAGGTGCGGGAGAAGGGGAAAATGCCTTCCTCTCTCACCACTCAGCAACCAAGATGGTGAGGAACTCTCCTGAAGCCAAAACCACACTCTGGTCCATGAGTCAGCAGGATGCAGGGGTCTGGTTGAGGCAATTTTCATTCATCAGTGGCTGCGAAAGAGACTCTCTGAAGTGGCTGTGTGTTTGTGTGCATCTTGCAGATAAATCACTCATAAATCACCAGTGAACATGACTACAGCTTCTAAATCCAGTATTTATGTTGTGTCTTTAATTGATGTAGAGAGATAAGTCAGCCAGCAGAGTGATTAATGCAGCCGAGCTGTGGGGGAACACTGTTCAGCTGCGACGCCGACTCAGGCGGTTTTTCGTCTGTAGCCAGTCACTTGTAAATGGTTACCAGAAGCTTTCTAAGGGTTAGTAACTGCTCATCGCTGTGATGCTTTCCCTCTGATCCCATGTGCTCCTTGTCTGTCCACGTTAAGGGGCTCTCCTGGAGCGCAGTGCTCAACACTGCCATAGTTTGAGCCAGAGTTTGGCCTCGCAGCCCCCCAGAGACAGGAATTGTTCAGTGACTTTGCACAGCTCCAGTGCACTGGAGTAACAAGGCTGGTTGTTCTTCTAACTTGAAATAGCCAAAATTTTTGCCTTTCTCCAGTGGGGAAATGAGTTTGATTAGAGCAGGCCATTCAGTAAGGAAGTGGTTGTGGCAGTGGAGAAGGCTAAAGGTGACAGAGTTTTCACCAGGCCTCTTGAAGGCATTGTGTGGCAATGTTCTTCTTGAAAGTGGTGAAGGCTTTTCTCTGCAGTTGGCATACTGCTTACTGTGTCTGCGTTCTCCATTCCTAAATGAATTTTGGTCTTATTGCAGTTAGTCTGACAGCTCCTCCTCCTTTTCTGTCAAGCTGCTCCTGTCTGTCATCTTAGCACCTCAGCTGCTTCTGTATAACAGGTCTGTTTCCTTCCGTGCTTGCAGAAATCCAGAAAATTTGGCTGTCCCATCTTGCATTGAGAAAACCTGCTCTGAAGCAGTACTGCGTTGAGTGGATAACCCCGTGAACAGCTTTATCACTCTGCTTGTCGGTAGCCTGTGTTTCCAACCACAGTTATATCTGGGAGGTGCGAGACCGAGTTTTAGACTGCCGTGATCCTCTAGTGTTATGCTGCAGGGATGCAAAGTCCCCCCCTCCCACACTCCGACCAAACACTTGCAACATTCTGAGTCTTATAGTATCCAGGTTGTTGGAAACACTGTCTGCTTTTGCAGAGGCAAAAGCAGCATACACACCTTATGTCTAGTAGTCTTTCAGCTTGATGCTTGTTTAAAGTTTTCCCAGTATTGCTCTCCCCAGGCTCTGGGACATCACATCTGCTCTGAGAGAGCAGTTAATAAGTCCACATTTCTCACCAGAGCACAATCATTGCTCCCCATCATGTGTTCCCAGCATGTGATACCTAGGCTGCCTAGAGGGATGAACTGTCGAAGCTTTTTCAAAAAGAGCTAGTCAGTAGCTTGTGCTTTTTAGAGGATATTTTTAGTGCATATAGTATCAGTATGCCTGGCCTCTCCTCTCTCCCGGTAGCATTGGGGTAATACAGCAAGCTGCTTTACCTGGAGTGTCGCAGTCGGGACATGAGCTCCAGGAAAGAGAGGCTTTGTGAGCCATCAGAGAAGTGGTACCACCTGAGCTGAGCAGCAGTGCACAGGACAGTGATTCTGTAGGAAGGAAGTCAGCCAGTGCCACCCTCCATGGCTACTCAACTGCTGGAGACTGTGCTAAAGCATTACCCTCAGTGCTGAGGGTAATTAGAAACACTGGCTCCCTTTTCCGTCTGGATTGTGTTGCTTGAGGAACTGTCCCTACCACCTGCTGCTTTTCTCCCTTGTGACAGCAGCACCCTTATCCAGGGGTGCCAGAGTTCCTTTGTGAGCACACGTTTATGTGAGAGCAAGGAGGACAGGTTCTTGGAAGAAGTGTCCCAATGCCATCTGGGAGTATCTGCTCTGCTGACGGCAACATCCAGTTGAACAGTGAAAGGAGGTAGGCTCAACCCTGCCTGAGATGTCCTTTGCTCATGCATTTTGTTAGCTGCACTGAGGTTGTATTTTAGGTAGTTATTAGAGCCATTCCCTTACCAAATGCAAGCAACAGCTTTCCCAGAGGCCGCACCATTGACCTGACTTTGCTCCTGTGGTCAGAAGGAGCAAATTTAGGCCAGCCCAAATCATTCTCTCTTCCCACCCTTTGAATGCTTAACTATTCCATAAAGATTATAAATGTTTAAAGAATGAGGGACCTGCCGTGGCATCTGCTATTAAAACTGAGCCATGAGAAGCTGCGGTACAGGCCAGAAGTTTATTTGGACTAATAAACCATACATTTAGCAATGCAAGGATGGAAAGTGCTACAAACTACAAGGGAAGGACTTTTCTCTGAGGTAAACTATTGTAATTAGTAGCCACTCTGTAGCAGTGGTCATGTTTGTAACTGACTTAAAGGAGACCAGCACAGCAAGATACTTTTTGTCTAAGCAGGCAAGGTTTCAGGTGGTGCCTAGTGGATATTGTGGTGTAACCACAGAGCAGCCAGCCAAGCTGCCATGGAGACTTGTTTGACACGAAATCCTCTGACCTCCCTGAGACTCCTGCCGGGAGAAGGAAGATCAGTGATATTGAGTCTGTGTCACCACATAGGGCAAACTCGATTGGTAATATAAGTCTTAATTCACTTACACTCTTCTGAAAACCTCATGCTCAGTGCTACCAAATTCTGAAAGACTGTAGGATGAGAACAGGGGTCGGTTGTGGTTGGTTTTTTTAAAATTTGTACATACTCATGACAACTATGTCCTCTTACTCAACACTAGGATTATAATTTGACTGAAAGAACAGAGTTTTTTGGGAGTTTGAAATCTTTGAAATCACTAGTCTCTGGGTGAGGTGCGCTCTGAGGCTTTACATTACTTGGTGAACATGTTTAAGTGATGCCTATAGATGTGTGTATATATTTCGTAGGTAATAGTATGGCTTCTGTGGCAGAGCACTCCAAAGCCTGCTGTTCTTTTCTGAGGCTTGTTTTGGTCAAAGCACTTCAAAGCAGCTGCAAACATTATTAGGATGCTTGTTGTTCTAATTGTTTACAAATGAGGTTAAGCAGTCATCAGAGCTTTCGCAGATTTAGGGTATCCCTTGAGCTGCCTTGATCTCCATGTGTTGTCCACCAGGGGCTGCCTGTTGTTCTGCATGTTGAAAGCAAAGGCATATATTTCACAGTCTTAAGCATGGGTGAGTGGGTGGGATTTTCTGCTAGCTTAATACTAGGCTAACTTCCTCCCTGTTTGTATCAGCCAATGCCTGCATTGGGAGCATCCATGCTGACTTCTGAAACTCATGCTCTGGGGATCGAACACACAGCTTTACTTCTGAAAATGTTGACCTTGCTCTGTGAACATTCAGCAAGGGGACATCATGTCCAAAATTGTCCAAGAAGGACAGGTGCCCGTGATGTCTCCTGCAGATACAGCAGTAGTGAGGGGTTTTTTTTTCTGCAACTGTACGGATTTCCAGAAGAATGGCTTATCAGCAGGGAAAAGAAGAGCAGCAGGGCTGAAATATCTCCCTTGGGCATCTCATATGCTTCCCTAAGGTTTCCCTTGGGATCTTTGAACAACCTGTTAAAAAGTTGCTGGTTGGAGTAAAAAGATATAAGGAAACCCAGTGGGTTTTCCTGTTGTACTCTAGTCAGGGGCAACACTAGCATGATCTACATAATAGAGAGCAAAGCCTGAGGGTGTGATTCTTACCTGGAGTCATAAAACTCTTTTGCATGCAGTTAGTTTGAAGCACTTGAGCAACTTCAGTGAACTGCAGCTCAGAATGGCATGAAGGAGGGCATTCTCATCACCTTGCTTGGAGCAAGCTGTAGTCCTGTAATCCTCATTCAGACGATGAGCTTCTTTCTCCCTTGGGTTTCCCGCCTCCCATGGTAATGTAGCGGGAAGATGTGGGTGAGCACTGTTGCACTCAGAATTGCAGTTAAGAAGCATCATTTACCTTCCACCTGAGCTGTTGCAGTGTTGCTTTCTTTTAGGCTGAGGAAGAGGATTGAATTTTCAGTCAATGTTGCATGGTAGCCATATGGGAAGCATAACTCTTGGCAGTGGCAATACAGAAGAAGGTTTTGCACATGCCTGTACATACACCCTATACATCTCTTGTGTGCAGAACCAAACTTACAGGGCCTGACAGCAGTCTTTGCAAGACCTTTCGTCTGGTGGGCTCCTATCCCTTTTGCAAAGTGTAGGAACCTTCTTTCCGATAACCTTGAACTCAGTTTACTCTTGTCACTGAATTGCTGGAGTGTTTTTCATTCAACACACTAGAGACGCAGTCCCAGTCTCACTGCTTTGTGGGAACTTCTTGGTCTGCTGTGAAGCAGCATTGAAGTAACTATTAAATCTTTCCCAGCAGCTTGGAACTTGCTGCTCTGACTCTTGGGGGGGTCATCATCTCAGGTTTGATGTTGTCCTACCACCAGGACAGCCTGTTTTGTCCCTGGGAACATGCATGGCCAGAAAAGTATACTCGGAGGTCAGAGTCAGAGCTGTGCAGACCCAAGTCAAGCCCTGGTTCATGGGAGATGTTTCCATGTGCTGCTGATGTCCATAAGGACTGAAATATATACTTGCTTACACAGAGATGCTTTCCTGAAGCAGAGTTGTCACTCTTTTCTACAGGTATCACGAGATGCCCTCCCTTATTCTGCTTCATATATCTGGTACTAGAATGATCATTTCCTGGTAAATGAAGGCACTTAATCAGTCCTCTTCCCCTTGGAAGAAGGGCTTTTGGGGATATTGTTATATCATTTAAAATAATATTTTGGAATTTAAGTTTACATTGCTTTATTTTTCACTTGAGGTGACTGTATATAAATATTTTCTTCTATTTTATCATTGCTGATAAAGTAAGCCTACAGTATACAGACAAATAATTTGCCTTTGATGTATTGAAACTGTGAGATATAAAGTAGACTTCTCTCGTGTCCATGTTCCTGACTATAACTCTGTTCCTCTGTGTTTTTATAAGTTGGAATAAATGTTGCTTACGGGCAACAAAAAGCCTGCAAGCTTCCCAATAATTTTTATGTCATTGAAACCAAGCAACCCTATTGAAGGATCTCACATATGTATAATGATATATGTATATGTACAAACTTTAGAAAGAAATAAACCAAATGTATTTCATGTTCTGCAGTTGAATGGGTTTTTTGTTTGTCTGTTTGAGCCCTGACAGTTGCTTTCTACAACCAAGAACACCACCATGATTTTACAGCAGTTGCCTGTCCTGCTCAGGGAAATTACAGACAAATCAGCTGGTGCAGCCCTTTCCCCAGTGCACCCTCCTGACTTCCATCCCATGGATGGAAGTTTCAAGGTTTTCAGCAGTTTCAAGGTTTCCTGAGCTGGAGCATACTGTGTGCCTTACAGAAGCACAGTCTGGATCTGCACACTGCTGCCAGGGCAGGGGCCAGTGCATCCCCACAGAAATATACAGCAAATGATCCTTACTAAACGAAACACGGAAAGAGGCCTGAGGTTGGGGTAACCAGCAGAGCCCATGGTACTGCACGCACATCAGTCATGTGTGAGGGCAGCATGCCTCTCCTCTCTTTGCTCATGTACGAAAGAGGTGTCATTTCTTCTGGCTGTTACAGGGTGTGTAGCCAGCAGAATCACCACTGCTTGCTGTAAAGAGACAGCAAGAATAGAATTAACTGATTAAAAATGGGTTTCCTGGCACATGGGTTGAAAGAGGTAGGCTGCAGCCAACAGCTGCTCAGAAATGATTGGGAGTTGAAATTTGTATGAGATAGTTTGTTTGAGAGTCCTGTTGAGGTTGGGAATTGCTATTAACTTGGTGGATGGGAAGCAAAGACCCTTGAAAGGCAGAAAAGTGAGACACTAAAGGAAAAGGTGGTGAGCAAAAAGGCAGAGATGGGAGTGGTTAAGAAGCTAAGGCTATGCAAAGTGAGAGGAAACAGTGTGTCCCACACAGAGCAAACAGCCTTGTGCTTGCAGTTCCTGGGTTGGACATAGCTCAACATGAGAAGATAAGACACTGTATGGAGAGTGAGTAACAGGGCAAATGAAGAGGATGTGTCCAGCACAAGGTGGGGCATGCCCAAGCTTTGCAACAGGACTAGGAGCTTGTACTATTGGAGACAATAGTAAGGAAGACATGATGTTTCCTACCAAGATTTGGGTGAATGTTTGACTATCTTGAGATGATTGTTTCTTTGTATTTTTCCTCCTAGAGTCTCAGTGTGTTACCTTCAGATGGATGAATGGCAAGACCTTCAGCGCTCGGGATAGTTACGTACCTGGGGTTGTTTTCACACTATGCCATGGGATGCGAAGTTTTTTTGTTGCTGTTCCATCCTGGTTACTTCAAAGCACTCGGGATTTTTCATTCCCCTGCATGCTCCTGGATTAGTATATCTTTTATGAAAAGACTAAACAAAGTGGTAGTAAGGATGGGTGGGAGTATTTTACAAAGATGTATTAAATGCCTCCTCTAAGCCCAAATGAATGTTTGAACTGTGTCTGCATGTTAATGTCAGTGCTGCTCACCACATCTTTTCTTATTTTCTCTTCCTAGCTGACAAAGTCAACACTGAACGTCTTCTGATGATTTTTCTGCCTGGAATCATTAGTCACGTCACGTTGCTTACAATGCATTAAACTACAACAAAATGACAGAACAGATGCAAAGTGAAAGACAGATATATTTATATTCTCTTCATTGTCCACTTTCAGTTCAAGTTTCCAAGTAAAGAATATAATTATCAAGGAAGTCTGAAAGAGCTAGCTTATATATGCAGGAGAAACCTCCATAGTCTACAGAAGCTACAAAAATCTTTTTAACTGTTTATAAATAATGTAGCATGAGAAGGGGACTTAGCCCAAAAGTAAGACTCAACTTGGCCTGAAATTGTTAAGGATTATCTCTAGATTAGAAATTACAAGAAAGTCCTTACCCATCAGAGCACTGAAGGACTGCAGTGGCCTCCTAATCAACAAGGGCAAAAATACTCAGTAGCTTTAGGTATCATATGATGAATGATACCCTAGGTATTCATTTGTCAGGTCATCACACACATGTTTATTGCTTGCTGCTAAATTCATGTTTTCCAAAAGAAATTATGTCAGCTGCTATGCTGTTTCTCCCAGAAAAAGGACCATCCTAGAAAGTATGAAGTACTACACAACATCTAGCCACTGTGCCCGGTTTGCTCTGTCATGGTCATGTTCACTTTAGGGCATCTCTTCTGGTCCCATTCCACAGCTAGTTTTTGGGTGGATCAGTACACAAATGATGTGGGTCTTTGTTTTGCTGGTCTTCTCTTCACAATAAGACACAAAGAGAAGGAGAGCTGAACTAGGTGGAGGAATAAAGGCTAAGTAGACTTATTTGCCTCGGAGAATGTGTGAGGTAACGTAATGCTGATATGAACTGGAGATCTGGGAGGTTTTGGTGCCCTGTACCCAGGCAGGGTGTATTGGTAATATTTTACAAAGCTGAGATTGCCCTGGTAACAACTTTGGAAACTCCAGACTTTGGTACAGATTTTGGTGAATCTGGCCAGTGAGGTGAACTAACAATGGATGTGTCATGCCTTAGGGAGGAACTTGGGCAGGGAAAGGGGGGCAAAACAGGGGCAAAAAGGTTGTTTCAGGAAATAGAAACAGTGATGAATAAGGCATAAAATCAGGCAAGGAAAGAAGGAGTGCAGGTGCTTACAGACACATCACTGATTTGCAGCCTGAGCCGTCAGGACTCCCCATCTGGCTTTCCATTGGCACTGTGTCTGAAAAACTCGCTGTGAGAGAGTGGACTGCAAAGGAATAGATTTCCACTGTAGTGATAGGTCATGTAGAGTGGGGAAGGTGATGAATTTGTAAGTGAGTTGCTGATGTATGTGATTTACAAGATTTAAGAGTGTGAAATTAACAGCTTTATAATTGTGTGTAACAGGGTGGAAAACAGTATAATTGCAGATTAGCAATAGTGGTGTGTTTATTTGATAATCAGTATATTGATTACTTAATAGATTGACCATTTCCTTAATAATGTGTCGCTTAATTACTGAAGTGTGTAATTTCCTTCTATCAGTTATATGTTGGTCTTGCAATCTAAATGGAGGGAGTTGCTTCATAAAATAGCAGTTACACTGGGGGAAAGAGCGGTTCCTACCTAGTCTTAACTTGTTTCAGCCACACCACCTTGAATGACTTAGAGCACTGCAAGGATGTTTTGTAGGAATATTTGTAAATATTCAAATTATGCCAGTGACCACAAGCTGCAAGCTAAATAGGATGAGTCCTGGGAACACAAACCCAGTAAAGAGGAGATGTTGGGAAAGCAAGGTCTGTGAATTAAAATTTCAGGGATGGAGCTTTATAGTGCACAAGCATTGTGTTTTCCCAGCTAACAACATGGCTTGTCTGCATGTGTAAAGGTACTTTAAAGGGCCTTTATCTTTACTGACAGTCTTGAAATGTAGGTGAAATGTACTGTACAGATGGTTAGAATTCTGCAGGAAAGGAAGCAGAATATAGCATCAAAGATGAAAACCCTGTGGAAAAGAAGATTACAAGGATGATTTGCCCAAGGGAAGAGCAACCAAGAAATGTTTGAAAGCCAGAGATAAGGCAAGAACTGAACTGAAAAAGCATGGGAGGCACCTGAACCATACCTACAATCAGGTGTCATTGTAATGGCAATCCATTAATAGGAAAGGAGCAGCCTCTTGTGAAGGTTGCCTAACCCCTCCCTTTATAATAGTGCTCTTTTGGTGAAAAGTTCTCATACCTCCATTGTTTGCAGAGGCATTTTGAACACTGTTGGGGCTGCTATTAATTCAGCATGCTGTATGCTGGCCTTCAGGGAAAACTGCTCAGAGCTAACCAAGGTTCCTTCCTGGGCTTTGTAGCTTAGAAGATGGCAGCATCTCTGGATCTGTGCACTGTCTGCAGGAGGGAAGTGTCTTTGAAGAAAGGACAGTAAGAAAACACAAAACCAAGCTGAATCCCATTTTCCATCACCACGATACTGAGATTGTTCAAAATACGTGATTTGGGTGGGTGGGTATTGTTTGTTTTCTTCTCCCCCAAGAAAATGTTTTTGTTCAGCCAGAAATCATCTCTCTGATCTGCCTCACTCAGAAGTGCAGTGTAAATATGCTCTGTTGGCTCTTTGGAAGGTCAGTACTTTTAGTCAGCTTGTGTGACCTTCTCCTCTCTGGCCAAATGTCCAGTGTGAAAAAAGCACATATTTTCTTTTCAAGGTAGTTACAGCTGGGACTTGGTTAACCAAGACATGTGTCGTGGAACACTTGTTGAGGGTACAGTCTTCAGGATGGACATACGCCCTGTCCTTTGAGAAGAAATGGTTTTGATCGAGGTAATGACTGGGATGCTGCTGTGAGGATGGGTGTGGAAAATGCCCCTGCCCTGTCAGAAGTGCATATGTGATACCCAGCTCAAGGTGCACACTTCTTCTTACCCCATTTCCTCCCATCCCAGCCTGAAATGTGATGGGCATCCCATAAGCACAAGTACTGAGACTGGGATGGATGGAGCCAATGCCATTAGCAGCATACTTACCAGAGTAGTAAAGACACCAGCTACCACACCCCTTGGATTCTACCAAAGGGATGCTCACCCGTGAAAGGAATTTGCAGGAGTCTGTGCCTGGGGCAGGAATAATTTCCATGTCTGGCTGCTGGGACAGTTCTGTGGGGCCCTTGCAGCCACCCAATGATTGCAAGTGTGGTGTAAAACCCAAGTCCTGTTACCACAGCCACACCCACACTGCGTTTCTCAGGCAACTGAGGCGTAGGCAGCAGTTAGAGGTTGCATTTGTTTCACCGGGGAAAAAAAACCCCCATACACACACGCACACACACACAATTAAAAAATGAAGTGCTCTTTCTCTTTAGCTCTAGTTTCTGACTGCACTTCAGACAAATTGTCAGAATCCGCATTCCCGCTGGCAGGGAGCCAGGCTTGCTGGCACGCTGATTAAATGGTGTGTGGGTAAAAATGTAGGCAGATCATGGGGACCTGGTACATTGAAACCTTGGAGAGCTTTGTTTCCTCTTGCTGCTGCTTTCTTTTTCTCTCCAAACTTCTTGCAGGCTGGTTTTCTCCTTGTATCTGTTTTGGGGTCTGAACATCCAACTTTGGGAACTGAGGAAAAGTGTGAAGCCACAGAGGCAGCTGCTCATGGCATATAACTCCTACCTGCTTGTTCTCCTGCGGGTGAGCACGTAACACTCTGAGTGCAGTGAAGGTGGTCAAGACACCAAAACATTGGGCTGCAGCAATATAAAGGGGATTTTTGCAGGTGGCTGGGAAACCTCTTCTGTGAAGCACCCAACCAGACAGCAAAACACATGCTTCAGCCTTCCTGGGATCTCTGTCTGTGACAGCTGCTCTGAGGAGAATGAGCTTACTTCAGTGAGCTGTGCTGCCTTTTTCCAGCCTGGGGCACTGGGCTCCCTCCAGCTGACAAGCACTGGAGTTGGGGAGTTGGAGGCACCAGCTTTCTAGCCTGCTTAGGTCTTGCAGCTGTAGCATTTCCACTGCCTCATGTGTGAGACCATCGCATCATTCCCAGAATATGTGTCTACCTGTCATGGAGGGCTCCCTTGATTTACACTGACTTGCTCGTTCACTTATGTTTCTCTTAGGGCTTGACAACACAAGTGAGTTGAGTGACCCTTGGAGCCACAGTACACATTGAGTGGAGACAGTTCTCATGAATATAGTGGCTGAGCTCCTATGTGACTCAAGGTCACTCCGCTCCCGTGTCATGATGCCACCAAAAGACAATGACGCCACCTCAAAGTGTTTGACTGGGCAGCTACACCGGAAGTGAGATAGCCCTGCTTTTAAAATGGGTGATCTGCACTGCACTGAACGGTGGCGTGGGTATCCCAATTCAGAGGCAGGGTGGCCTCCATGCAGTCTAGTTTCCAGAGCAAGACAAGATGATTCCCTTTTGGGAATATGGACATACAAGCTCAATCTCCTTTTTAAATCCCACAGCAATTTGATTCACATCTTCAGCTGATGCCTCTTGAACTCTGTAAGAGATCTGGCACAAACAAGTCTCTAAAGGTATTTTGCAGCCCTCTGGGCTCTTGCTGCACTGGCGATTCGTCAGATGTGTCTTGATATTTAGTCCAGTGTGCAGCCCGACTGACAGGGCCTCCTTGCCAAGCATTAGATGCTGCACAAGTCCTGAGGGGGTTCACTTGTGCTGACTGTGCAGTCTGGGGCTCAGCTTCTCAGGATGACAGACAAGGGTCTGGTTCTCCTGGCAGGAGCTGCATGGAGGCTGAGGTGCTCACACCACACCTACACCATGGTCTGCCTCTGTGCCCAGGAGCCAGGGAGGTTTCACCCTCACCTTACTCAGGGGCAGACCAAGGCCAGAGCTGCCAGAACTGTGCCTGCCAGTTCTGCCTATGCTGTTTAAATTGCAAACTCTCCAGAACACGGGCTTTGGCCATGTTCGTTCAATTGCAATAAATATTAGTGCTTATGCTTTGCAAACTGCTTGGCTTTCAGAGACTGGTACGACTTTAATGCAAAACATTTGGCACGTATTTTGTGAGCCCTGGGGACAGTTTAGCTTGTTCAAATGTGTACTTGGCTTTGAGTCACTGATGTGATCGATCAAAGGAGCAGACTCTTCCCTCTGACTCACCAAGATTGATCCCCTGAATTTGAGGAGTTTAAATATCCATTTGATCCAACCATTTCAGGAGTTTGACTTGAAAAATTCTGGCTGCTGAAATCATAGTGGAGGCAACTGACCCCACCTCCTGCAAGTTCAAGGAAAGATCGGTCAGGTGCTAAACTCAGAGGACAACTATTGGCTTTCTTTAACTGACAATTGAGCATTTTGGGCAACAAACTGTAGATTCACTGGGATGCCAAACCTAGAGAACTTCTTCTGTAAATTTGTTTGATCTATCTCTCATCTAAATGGCTTCAAAAAGATGAAGAAAACCAAATCCACCCCGATGTAATTGGATTTTCAGGCTTGTCATTCCACTCCAGGTAACCCTGGGTGTGCCAAAGGACATTAAAATAGGAAGGGAGAAAAAAACCCCACCATGCCCCTCCTTGTGCATTCAAGTACCACCTGTTGAAGTACAAGTTTTATTCCATATATCCTCAGCAGGAATGCCTTGAGGTGTGGTGAGTTTCTGCAGGCCTTGCACTGTTTCACCTTGAATGGTGTAATGCTGTTATGGTTATTGCAGTTTTTCTTCTGACTGCAGGTATTACTTGTAGCAGTTGTGTCATTGGAGTGTGTGCTTACCTGTGCCCCTTAGTGCTTTTATTATTGCTCTAACTAACCACATCATGTTGTATCTGCTCCCTGATCGAATGTCCTCTACGTGGAAAATGAAGCACATAAAACCCAAGTAACTCCGTCACCCAGGAATTTGTGAGCACATACGGAAGGTGAATTCCCCTCTCCCAGAAGAGGCTGAACCTCTGCAGCTCTGACTAACACCTCTAGTGTACGTACTGCTCTCTCAGTTCAGCGCGGAACCGACTTTCAGACCAAGCAGTAGAACCAGACAAATGTATTTGTGGTGACTTGTGCCACAGTCATTACCTGAGTGTAGAGTTGTGCTCTGCTAGCCAATGTGTTGGCCTCCCACACCTCCAGACTCTGGATTTGCTCCAAAGGTTTATACCCAAGCTGAAATTCAGGGATGAGAAGTTTATTGGACATTTTGCCATTAAATGTTAATAGGATCAGGTCGCACTGGCTTGCTTCAGAGAATGAAGATTAGCAGACAAAATAATCAGAAGAGACAGATAAACAAAGGCAAAGAAACAGGCACACTCTGGTCATTTGCCCATGATCAGATGACTGTTACTGTTAACTGTTCTTAAAGCTGTTTTTAATCACAATAAACAGAAATAGGAGCTGCTTTTATTAAAGGTGGAGGTTAATTCTGCCCTAGCAGTGACTTGCATTCTGACAGATGAGAAAAGGAAAGCAAAACTTCAAACAAAGTTAAGCCCTAGCCTCTGTTTTCTTGCTGAAGCACAGCATAAATTGCACAGTATTGGCCAAGTCTCCTTATTAATTTCACTCTGTAAGAAATCATAAATCTTTTAGTTTTAATATAAAATATTCAAGTTCTTCTCTGTTTGTTCTTGAATTCTTTATGTACAGTTTAAAGAATGTACTAACACAGAAACTATTAAACGTGGATATATCAGATTACAACTAAGCTGAAGAAGAGGGACAAGGATACTGAAAACTGAAGGATTTCCCAAAACTGTAACAGAGTATTTTGAAGGCAAGATTTTTTCCTTGGATGATGCAAATAAGAAATAATCCCTGATTTTAAGGCTAGAAATGACCTTGCTGATAATGTGCTAGAGCCAGCACTGCTCAGTCTGCAAAGCACTGGACAGGGTTGTTATTTGTGGCACTAAGATGGTGCCACATGATGACAAAAAAAGACTTGACTGACTGACTTTACTGTGTGCTTTAGTGTGATGAGTGATAAGCCTAAGCTTTTGCAAAGGGTTCTCCAGAAAATGTCACCCTGTAGTTCCCACACATTTGTGCTTGGAAAGCCATGATGGAAAGTCTTCAAGGGACCCATCTTGTGCCTAGGTAAACTGCTTTTCACTTGGAAATAAAGGTGCCATGCTTGCTGAGCTGTGCATATATCATGTGGCCACAAGGTATTTGTAGCACTGTCAAAAACAACACACTAACACCATCCAGGAGGATGGAAATGTGGTGTTCTGATACCTCCCAGTGCTATGCACTTACTGCCTTTCTATGTGCATCCCTCGACTGCCTCCCTTGAAAGTGGAGGATGTTGATGTGGAGGTGCAGAGGGAAAGCTTTCAAGCTGG
Organism: Pachyramphus minor; assembly: GCA_013397135.1. Classification (NCBI taxonomy): domain Eukaryota; kingdom Metazoa; phylum Chordata; class Aves; order Passeriformes; family Tyrannidae; genus Pachyramphus; species Pachyramphus minor. Next base: position 241,422 of record VYXB01007861.1, on the reverse strand, counting down.
AAGTCCCTCTTGTTCCTACATGGACCTAAGCTATGTCTGAAACCCGCCAACTTTTCCAAGCCAGATTTCCCCTCTGACTCTCCAAAATGCCATTAAACCCAGCTCTAAGCATGAATGACGCCAAGAACATCTAGGTCTTGCATGCTTCTGACTGCCCCACAGCTTGCCACATGCAGTGCTCTGCTCTAAACCCCTGAGCTGCAACAGGGTGCAGCACATCTTTGCTGCCAGTTCACAATTCACAAACTCACACCTTACTGTTTTCCTGTGGATTTCCTGGCCACCTGGACTGTCTGTCAGTGCACAGCTTCAAGGCTCTCTTGCTCAGATGCCTGCTCTCATCTGAGCCCAGATTATTGGGGTACATCCTTCCTGATGCTCCCTGTTAGCTCTCCCACTACTGGCACCCTCCCAGCTGCCCTGAGCTGCATTAGACAGGGAAATCTCCCCGATACTCAGCTGGCAGGCAGGGAGGGAAGTGCAGGACCTGCACAGAGCAAGTCTCCTGCCAGGCCTGCGCTACTCTGCCAGCGCTGCTGGAGGAGTCAGAGGGGTCACAGCAGCAGTGAGAAATGCTCCCCAGAGGTAGAGGAAGAGCTCACCTGCCTTCAAGGTGGCTGAATGGGCCTGTCTGGCATGGCAGGGATGAAGGATGGGTGGCTGCAGCCATGGATGCTCCTGGGGAGGGAGGGGAAAAGGTGGGAGCACCCTAAATGTGCCAGAGCAGAGCTCAAAATGTCCTGTCAATGTGCAAAAACCCCTGTCACAATCCAAGGGACAGTGGTGCTCTGGGTGAGGGGCAGGGAAAGTGTGCCACCAGAATGGGCTGAAGGGGTGAGAAGTGAAGAAGAACCAAAACTCAGTACTGTGAAAGAGTCTGGATCAGAGTAGCCAGACAGAGGTCTTCTGCCTTTCAGAGGACAAGGGAACGGGGAAGCTTGCAGAGAATGCAGGAACAAGGTCAAGCAGGTGGTGCATGGGAGAAACACTGGCATCTCCATACCCTGCCCCAAGCCTTGGCCTCAAGAAGTTTTGCTGGTGTCAGTGTCAGCGAGTCATGAGTCATTACTCAGAGCCTGAATATGTATCTTGCATCACTTCAAGCTTCCCACCTGATCGGGTTGTGCCACAGGGTGTTGATGGGGTTGGCAAGATAAGAGAGGGGGCAGAACTTACTAGATGGAGCTTGATGTTCCTCTTTGGGCAAAAAAAAGTTGCTGCTGTGATTATTCACCCTTTCTGAGGCTATTAGTAGGCTGTAGGCGTATTGGATTTCAAGAAAAGCTATCCATTTAAAAGTCAGATTTAAAAAAAATCAGCAACAAACTGTGTTTCTGAATAGAAATATGAATTTCTGGAGAGCCAAGCACTTATTTGTTATTGCTGAGAAGTCAACTGCTTCTGAAAAACTTGGCTCCTTGTCGCTTCTTGTAGTTTCAAATCTGATGCAGTTGCACGTGGGGACAGTTCAGTGGTGGGAGCTTTCGCACAGATTAGTAGCACAATGGGTGCAGGAGCAGAGGGAACAGTTTGTGCATTGCATCACAGCAGCTAAGAAAGCCATATGTGAAATATCAGGCTCCTGTCAGCCACGCAGGCATACATCTCCATTCTTTCCTCTCCAAATGGCTCCCACTTTAGGGGGCCATGGGGAGTGGAATGCTGTATTGGGAATGCAATCACTGATTGCAGAAGAAAAGGCAGTCCTTGGCAAAGAAGTTATCATTCAAGCTTTGTGCATGTTCCAGAAAAACCAGGACTTAACATTCTTCCTGAGTAAAGGAAGGATGAAGTAGGGCAAACCACTGTGCATTTTAAACAGCTTTGATTCTGAGATGGAACTTTATGTTAAACACCATGATTCATCTCTATTTATTTTGTTAAGCAGTGAGCAAGCAGAAAGTCTAGCAGCTGAAATGATGTGCCTGAGAGACTCCTGGCAGGCAATCCATAAAGCAACTATTGATTAGTGCTGCCACAGGAGCCATTTTGCACAGTAAGACCTTTATTCTTTACTCTGAAAAATGCTCACTTGGATGTAAATTAACTGAAAGTGTTATCTCACTCGTTAGGGCTGAACTGGGAACGAAGGTTTGCTCTCCTAAGAGCAGAATTGTGGAAAGCATAGCAAGAGCCATAAGGAGAAAAACATGGGTAATGTTCCAGGGCTTCAGGAGGTTCTTTCCCTCTAAAAAAGGAGGAGAGAAGGGAAAACCAAATATTCCCCTAAGGAAGATAATGTGGTATAACTGAAAAGTCTTCCAGTGGGCTATAGTGTCCAAAGAGAGGCTTGCTTGTAATGGTACTACTGAACAGCCCAGCCTCACCTCCTGTGGTGCATAATGTGAAGGAAATCAAAGGTGAGAAAGGTACAACAAAGGTGCTATGATACCATTTAGCCTTGCTCTACACTGCCTACATTGCCCCAGTAGTGTGCATGTCGATGCAATGGATAAGCCAAGCTTTGCTCTCTCAGAAGAGAGGTAAATATGCTGCCCTTGCTGCCTCCCACAAATGGTTAGTTCCTTCTTAATTTTACAAATATTTCTAAACCCATTCTAAACATCTGACTTCAATTTCCAGCCATTGGTCCCCATTTTACCTTTCTCTGCTTGATTCAACAACCTGTCAGGATCCAGAATTTTCTCTCCTACAGAGGTGCTTTTGCACTATGGCCTATTTAGTTACTTCTTGAAGAGATAAATAGATTGAGCTCTCACCTCCTCTCAGTACTGGGCATCTGCTCTGGTTCTAGCCCATTCTAGTTTTTTTCAATGTCCCTACTCGTGGGCATGAAAGAACAGTGTTCTCAGACACAGTTAATACTGTGGGGTGCAGAGACACAATTGCACTTCTTGTCCTGTCCCTTGCCTCTCTGTAGAGACTGCACAGAGGCACTGCTCCTAATAGTTGGTGCTGATAGTCAGAACAGAACGTAGCATTTTTTCTGGGCTCCTCAGTGGTCTCTGGATTAATTAGCACTGAGTGGATGACCCTGAGCTTGTTCTTGCTCTCAGCTATGAAAATATGTGAGTAATATTATTTCTGCTGGCACCAGGTGGAATTAATTATGCCCTGTTTTTTCCCAAAGAACTCAGGTATGCAGGTCTTATTCTTGCATCAACCTTCTCCCAAATTCATGAAAAATACATGGTGGTGAAACAATCAGTATGAGCCCATGCTTGGCTGTTTGTAAAGGCTGGGTGAGCAACACCTTGTTTAAATGTCTGGAACTTGCGTCTAGATGCTGCCAAGAGTCACTGCCTGCCCTGGAGATGGGTGTGTGTCAGGTAGATCACCCCAGGGTCTGGATGGTCAAACTGAGTGGAGGGCTCTGCTACAGCTCAGGTGAGCAACAGCTCTGCGAGGTTGCCATGTGGGCAAGGAAAAGGGGGATCTTTCTGCTCTGCTTACCCCTGCATCCAGGGAGAGTTGTTGGTGCTTTCTCAGTTGTAATGCTGTCTCTATTGCTCATGAATATCTTAGTCTGAAGCTCCTCCCTTGCAGTGCTACCTTATTTCTCATCCTGATTGTATGCAAAAACCTACGATCTCTGTATGACATGGATTTTGTTTAGGTTTAAGTGACTTAGGGCAGGACTGTAGTCAGGTGCCCTGTCTATCTCTTGGGAAGGTACTACTGGACCTGGAATGAAGCAGTACATCTGAGCATGGTTCAGCTTGCGCCACCCGTGCACTTGAAGTAGCATTAAAACAAATAGGGTGTGAGGTACACATCCTATTATGTCCAGGAGTGTTAGAACACACATGAAATGATATGACAGAGGAGGAAAATGAGCCAATCTCTTCTAAACCACTGCCTAAATCCAGTGTCTATCGTGGATGAAATATTTTATTACAATGTTTTAGCTGCACTGATTCTGGGTGATTTCAACTCCTTTGGCTTCAATACAATTTTAGCCCATCCCAAAAATAAAACTGTACTGAACCTGTGCCTAAATGCACTTGAACTAAATCTGGTGTGAAATAAAACCATCTTAGCAAAGCTGCGACTTTTTCCAACCTTCATGATTTTTGCTTTACCAGCTTCCAAGAGGACGTGCCTGATTTTATGTGTTTGAGTTTTTTGCTTGGTTGGTTTTTTGTTTGTTTTGGTGTTTTTTTGTTTGTTTTTGTTTGTTTGTTTGTTTGCTTGTTAATATTTTTTTCCCTTTCCATCTAATTATTTCAGGAACAAGTGTCAGGGCAGAAGGTGAATGCTTCTATAGAGGCACTTCAATCTCAACCATTTAAACAGCAATTAATTGTAATCTCTTCTAATTTATTAACTTGTGCAGGCTCTGGTATCACAAAATATTAACAAGAGGCTGGACAGGGAATTCAACAGAAAGGACAAATTATCTGTATTGCACTTAGTTGAGTGTTCAGTTCATTATACTGTAGCTATAGTACAATATGACAACACTCCACTTTGTGAACTGGTGTGACCTCATGTGTTTTACTCTGCCTTTTTAGTCACTGAGGTCTCTCAGTACTTCTCTGTTGTTCTTTGGGACTGTTTTTACTTCATAGCTCGTGTACTAATTTCTCCTGTTAAGGACAGGCAGAAAAATGATGAAAAAAACACAGGGTACAGAAAAGAAGAAAACCTATAACTATGAACTACTGGTGTTCTAATTCCATCAATAATTTTTCAGGAAGGGGGTCAGAACATTCACCAACAGCCGGATGTACACTGGCTGCCAGAACTGACAGCAGCTGGTAGGGTCTCATGCATCACATGCTGCTCTGCTTTTCCTCCATGGTACTGCCTCATTGTTACTGCCCAGTGCTTTACTTTGCTATATGTGTTTCTGAGCTTGCTCCTTGAAACACTCAGTTTTTGTCCAGTTTTTGTGGATGTTTGTCCAGTTTTTGTGGATGCCAGCAACCATTAGCAAGATGCCATAGGGCTGGTTCTTCTATATGGCTGTCTAAAGGATTTTCCAAGGACCTAGCAGCACTTCTACTGATTTCTACAGCTGTACAATTGGACAGCCCACAAAAGTGGGGCAAGGAGGCTCTGTGGGAGGGGAGCCAACACAAGAGATGGAGCAGTTCCTAAAGATTTATGATTGTAGTTTTCACCAGCAGCGCCATTCAGTGCTCACCGTAGAGAAACCTTTTAGAAGGAAGACTCTGTATCTGGTGGTGGTCGTACATCATCATTGCTGCCTTAGCCCAGCCATTCTAGATAGCCCTGACAAAGTCACCCCACTGGTGACAGCAACAGAAGGCAATGGGACCTGGACTCAGTGGAAGGATGGTGGACATCCAACGGACTGGGCGGGATTAAGGAACTCTGGCTGTGGCCAATGCTGATGAGCCTCTGACTGAAAGAGGCACATGCAGGCACGTCCTCTTGGAAGCTGGCAAAGAGTCATGGAATCATTAAGGTTGGAAAAAACCTCTAAGATCATTGAGCCCAGGCACTGCTGTGCTCTGTGTTCACCTCTACAGCAGTCTGGTCACAGCCCTGGGGTCGCTGTAGCCCCTTTCCCTGTCTGTCTCCAGCTGTCTTGTATGTTTGCAAACAGCAGGGTGCTGCCTGTCTCTGAGCATGGGGCATAGGCAGAGGGTATGGCTGTGCAGCACAAATATCCCTTGTTTTAATCCACCCGCTGAAAGGCCTGCTTTGTGAAGATAGTGAACTAAGGAGACAGAAAAGAGCGTGTCCTGGGAGATGAGAAATAGGTGAAGAAGCAGCTCCCTTCGTAGATCTGACACTCATTTGTTTACATCAGAAACTAGCCAGATATCTGTGTGCTTTCACCCAGCCAGAGGGTGAATGAGAGATAGGAATACAGGACCCATCCTGGCCCAATGCTCACATCCTGACTTTGCATCAATTTGAATATCCCTGCTCTGGGCATGAATGAGGATGAGGAAAGGAAACTTTGGCAAAACAAGAGGAAAGCTCTTCTTGGGTGCAGACAGGGCCATAGGGCTGGCTTTGGCATGGGTGACTGTGGCACCTGTGCTTGCAAGAACAGGACTGGGAAATAATCAGCAACTTGGAAATGTTCTTCACGGATGCATTAACTCTTGTGTAAGTGATTACCTCAGTGCACTTGACCTCTGGAGACAGGATGGGGGAACCCACACAAACAGTGGCAGTCACCTCAGGTATAACCTGTAGTTTAGTTACCAGCTTTGTTGGTTTCTCTTCATGTGATTTAAGCCTATTATTTGCAAATGTTTCTGCATCCATGTTATTATGAGACTGGAATTACTCAGCTACTCACTAAACCATTCAGTGTTTGAGACATAGCCTTAAATTTCCGTCTATGACTTCTCCTTCTGAAATGAAGTCCTGATCCCTTAGATCCTGAGACTCTTTCCTTCCTCAGAGGCTTTTCCTACACCAGTTTGCACTTACCCACAAATGCTGCTAGACAAGGGTGTAATTTCATTTCATTATTGCATGTTCTCCTTTTGGGGAAGTTCAGGGGCTGCCTTGGCATTGAGGCTGCACATTAACACCAGGTCTAGTTGCTACTTTACTCATTATTCATTCTCAAATGGTAAAAGCAAGTGATTCAACTGCTAAATATTTCCTACTGAGCTGAACCGAGCAACACTTGTGAGGAGAAAAGCTCCTGTTTGCCTCCGCCTAGCTTTCAGCTGCAAAAGACCATCTGAAGAACACTGACAGCCTTCTTTATGATCTCTGCATCGCACCAACCCACTGGAGAAGTTAAATCTTCCATTTTGATGCCAGTAGGTGGCATTGCTTACTCTCTTAAGTGCCTGAAAGCTAAGAAAAACATTTGGCCTTTCCTTTAGAGGTAGTACCCAGTTGGAAAGTCTCACAATCTTTCCCAACACTGCCAAAGCATCCAAATCCTGTGTCTAAATTTTGACTGGAAAACAGTGTGGTTTCTAACCCCCAGAGGAATGAAGCTGTGTGAGCACTTCCCAGCTGGAATTACAGGGGCAAAAGAACTAGGTAGTTCTATGCTATAAAATGATGAATTTGTGAATGTCATGGTGAGGTTATCTGTAACATTATAGAATGGCAGTCCATGATAGTGTAATTTCTACAGTGGTGTGCTAATGCAGTTTACTCCCAATGGAGCCATGCCAGTGGCAATTACAGTTCTGTCTTGCTCTGGGTCGCAACCACGATTGCAATCATGTTATGTCACTCCATGGCACAGGCTGACAAAGATGTGCCTGTGCCATCTCTCTTCCCAATGGATAGCCATTTCCTGTCCTGGAAATATAGCACATGGGACAACATCTCTCTGCCATAAAAGCAATGGAGAGATTTTTTGCAATGGATGTTGAAAGTTCCTGGCACTGCAAATGGAACTTTGCTGAGAATCAGCACTCCAGGAAAGAGAGCTTGGCAGGCTGGGGATGGCTATGGTGCCATCACAGGAGAGGGCTCTCTACAGGGAGGAGGAGGGGCATATGAGGAGAAAGGCAAGCAGCACAAAGGCAATTGGAAGTCTAAGTGGTGAAAACCCCTCAATGTTTTAAAACTACCATCCAGGAAAAAATACACAGATGCATCTACAACTCCGGGGTAAACCTCAGGGTCTCTCATCTCTTCATAGGCAAGGAGTGTCCTGGAGGACTCTCTCAGTACCCAGAACCACTGGATTAGACTTATAAGCATAAGACATATCTCTGGTCCACTCATGGACTGGATAGGATACACTAAGTGACAAGCCCAAGATCACACCGGACACCTGTCTCTGAAGCAAGGGGCTGACCATTTTGCCTCTCCTTCTGGCTCAGGGAAGTGAAGGTCCAAGCACAGTTTTTATGCAACCATTTCCATGTCATCACATGACAGGTTGGAACATGTCTGGGTAACAGCACAAGTCCCATTGCAACTGCTAACGTGGTGTGCTTTGAGCATGGGAATGGGACATATCGTGATTCACCTGCTGGCAGAGGACAGCCTCTACAGAAATGATGAATGGCTCTCTGAAAGAGAGTTTGGTCCAAGCTGGCTTTGGACTTCTGCATGGAACACTCATGGAGTGTGGAGAAAGTTTTATGATGTAGTGAAAGCCCATTGTTTTGCCCTCCATCAGGTTGGGCTGCTTTCTTGTGTCAAGACAATATATAGGCACATGCCAGTGCTCTAGTTCCAGTGCCCAGGATGACTCTGCCTTTGCAGAGCAGGTAGACCACCAATTTCCAAGCTGTCCATGAGTGTTCTTGTGAGGTATCATGCACGTTGCCTATGGCAGAGGTGAACAGGCTGTTCCTGGCTCTACAGTGATCTTCTCTTACCGTGTGCTGTCCCTGTCTTCTGATGAGAAAAGGCTTGGAGTGCACATCTGCCCTTCCAGGAGCTGGAATAGCTCTAATGGACTTTACATAGTCTCTTCTGGGATCCTCGATCTACGCCTTTGAGATCCTACTCTAGGTGGAGTAAGAGTGTAGCTCGTCTGGCAGGGGAACTTAAGCCATGTGGAAGACACCCCATCAGGAAGACCTTTAGGACACAGACACTGATTTTAGGGCCTTTCTCTCTTCACCAGCACCTGAATGGTTGTATGTTCTACCTCTTGCCTTAAACTGCCCGCAAGAAGTGATAACTTGAACACAAGCCCTACAAGGAGAGGCTGAGGGAGCTGGAGTTTTTTAGCCTGGAGACGAGAAGGCTCATCACTCTCTACAACTACCTGAAAGGAAGTTGGGGTTGGTCTCTTCTCCCAGGCAACCAGCAGTAAGACAAGAGGGTACAGTCTCAAGCTCTACCAGGGGAGGTTTAGGTTGGATATGAGGAGGAAGTTCTTTACAGAGAGGGTAATCAGGCACTGGAATGGGCTGCCCAGGGAGGTGGTGGATTCTCTGTCCCTGGAGATGTTCAAGAAAAGACTGGATGTGGCACTTAGTGCCATGGTCTAATAACTGTAGTGGTAGTGGATCAAGGGTTGGACTTGATCTCAGAGGTCCTTTCCAACCCATCTTATTCTATGACTCTGTGATTCTATGAACTCTGGCCTCTGAACATCAGCTGTGAAGCAAGAGCAAGGCCCGGAGAATACATTTCCTTATCAGATGACCATTATTAAATACCTTTCAGTTTGTTTCATGATAGTCCATTGTTCCAGAATGAAGATTCCTGAATGAAGAATATAATAAGCAACAGGCAATGTTCACTGTGAATTAAAAGACTTGCAATGCCATTGTATATAGTTTCTATGGAGCCTACTTACACTGCACTTTCATGATTTATTTTTAAATTGTGACAAAGCACTGGAGCCTATTATTCTTGGAAAGTGATGTATGACAACCTGTGGGATGTTCTTCTGGGTGGACTCAGATTGTCTTCTTTCATAGTGACTTTACCATTTTTGGTTGCAGACTCTTAAAGGCTCACCTGAACGGGCCTGTTCCTTCAATGGAGAGAGTCCTTCAGAGGCAGGACTGGCACAAAATACATGATGTCTTCTCCTCAGACTTGGCTGGGACCCTGTTCTGCTGCTGGCAGCCATTCCTCAACTCTACTTCTTTTGTCTGGCAGGGCGTATCATCACTGTCATCCACTCATTGGGACTGAAAGCAGCCTCCTTGGGTATACATTATGGCATTGCTGAGATGGAGAGGAATGCAGTGGTTCATTCATCCCCAGGTGCTGCTTCCAGGAGTATTTCAGGCTCTGTTACAGAAGCCACACTGATGGTGTTGACTATGGCTTGGGAAGGAGGACAATGACAACAACAAAGGAAAAAAATATGACTCCTCACTCACTCACACTGCACATACCTGTGTGGCTTGACTTCAGAGAAGAGGGATCCTCAAAAATAACTTTTTAAAAGAAAATTACACTGTGTTATCTTTCTTGCTGCTCAGGACAACCAAAGCTAAGGTCTTAGTACCAAGGTGGATCACCTGATCAGAAGCTGTCGGGAGACTTTGGATGCTGTCACTGGCATGGGTGCAGCATGGAAAAGGAAGGTCATGATAGAGAAAGTGGCTATGCAAAGCCTCTGAGGGATGACAGTGCTGGAGGGGCATGTTGGCACTTCCCTCCAGCCCCCTTGAAATCCAGAGGAATGAGAAGACATGTAAGCAAGGGTCTTTATTTGTTCCTAAGTGTTTGTAGCGACTGCAAAGACACGTCAGGAAGGGGAGGATGCGCCCAGGATATACAGCTCCTCAGGACCTCTAGTGACTCCTGGAAGTTACATAAACCACCCAGTAACAAAGGAAGATGTAAAGTGACAAATGGTTCTAACATCACACATGTGTCCCTGACCATGTGACTATTGGATTTGCCTCCAATGGATATCTCCTCGTTAGGAGACAGAGTAATAAGCTGGTCAGACGTGCCATAGAGAATGGCCCTGGCTTGTTTTTTCGGCGGGTTGTTTTGGTTTGGGGGCTTTTTTCAGGTGCAATCCATGAATTCCAGAGATCTTTTCATCCATTTATAGGCTGTTAGCAAGCACTGGCATTGACCTGAGTTGTGCCAGATGCTGCTAGTTGTGCTAGGCTGGAACTTGGAGGTGCTGCCTGAGATCAGGGTCCTCTTTCTAGTGTTTTCACATCCTAAGCACATAATGAAAGAGTTTTTCAACATTCATGAGATCTAGTGTTACTTGAGCACAAAACCAGCAACCAGACACCCAGCTTCTTGTCAAAGCTGAGAACTCCATGAACAGGTTTGCCCTGGGCTTCAGAGTTTTTCTCCTCCAGTTCAGGAGTAAGTCCTCCCAAGCCCATATCAGCTATTGGTGAAGAGTTGCCATGGCTGTGTTTGGCAAGGAGCTGTGTGCTTTTGGAGCAGTGCAAGAGTGCACATTGAATATGACTGCAATTGCTCTTCTCCTAGAAATACCAATTGGCCAAGAACCTCAGCTGTGTAGTGCTGTAGACATCAATGTCTCCTGCAGAGTTTGGCAGATGAAAGACCCAAGGGAGGAAACTGAGGCGCAGCAAAGTGTTTAGCTACTTTTGATGGTGTTTGTGGCCCCCACAGTGGGAGAAACTGTTACAAGATCTTTTGTCCATGAGAAATATAAGTTGATGCCCCTGTGTCAGGGTCCTGAGTGACTGAGGTCCTTCAGAATAAGTTTGAAATTAGGATTTCCCCTATGCTGCCCTTTCTCCTTTCTGGGGTCATGTCATACAGTCTTTTAGCTCCTCTTCAGGACTGCACAAATGTGTTTAAGTTCCACAATTTCTTCAACATCTCACTACAAAAAGGCATTGGCTCAGAGGCCACATCTGTTCCTGCCTGCAGGCCCAAAATGCCCTTGCCGAAGGCCTGCAAGGCCATGCGAAGAAAGATATGAGACAGAATTACTCCAGATAATTTTACAATCTCAATGTTGAGCATGATATCTGAACTGAAGGTAGGATAGGGGATTACTTGCTTTAGGACAGGGATTGCTTAATTCAGGTATCTTTTAAGTCTTAAGCTGTGTTTTATCCACAGTGTAATAAGCTGTCTATGATCAATTTGCTTATGGTGAGAACCTCATGGCTGAGAGAGCTACAGGTTAAAGGTACTGATCAACCCTATTGGAATAAATTCTGCTACAGCAAGTGACCTTTCCTGACTCAAAAACATATTAAGAAATATTTCTGAACTTCTTAGCTTGCATTTAATTTAAGTAAATAATGAAGAAAATTTAAAATAGATAGGACTAGCAATATGTTTCGTAATTTGTGTAATACTGCTTTTTTCCTAACTGTACACTAGGGATGAATGGTAGGAGGTTATGTCCTATTGCAAAATTAACCAATTCATCCTGTTCTTTCCTGAATTTTCACAACAGTCTGGATACTTCTGTAGCAGAGTGATGGTCTTCTGTATGGAGATTTTTGTTCCTTCTTTCACATTTCGCTGCTTATGATACAGACTTATGGGAATATCTCACCCCCTTTGCCTTTAACTTGCTCTGTCTTGTCAGTATCTAGTGATAAATGTATTGGGGCTGAAAATTCCTTTTCATTTTTTCAGTGTTTCCCCTGCCCTCACCTGAGATACCAAAAATGTCCTCTTAACTCTCGTATCTGAACACCCAAACTGGAGCATATAGGAACTCCCATACTTTTCCTGCAGGCAGTTCCTCCTCTAATGGCTTGTTGTCTGTTTTTGGTACTGTCTACTAATGCAGAGTTCTTCCAGAATAGTTAATGGACTTAGGGGCGCAGTTTAGAATTAAATAGGTGTCCAGAGTTCCTCTAAGAAACTTTAAAATCCCTCGCCCATGGTATGAGATCTGTGTCTTGACATCCAGTTTCACACAGCATACAGTGGGAGCGCTCTGACTTGGGTTAGGCCCTAAAACTGTTTTGTCTTCTTCTTCATAAAATCCTGTATGTAATCAGAAAAAAACAGCTGGAATTCTCATCTGGCTGAATTAGCTGAACAGCTCTCGGATCTTGTGTTTGACTTTCTGGGGGCTGAGTTATATTCTCGAGGGATAAGGAGCAAGGGAAAAATGTAGAAAGTAATTGCCAAAAGTTGGTGGTAGGGACTTGAGTAGGTGTAGGGAAAGGAACAGCATCATCTTTGTCCCAGAGAGTTGTTCCAGTTGACTCTCCCGGGGTTTGCAGGGCTGAACACGTGAGCAGGAGGGGCTGTGGTGCTGGCTGTTTGACATGGTACTCTGGGGCTTAAAAGGGTGAGTACTGCCCCTTAGCAGGAGGAGAGGGGCAAAACATGCAAGACATGATACTTAGACACTTTTTCTGCTTATTTCTTAGCAGACCTCACTGTGCTGGGTCTTCGGTCAAGCAAAGTCTTACAAAGGTGACCTGTTTCCAGTTAGGATGCACATAAATGCATTGGTGTGTGAAGTCTAATTTGGTGTGGTTCAGGACATCTTTGTGTAAGACCCTGAGGCACTTTGGAGGCCCTGCTTGAAACCCATGACAAGGTTTCACAGGGAAGGTACTGGATAGTCGAGTGCCCCACCAGCATAAGGCTCTCTGTGTTTTGTATTTTTGTACATGGAGACAGATGCAAACACTTGATACAGCCGAAAAGGGTTAGACCCAAGAAATGAGTGAGAAGTCTCAGAAGGTGGTGAGAACATTCCACAGCCATATTCCAGAATTAGTTTTCCAATGGGGTGTTCTTCAGTCTGTGGTGTGCACATCAATGCCTCAAATACCTGTCCCCAGAGCTGCACCAATCCCCAGATTCACCACAGAGGGATGATGTTTGCAGGATGTGGATAAGCCTCTGCTGTGGATGTTGAGTGCCATTTAGCAATCACTTGGCAGGGCAGGCTGCAGTGCAAGCACAGTTCATGCAGCCTCAGCTGTGTACTCTCTCCAGGGCATTGTGTCATACAGGAAAGGCCTCTAACTTTTAAAAAGGTCATGGCTGGACTCCCAAAGGACTGACATAGCCCTTCTCTATCCTTGGGGAAGAGGTTAATGTTCCAGTGAATGTGGGTGTAGAGAGAGAAAGGATGGTGTAAGGTCTTGGAACAAAACATCAGGCTGGGGTTTAAGCAAGTTTGAGGCTAGAGGGGAATAGGCCTGATTGTCTTCTTGGGTTATTAGGCAGTGATTTATTGAGATGGTTTACCCAAGTGCAAGGACCCTTAAGCACAAGTTTGGCTTTACTGAGTGGAAAGAGAAAGACATGTTCTTAAGTTGAGAAGAAGGCAGATAAAAAGTGATTAGCAGAAGAAAAATATTAAGAAAAGCGGTATATTCCTGCAATACAGACCTGTATGAGGACAGCTGATAGAAGGGGCTTGTCATATGAGAAAGAAATCAAAAACCGAATTTACGATTTATGTAGTTTTACTCACAGCAGGATTTTTCATTTTAGCAAGAAATGAAGTTTTTTACATGAAAACTCCCCTGGTTTGACCACATGTCTTGAATTTTTTAAAAGATCAGAAGTCTTTCCAGTTTGCGCAGTCATAACACACAAAGCTAATGAACTGAACCTATTTGAATTCCCGTCAGGTAGATGGGAATTCATCTTTGTGCTATACAGATGTTGTAAGAATTATTTGGCATAGAAAGCAGCAAACTTGTGCGTGAACGTGGTGGGGTTTTCTGCTTGTTTGTTTGCTTGTTTGGTGTTTTTTTAGTTTTTTAATGGTTGGAGTTACTGGAGCTTCAGAATCTCTATTCCATGACACTTTTCACAGGGTTTGGTGTATATACCTCAGTACTTTGAATTTTGGCTTGGATGTTACAGGAGCGCTGTAACCAACACTGATGGATGGACCAAACTATACCACTCTCTGCCCACCCCAAAATTTTGCCTCCAGAACAGGTGCTTAAGGGAAGGCTGGCAGATAAACTACTCCACATGACTGTTAGGTGGCTGGCACAAGGGAGTATGTACCTCTAGACACACTGGATTCATCAGATATTTTACGCACTTCACACATTCCTGATGGCCCGGGGCCTCCTAGGGAGTTGTCCATCTAAATTTCACATGCAGTTTCAGGATGTCAGAGTCCTCTTCCTCCAAACTGTCTCCTTTCTCCTGTTCCTGGAGCAACCCAGCCTGTAGAGGTTTTGGAAACGTAGCTTTCCAATGCATGCTATGATCATTGGGTGACAGGTGGTGAGGTAATATATCCCTGCTGTAAGTCTCTTGCTCCCTTTGCCAGTATCCAACCATGGTAAAAAAACTGGGGAAGGGGATTTCTCACTGAGCATCAGCAAGCGCAGCAGCAGGAGTAACTAGGCACAGATATACACAGTGACACTAACATAACTCAGAAGGCCCCTGGTAGGAAACTAATACTGTTCCCTGCTCAAGTCAATCAATGCTCTCAGCCCCTTACTTGAATGACACTAAAATCTACCAACATGTTGGGCTGGGAGGAATGAGCCCTTGTGAACCCTATGGGGATAATCAGTAATTCCTCTTTGAGGAGGCAGCAGACTTTGTTTCCACATGTGTAAACCCTTCATTGCAGAAGAAAGCTCACCTAGCCAGAAAAAGGCCATCTAGTAAAAGGTCTTGTTTCACTGTAAGGAAACCTTCACTGCTAGCTATTGCAAAGTTACTAGTAGCTAATTAGAGCTGGTTTACTGTATCTACTGTGTTATTCCATAAGAAAATATCTTTGCAGAGAGACTGAATGCAACAATTATAGAGATGCCAAATTATGAAAAATCATTTATGTTTTTCACGTATTTGCATTTTCAGATGCAGTTTCCAGGTTTTTTAAATTTATGCTGATACTATAAAGCTCTGGAAATTACTTTTCTGGGATACACGTGTTTTGTTTTTGACCAAAAAAAAAGATAACATTAAAAAATGCTTTCTCCCCTCCCCACCTTCAGAAAAATAAAAATTGGAAAGAGAAAGAAAATTGGAAGATCAGAGTCAGAAATTTAAAATGCCCAGGTAAATTTAAGCCTAGATATATCATGTGCATGCAGCCCTGTTGTTACCTCGCTCAGTAGGAAAGTGGACAACTGACTAGTTTTTGGTCTAACGCACTGTAAGGCACTGGAAGGGCAACATCATTTAGAGCATACATCATGCAGCTATATGCATAGTTCTGTACGCAGACCTGCCACTGCTGGAAAGCCCAAAACCAGCAGCTTGGATGCGCCCTGTCTGTAGAAAATCCCAGATATCAGCGACCGCGTCTTACTAATGATATTTGTGATGCTGAGTTTGTCCGTGCAAGTGGAGTTGGGATCTTCTGCAGAGATCACAAAAACACAGACCAGGAAGTGTGCCAGTGGGCTACCATTGGGGGTGATACTTCTCTGAAAAGGATCAGTGAAGCTGGCAAGTTTGTAGTATACTTCTCTGGCTGGTACTCTTCCAGCAAAAGGAAAGAGGTATGTGTCTTACCCTGCCAGCTGCTCCGAGTGTATAGCTCTCAGCACCTCTGAGACTGACAGTGGCAGAGGGCACGGAGCAGCTGAATTGGTCTTTGTGGATTTATGGATATTTGAATGGAAAGTAGCTGGATGCAGGAAGGGATTCAGTGAGACAAAAAAACCTCACAGCTGAGATACCTAAGACCAATCAGAGGTATTTATTTAAACCATCCGTGATCAAAACTGCTAATTAAGTAAAAAATGTTTAATATTCAAATTTGATTTCAAGAGCTAGGTGGTCATTTCCTTTTCTACTCTTTTAGAACAAATTTGAAAGGAGGTTCTAAAAGAGAAAGTTTTAAAAATCAGTGTTTTGCTTTAAAAAGTGTCAAAACAAAAAGTTTGGTTGGAATTACTTGTCAATCTTGAGCAATTTAGTTAATTCAACCCCAAACTGCAAAATACTGTGTTTGAATCATAACTTAACTTTTCAAAGCCAAGAACTATTTAGGTTGAAAATACTTTGCTAAGCTCTACTTCTGCCACAAAAGAGAAGCCTGCAGCTGTTTCGTCGTGAATTATCCATGGAGCACTGACTCCTTCCTTCACCATGCCTAATCAGCCCCAAATTTGCCTTCATCCATTAGCTTTGTTTGCTCTGTTGTCTGTCTCTTCTTTATCTTGGGAAGGAATAAAGGTGACAGCCCAGAACCAAACAAGACAGCGACTGTCCTCTTCAATTTCCTGCAAAGCAACTCAGAGGGTCGTTATCCCATCTCATCAGAGTCCTGTAATGTCCCTAAACACAAGAAAAGGTGGGGTTTTTTTGGATTTCCCTTGTGAAAGGAAAACTTTATACAGGAACAGTTTTTGCCTCATCCACAAATGGAAGCTTCTTTGAGTGTATTTTTTTCCTACTACAAAACTTTTTCTTCTTCTTTTTTTTTTTTTTTTTCTACAGGCTGTTTAGGAAAAGAAATACGGGGATCAAAACAGCAATTAAAACAAAATAAAATCCCTGCCTGGCTGAGACGACAAACCACCACATCCAGATATAAATCACTGAGGGAATCACAGAGTGGCTTTCCACTAGTTTGCTGGCCAACATAAACAAATAATAAAAGAATTATTCAGTAAATCTGATTGGATATTAGCAAGCAAGAGAAAACCAGTGGCAGCCTGTGAACTGTTCAGTAGTGCTAAAAGTAGTGAAACTTTCAGGAGTGCTTCTTATGGCAACAGATAGTTTATGCAAGACTCCTTTTCCAGTCCTGCAAATACTTATGACTCTAGGTTGCATTACAGAAGAGTAAATGTTTAGCCTTCATGGCCACAGAGAAGAATTTGATGTTGAGAATGTTAAACCTCCAAGACCAGAAGACAAATAAAAATTACCTCAGCCTTTGTCCTTTGAAACAAAACAAAGCAAGCCTTACAGTTTTTAAGCCACACTCAGAAGTATTCATCCTTTCTGCTGTTAGTGTTCTCTCAGGCCTGTCAGTTCAATTCTGTACCTGAACCACAATACTTTGAAAACCAGAGGCTTTGCACACAATTGTATGCACCTCCATGTGGTGGAATAGGTGTGCATGGGCTGGCTTCATGCACATGCCCATCTCTTTTGTGGGAAGGGGCAGTGTCATCCCATTCCTAGCATCTCCTCATGTTTTCTGCAGTAACACAGACAGTTTAGGTGATATTTCTAAGACCTGAACTCAAGATCACATCTAGGTCAAGACTGCTGCCAAAGAGACTCCTCATTTTGTCCTCCAGGCTGCATAAGCATCAAGCAGCCAAACATCTCCAGAATGACTGGTAAATGCAGATATCCTTGGAAAAAGCCATCTCTCTTAAGAGCTATATGAGCATGAGGAAGAGATAGAAACTGTCTTTTGGATTAAAATCTGTGTTAGAGCTGCTGGATGGGAAAGTGCTTGTTTGGTCCTGGAGGCAAGTAGAGGCATCCAATGGGAGCCGAGCGGCAAGGCTGAGACCGTTTGGTGGTCTGAGGCACGTCTCGTGCAAAGCAAAATTTTGTCAGGTTTACATCAAAATGGCCTCAGGAAAGCCTCAGTCCTTGGAGGAAAACATAAATCAGCAGTGGAGACTTAAATATTTCCTTTAACTGGAGAGGAAGAGCCTAGCTCCAGCACACGGGCTTCGGTGCAGCATGGGTGTGCTGGCTGAGGCAGTGCCCAGCCTGTGGTGTGCTCCCATGCCCAGCAAAAGCTCAGCCTGTCCTGTGGTCTGAAGGGCTGGTGGGTGGCTGGAGCACTGCCAACAGCAAAGCAGACATGCTCCCTGGACCTTCCCACTGGTCAAAGTGCGTTCTCACTGCTTCTGCAACCCCCACATCAGCTGCGCGAGTCCACAATACTGTGTGCACTGGGAATTTCAGCTGATTTTATTTTCCCATGAGTTTCAGGTCAAAAAATCTTTTTGTGTTTGCCTGAGGTCAAAATACCTGCTCTTTTATGTTACTACATGCAAAGGACTGAAAATCTTAGTTCTTACTCCAATATAAAAAGTACCTAAGGGTGTGAATGACTTTAAACATCACAACACTGGAAAATTTGAGGAAGAAGTTCACTCAACAACAAAGGAACCAATATTCCTTAAAAAAGTTCCATTCCTGGAGTTCTCATGGCATCAGACCGACTGAAAATCAAGTTCACATGTCCCCAGTTATTTAACAGGAATTCTTAAAATTCCCATAGGATAAGTAATTTGAAACAAGCCACAGAGTTATTTTGCTTGTTTCCTGGGGCAAATATATGTCATAGTTTGGTAGTTACAGTGTTATCAGCTGCCTTGGAAAAACAGGCTATGCTAATATGACCATTACCTAATTCATGCCTGGAGTCTGATCCCAGGAGAATTCTAAACCTTTCAGTGATCCCTTGAATGGCCTCTTTATAACTTTAAACACAGGGACATTTACTGAGGTGGCTACCACAGTATGAAAACAGGAAGGTTTTTAAGAATAACCATTTTTGTTTGATGTCCTACCATCTATAAAACTATACATCTATACAAATACACATGACTACTTTTTCACCAATACACATGAAAACAAAAGCTACCCAAAGGACTTCAAGAACAATCTGGGAGATGGGAACATGGAGGAGATGAAGGTACTGGTGGAGCCTGACATCAGTGGCTTCAGAGGGAGGCAGAAAATACTTCTCCAGCTTTTTCATTATTTATTCTGGTTTTGCAACCCTTAGGAAGGTCAGCAACTGGGGGACCTGCCCTGCCAAAGGCATCCTGGGCTCTGGATATCTTTCTGCCCCTGACTTTAAACACAGCCTTGGGGCAAGCCTTTTCAGTCTTTGGTGCCTCCCCTTCCTATTCTCCCTGTAAAGTGCTTACACATGACCTTAGGGGCTGCAGAGGATGGTTTCCTCTCCAGCAGCAAGTGGGTCTCACTGCTGTCTGCTATGGCCCCAGAGAAGCACTGAGGCACAGCAGCAGTGAATCACGAGGAAGATGGTGTCATAGACCATCAAACTGGCCAAATTTCCATTTGCTCTGTGAGTGCTCTGACTGGTGGAGAGGACCCTGAAGTGGGCTGGCTGTACCTTCTGCTTCCAGGGCTGCCCTTGACACATAGAGCTGGTGCCTCTGGACTCCAGCAGGAGCTGGAACGTACCTCTTCTGTGGCATGCTATGTGGCAACGTTTCCAGTGATAGGCATGTGACTTGCAAATTAAATGTGACAAACTGAGCACTTTGTGACTTTAAAACCATAAAAAGCTTCTCCAGATTTGTGGCTACCATGAGCAGATGACAATGATGGCATCATTTGGTGTCCTGAAGGCCAAGTTCATGTACTTCCCTCATGGGCTGCCTCTGAAAGAAGGCAACCCACAGAAAATGAGATTTTTCAACTTGGAGAATCCTGTCTCTGGGAACTGAAGCTCTCTGTGACCAGGAAATCAAGACTACCATTTTACAGGCTTCTCACATGGTTGGCCCTGTCTTTGGAGTTGCTTGATGAACAGTGAGATCTTATTGCTGCACCCCTGCCCTTCTTCTCCTCTCCTCTCCTCCTCCTGTTTGTATCTCCTCTTTGTTGACATGTCTGAATTTTGGCAGGAATATCTCTGGGACGGGGACCACAGCAGACCATGTTCCTAAAAAGTATCAGCATACTTGTCAAGTGACAAGCATACTAGTGAAGTAGAGCAATGAAAAATTAGGTGGAAATAAATACTATTTCTTGGTTATTCACAGGTGGCAAATAGAACAGATCACACAAGGAAGTTTTACTGTGCATATGCAAACTCAACCTGTTTTCTGTTCATAGTCTGAAGACAAATCACTAAAGCCTGAGTGGGGTCAGGCTTTGCTTGAAATCACGTAAATCTCCATGAGATGTAAACTGGATGCATACAGAAATTAGGAGCACAAAACCACTGAAGGATTACTCTGTAGTTCCAGGAGGCACGCACGATTGAGCTTTGACTGCAGGCGAACTGCACTGTCCTTTGGAAACACACTCCTTATTCCATGAGCACTTGGGTTGGATGTCCACAGCAGGAGCGTTGGGCCATGGGGGCGTTTTTACTTACCAGTTGCAAAATCCCAGAGCAGCAATGCTAAGTCGGCTGAAACTTTAAATGAGAATTAAAACAAATCCCCTTTGGGATGAGATGGAAATGTCAGCCCAAGGAGGAATCTGTTCTCAGTAAATTGCGAGCAACCAAAGGAGATACAAATTGGAATCCAGCCTTGGCTGCACCACACACCATCTGTCAGCCTTGCAGAGTAAAATAAAGGAAAAGCAGAACGTGTGCGAGTATCCTCTCCCTCACTGGAGAGCCCAGAGGCCGGAGAAGTGGCTTGTCTTCCCCCATACATTTCTTGAAACCAAAATGACAGATTCATTTTCCCACAGTGGTGATGCTGTGAATTGCTCTCTCATCCTACTCGCTTCTTCCCTTGACAAGCAGGGCACAGACTACCAGGCTGGGACCTGAGCGAGAAGGCTCTGTTAGAGATGGTTAGAGATACGAGTTTAGCAAATTTCAGGAGAAGAACAAGAGAGAGCAGGGGTTGCTGAAGTCTCTCCATTAGGTATCCCGCTGGCAAAATGCAGTGACTTGCTTCTGCCTTTATGGGCACCTGAGCACTGGTGGCACTGAGCACTTTCAGTCAGGCAAAAGCTCTTCTTCTCTTCTACCCATGCCCTTGTACATTTTCGTAACCTTGCAAAAGTTTCAGACAACGTCATCTTTAACCTACTGCAGGCAAGACTCAGGAGCCACGTGAGGGATGGTGAGGGGGACCACACTTGATCAGCACACCAGCCCCACAGCCAATGAGCAGGGAGTTGGACTACACTCCCCTACGTGCCACCCCAAAAGGGGTGCTGGAATGTCTCCCCCTTGGCATTGCATTTTGAAAGATGTGTCTGGCGAGACAGCTGGCTGACTTTGGCAGCCACTAGCCTCAGTGTGATCATTAATTAAAGCACAGTTGAGAAAAGCATAGCACAAGCTTACTCCGCAACCAGATCTGAAGCTCACTAGCAGAACAGGGCATCCTGCTCTATTCCATATCTCTTTTTTCTGAAGGAGTTGGTAGCTTACACTGTGTACTGAAAATAAGAGAGCGGGATGAAGAGGAATGAATCCTTGTGCTAATCAGTGAGAAAAGGCCTTGTCTGAGAGATAAGGCAACCCAGGAACAGAACAGCAGGTTATATCACTGCAATAGAAAGGATAAGCAAGGCAAGACATAATAGCTAAAGGCTGTTTTATACAGGCCTCCTCCTGCTTCTTCTGTGGCACCAGAGTGAAAGAACCACTCTGCAAAACGGAAGAGTGAGAAGGAGGAACAGGTGCCCTGCTTATTTCAGCCAGAACTGCAGCTGCTGCATATCTTCCGGTATTTCTATGCCATCAGCTGAACTCTTGCAGGTACCAACACTGAAGCTGCACATATTGTGTTCCTAAATAGACACACAGCTGTTTCCTGCTGTCACCTTTCCCACTGCTGCCCATTTAGGGAGATCCAAGATAACCACAACACATAGACCTTGCTGCGACTCACCTGCCTGCATGCCTGTCTGTCTCTGGGCTGCTCCTGCCCCTGCTGAAAGGTACCTGCACCCCACGCTCACTGCCACTGTGGAAAAGCAGGGAAATAATATGCCACAAAAAGGGTCTATTGATAAGTGTTGGTGGGACAGGCTTGTTAAAGTCACCATCAAGCCCCTGGATGGTTTGATGCCATGTCGCTCCTTCCTCAGAGCATAGGAACAGGATTAGAAGACCTCCACTGCATTTAAAATTATTGCTGTAACCAAATTAATGATTATTGAAACAGGTGGGGAAGAGCAATTTTTTATCCCCAAGCTGTGGTTTCATTAAAAATGTCTGGTCTTCAGAAAAATAGATTTTAAGAAACATTTCATCTTTGAACAAACTTAAAGTAGGAGAAAAGAATATGCTTTTTTTTTGTTGTTGTTTCTTTGAACTTTTTAGCATAGAAATCACATGGAAGGTCACTGAAGCTTTTTGGCTTTATTGTTACCATTTTAATTCTGGGAAGAAAAAGAAAATTCAAATATTTACAGAGGAAAAAAAAAGAAAAAATCAAACCAAAACAAACAAAAAAACACCAAAACCAAACCACAACTTCTTATTTACTTGTATTTCCTAGTCAGAAAGAGACCAGAACACATTTTTTGCTTGTTTCTAAGCAGATGCTTTTGTTCAAAGACCTCTCACCCCCAGCTATCAGACCTTTTATATTAATAAAATTAAAGCAGAACAAAAATATTCAGTCTCATGTTGTGTCACGCTCTGCCCCTCCCCTTCTCCCTGTGTTTCAAGTTCTCTTTGGAGAATTGCTGTGGAAATGAAATTTTGGGGTTGGTCCTCCCTTTGCTTGCTACTGTACGAGGACAGTGAATTTGGTTGGGATTTAGCACAGCTGTACCCCATCGTGTTGGAGACACCTGTGGGCTTGTTTTGAATTTAACCTTCTGCGTGCTCTGTGGGTGCAAGTACCAGACTAGTTATGCAACTCATGTCTCCATTCCTCCAGGCTTTCCCCTACTCCTTATTAGAAACAATGTATTTTAGCTCTCATATTACCTTCTACCCACTTTGGAGTCCATGAATACTATAAATCAGGCTCTGTTTTGCAGATGCAACTGTGCTTTCCCCTGTAGGATTATGTATTTTGCAGAGGAAGAGGAACTCAAATCCGGCTAATGATTGCGCTGGAACACCTTGAGTTCATGCCATGAAGCTTCTTCTCCATCTGATCATGATTATGTGCAAGGGACAAAAAGATTTTAAATGTTGGAAAATGTGCTGAGTCCCATCTATTTCAGATTATTTTGCATCCGAACTAACAACAAACTTAGTCAATTTGCTCAAGATCTGAGGAACCAGAATTATCCCCTTCCCCTGCCTTTCATCACTTGAAAGTTTTCTTTTAGTGTTTTGATTTTGATCTTCCTTCTTTTTTTTCTTTTTTTAGGTGGAGACTTTGCATAAATGTGGCATGAGCATGAACAAAACTTGTGCAAATAAGCATTTCACTGTAACAAATTAGATTTAATTCTGGGTAGTTTGTCAATCTGCTGGCTGCCCTTGCTATTAATGGATTTCACAATCACTATAGCGAATTAACTGAAAGCCTGTGGATTTGCAGATGTTAGTGGGGGCCAGCAGTCCATCCTGGGCTGGTGTGCCAAGCATTGCTACTACTCCTTTCTATCTGCTTAATCTGATTCTATAACTACTTTAAACTACACCATTTCTTTTCCCACAGTCATATTGCAATGTAAAATTTTTTTCCTGCAGCAGCCATGAGTGTAGTTGTGCAAATCAGGAGACTTCATGTTCTGTTTCACTCTGATGGGGTTGGTAGCATCGCCTGTGATTAAGGTGGCCTGACAGTCTCCGTTACTGCAACTTGCCTTGAAGTGTTTTTTCTTTTAGTTTGCCAAATGTTGCCATCAGGGAATGGAATTTTCTAGGAAGGATGTCTGACCCTAGATAGAGCCAGGCTGATTTCTAAGGGGGAAATTACACTATCGAGTTTCAACCAAATTAGATCAAGACAAATGCATTGTTTAGTCCACACTGGGGAAAGAGAAAGACATAAGAAAATTCTTGCTATTGTTTTGACAAAAGGGTTTCAAACACCAGGTGTCAGAGGATATGTTTGGTACTTCACAAGCTGCAGAACAAACCGTGCTTTTCCTGTCTCACACCACCACCATTCTCTGGTGAGTAAGGTTGGTCTCTCCTCTCCTTATGCCCAGCCTTTTCACCTCCAATCCCCTGGCTCTGACTCCCACCCTCTCTCACTGCTCCCAACCTTTGTGTTAGCAACCCCCTCCCTGCCACCCGATTGTCTCAGTGGAAAAGAAAGTCTTAGCATGAACAGTTTGTACCCTCATTAAGTTCTTCCAGTGCCTTTTGTGTATAAATAGACATAAATTGGTGGTGGAGGAACTTCTAGTTGTGTTCTGAGGGAGATGTATTCTCACTTACAGATGTTACTGGTCTTTTAGTGGAATCTAAAGTTGGAAAGTGATCCAGTTGGGCTACACTTCAGCTATTCTTACTGAATAGCCTCTCTAATATAAACCAGATACATTTTAGTTTCCAGAGGTGCCTGGTATGAGAAAGATCAGTTACCTTCAAAGTGAATCCCGTTTGCTTCACGTTGCAAAACCGAGGGAGTCCTCATTCCCTGTGTCATAAGCTTCCTTATGAAGCTGGGCCTTTGGCAACAAACTGCACAATGCATTGAAAACTGGTATTTTGTTAAATTAATATTCTTACATAACTGATCTTTCACCCGGTGGTCACCCACGCAAGTCTCACTGCAAACCGTGCTTCCGAGAGGAGGGCAGAGAGAGAATCAATTTTTCTGTTTCTTTTTTTCTGTTTCTTTCTGGTTTGTTTTTTTTTTTTTTTTCAGGAGCACAGATGCAACCTCTAGTGAATTAAGTTATTCTCCAGACTTGTATCCCCTTGAGTGCTGGCAAAACGAGGTTTCGGCAAGGCCCTTTGCGGGCATGGCAACGAGAAGGCGGCGAGCAGCTGGTTACTGGTGCAAAGGCACGGAGGTGGAGACCACGCCAGAGGCACAGCAGAGCGGGGTCGCCACAGGCAGGGAGCACCAAGGGGCCGCATCTCGGCGGTGGGGGCAGGGCTGG
>VYXB01007861.1:198726-216474 GCA_013397135.1 Pachyramphus minor | reverse complement strand
TGGCCGGGCGGATGTGGGTGGGCTGCGGGGGTCGGGGCGAGGGGGCCGTGCCGCGGTCCGGGCTGCCCCTCGGGACCGGGATGGGGATCGGGATCGGGCTCCAGCCCCGCCCACTCCGGCCCCGCCCCGCCGCGATCGCCCAATGCCCGCGGGGGGTTCATTTGCATATTTGCATATTGTTGGGCACTTAAGGAGCCGGGCGGGGCGGTGCTGGAAGGGCCGGTGGTGCTGGGTGTACTGGGGACGGTCCCGCAGCCGGCCGTGCCTCGCCGCGCTACTTTTGCGCTACGCTTGTATTTAGTTTCCATCAGTTTTTAAAACCAAAAAGTTNGGAGCGCGCACAGGGGCTGTCGGGCCTGCCTGTTGCTTTTGGGGAAGGGGGTTTGGGGAGGAAACGCTGCCGGCATGGCGGGAAAGGGGAGTTTGCAACCTTTCCGTTGTAAAGCGCTTCTGGGGTTTTTGGGATGCTGTGGGACCCGGGTGTCGTGAGGTGGCCTTAGAAGGCGCTAGAGAGCAATAGCGGGGGGCCCTACATACTGTTAGGGGAGATGTGGAACCTCTTCCCCGATTGGAGCTCAGGCACAGCTCCCTCGCTGATGGCACGAGCTGTCAAGGTTTGGGATGTGTCTTTTCCCCGCAAGCAAGGTGGCTTCCAAGAGTCCCTTGCTCCAGCAAGGGATTGGCACAGCAGTAGCATCACGTTAGGGTCCCTTAGCCCTCTCCTCT
The DNA here is from genome assembly GCA_013397135.1 of Pachyramphus minor. Taxonomy (NCBI): domain Eukaryota; kingdom Metazoa; phylum Chordata; class Aves; order Passeriformes; family Tyrannidae; genus Pachyramphus; species Pachyramphus minor. Next base: position 215,748 of record VYXB01007861.1, on the reverse strand, counting down.
GTTCTGCATGGGACTCATCCATCCATTTCCTTCGGTTCTTGGTCCTAGACAAGGCAACGCTGAGTTTCACTGGTATCATGACAATCTCTTCGAGTCGTAGTTAAATGCCCGTAATGCAGCCGAATCCACTAGGGAAAAAGGGAGCAGAGAGGTGTAATCTCGCTGTGCCTGTAGATTCAGTTACAGCTGTGCTTGCACTCTGCCTGTTGCACCTGCAACAGGCGCCCCCAGGCTACGGGGAGAGGAACATGTGTGAATGTTGACTGCTGGATGTTCAGTGCTGCTCTCTCGGTTAATCACATCACGAGTGCAGCTTTTATGAGCAGAGAGTCTTGTTTTAGGAGACCCAAGCTTATGTTAGCAGTGCCCTGTCCCAGGCTACTTTCTTACACTGATCTCCCACACACTATGTCTATCTTTAAAAGTCCATGGCCTTAGAAGAAAATGTGGCTGTATCGCTTAGACCTGCTGTGTGATACTAAAAATGGAATGTATAAACTACTACTTCTTCTTCTGTGGATGCCTTTGTTATTACTTTGTGACAAGGAAGCTGAAGGGAAGTATTCAAAAGTGAGAGTACGGGGTACTCTCTTAGGGCAGATTCTTAGGGCACCTAAGAAATGTGTTCTTGCTTTCAGTCAATCTTGTGCTGTCAGAGACAATCAAACCTAGTTTTCATCATGGTATCCAAGCTGTATACACTAAAATAACTACCTTCAAAAGAGCAAGCTTTCATCCCCGCAGGAACTGACTTGCTACAGTCATACTAATAATATTCATTATTTCTCCTTAGGAACAGGTTATATGAAAGCACATTGTGTGTTCTTCCTAATGCTATGCAAGCCTTCAGTCCCATAGTATTTCTTGCACACCACAGTAAAAAGTGCTTTGAAACCATGGAAAACACATGATCCACCCTTCAGGAATCCAGAGTATTTAATAAACAAAGTAGAAAAATATATTGCAAGTGAAGACAATGTTAGTGTTCCAGAAAAAGATAAAAACATTACTAGGAATACATTCTGATCCCTGTTTTTACCAATGTAAGTCCAGAGTCAGCATATTTACATTGTTGTGTGATGTGGGCTACTGGCTTTTGCTATGTCTGTGTTTGGGATAGACCTACCAGGACAGCTGTGGTGTGGCCTTTCCAGAAACAATGTGTTTCTGAGAAGGCACAGAGGTGAGACTGTCAGGCGTCAAAAGTGTTCTGGAGATTAGCATGACCACTACTACTCCTCTCCTCTGTGCAGAAATACTTGCATGCCAGGGCTTTCTCATGTGCCCTTTCCTCCCTATTACTGCGGAAGTCTGGCAGTGGTTGCATTTTAATTGTCTTGAGCTAATTCCAGATATCCCAGAAGGACTGATGGATGGCAAGAGCTCTGCTGATTTGAGTTACGAGCATCCCAGCTGCAGCTGAGTAAGGATTTGACAGGAGAAGGGCACCCATGTGCACAGTGTGGGAGCAGCAGCTTGGCAGCTGCAGGACTTGAGCTGGGAGGTCCTTGCTCAGCGTCTGAACTTGTGCCCAGTTGCTTTTCAGAGGGGTTGCTCTTTCCATTTGTGTCCACCTGTGAAGTGAAGCAGAACGTACTCTCAGGGTTCTGCCACTAAGGAATACATAAATAAACTTGAAGTTGTAATTTTTTTTACAGCAAGGTTAAACAATAACCTGACTTGTGAGGTAAGTTTTCCGGGATTGCAACACAGAGTAGTCTGCTTTCAGTGTAGATCAAATTAAACAGTAACAATTTCTGTGATACAGCCCCTTTATTACAGCTGACTGCGAGTTTCCTTCAGAACTCTTAGGAATTCACTATGACTAACTGATGGATGATCCTAATGCTGGCTGTCAGTTGAGAGTAGGGTTAATCCAGCAAACTATAGCTGGTGTTATATGCAGATGTTTGCTGCTATTCTTGTGTGTGCATGCCTCTGTGGACTGCAGTTTACACAATCTAGCAATACAATTTCAAGGATCTTTGCACCTAGCTAATAGTATTTCCATTTCTGAGTACGTAATGCTAGGAAATTGCTGTTTATCAAATATTCTCTTCCTAAAAACATAGCTTTGGTGCACTCATTTTGGCAAATGCATTGTTATATTTTGGCAAGCTGTGTCTGATGTGGGCAGTTTAACTTTTGATTAATGTTCCAGATGTTGTTACTTCCTCAAAACTCTCATTCTCCACCCAGCTGACCAGGGATAAACAGTTTTCACAATCAAAACAATTTGCCAGGTTGCCTTGGGCTTCCTGTGAAGTAAACTTGAAACTGAATTCTTCTTGTTACTGTGTCAGAATGCTTAAAGTCAGTGGGGTGCTTTCAAAATTGGTAATTGTTAGGAGTCCCTAACCGAATGGAGTTTCACAAGTTGCAAGTCAAAAGTGTCAGAAAGCTTGAACAGGAAAAATAGAACTACTGACTTTTCCTAGTTTCTAAGCTTTTTCTTTCCACACTCTGGAGTTCGAGGAGATTCTCAATACCTTGATGCTCATGACAGCTTTTTTAATATGAAAACTGAGACTGTTGAAGTGGTGGTGTAAGAAAAACATCAGAAAAGTTTGTGGAACATGGTAAAATGGTGAAGTTTGGCCATGCAGCCTGTAGGCTGTTAGAAAAGCCAACTTGCATCTGAAATTGGTCACTTAATCCTTTTCCAGTTTCCTAAGTAATCCCTTTGTAGGTCACCTTGTTAAATGTAACCACATAGCAGTGGACAGAAAATTTTCTTTTGCAACAGGGGCTTGTATTTTTAACTGTATGCCTGGAAGCTTTTGCAATACAGAACATATGCTGTTTTAACTCGACTGAACTAAGTCTGGGAAAGTGTGGTTTTCAGCTAAAGGATGGATTTGTTTTGTCTACATGTTTTTACCTCCATGTCTGTTTTTCTCCAAGGCCTTGCATTCTTGTCATGAAAACGTTCTTCAGTGTCTCAAGGGTGAATGTGCGTAAATTCTTGATATCTACTTTCTGTATCTGTTATGTAAAATGTGATGTGGATTCAGGTATATTTCTATTCACCTTTCAGAAACATGCTGAAAACTTCCCATTTCTGGTTTTTTTTCATGCTTTAATTAACTTGAGTTAAAACATACTATTAACTAAATGGTGGTGACTCCATGCATTGACTGTCTCTGCATTTCTTCGTGTAAAAAATGACACCCAACTTTGACTGATTCAAAAAGTCTATGCATTTCAAATCTATGAGGAAAAAGTCTATGGCAAAAATCTATGTATGACAAACTTCAGTTCTGGATAATTTCTTCACATAGACCCAAGATACATTATGAGATAACAAAAACAGGAGTGGGAAACACTAGTTTTCCGAAGTGATATGCTTTGTAACTTCTCTGCTTCAGGTTTAAAACATGGTTCATGTAGATGTTGGTCCATGTGGTGAATGTGCTCATACTATATGTACCTCTATACCTTACTTCTGAAACTTAATCTGCAGAAGAGGGAGGTGAGGTGATACTGCAGCATGTGTGCACCACAATAAAAGGTGTAGACAAGTTATCTTATGCTCTGAGCCATATAGAATTTACAAAGCCAAACTCAGGCAAATTCTGAGGGTAGCTCCTCAGCATGCCATGAAGAAGTCTGTAACAAACCCCACCACACACACACTTTCCTTATCCAGAGGGTATCTTTCCTGCTGGGAACTGACCATATGTGGTCATTAGATAACATGACGCTTTTTGTGAGCATAAGATAACAGTAATTTCTTCTGACTTTCTGATTCCTTCTACAACATAGTTAAATGAGCAGAGTGACCACCTACCACTTCCCTAACTCATGGGCTGCTGCTTTGCAGCTGCTGCTTTCCTGGTAGTGACTACATCTCAGTGATTTTATGTCCTTAAATCCCTGCCAAAGGTTTTTAGTTTGCAACATGAATATTTATGAAGCACTTAGCACATCTTCAGTGGTAGATGCCACTGTGATGCAATCTTTCTAGGTTTGGTGCATTTTTCTAAGTGTATCCCTAAGTAAAGTGCATTTCAAATTGTAAATTTCCTATAAGCTTGTTTTCCAAAGAGTTGTGGTCTGAACTTAGATGCAAAATCTAGCATGTGTTTGTAATTGAAAACACACTACAAGACAGGATATCAATGTAATTTAGATTTTGGATGATTATCAGATGAGTTTAATTCAGACGGGAAATGATACCTAAGGATGAAAGGAAGCACTATTAACTAGTGAGCAAGTGGACTATTCTTATCCGCCTTCCTGTGCTAGGTGGGAATATATGTAATTGAAAGTCCTTGCATTGAATACCTTAGGGTTGAAAGTTGTTCTTGTTCCTTTGAAGGTTTTGCTGATTCACTGCTGAGTGAAAAGTTATAGTTAGTATTTAACCAATCAGCCATCGGTACTTCCCTTTTTCTGGCTAAAAAAGTAAATAACATAAGTCTAAAGATTTGTTTCAGAAGGGTTTTTTGAACACTCAGCTGGTGTAAAAAAAAAAAAGAAAAGGAAATTTTGAAAATGCAGAAGTATAGAAAAGGGTCAAACATTTGGCTAGTTTGGTATATTTAGCTTTCAGTAGGTACGTGAAGTGTTATGTTTAACATTATATGAATACTTCCACTGATTTGGAGAAAGGTATTTTCCACAGACTTTGTCTTTTCTTTAGGGGGAAAGAGGGAGGAAGGAGATCCTCACTGTAATTATTCTGGATTAGCTAGCCAACCTAGTCCAGTCAAGGTCAAAAGCTAAAACTGAGCACTACCCCTGTGCATTGAACAGTTTATTTCCCTCCATATGCTTTGATTTTGAGAGGTGAGAAATCCTGATGAACTCAGGGCAAGTTAGGCCACTGATTACAGGTGACAAGTTTCTCTGGGGCTTGTACATAAGCATTTTTTGCAAGGCTGTGTGCTGGTTTTAGACCTTTTGCTTTAGACCCTGATTTCTGCCACCCTCCAAGCACAGCAAGAACCTCCCAGACTTTATAGAGCTACATGAGGGTTGGGTGAGTTCAGGCATAAGTTGTGCCCTGATGGCTGGTAGCTCAAATGAGAAGATGAGAATCTGTTTCAGGAAAAAAAATAATTTTTAGCTGTTCATCACCTGAGTGATGCAGCACGACTTATGGATAAATGTAAATCCACCAATTATCATAGAAAAAGCTTGTCTGCAATGTGAAAAAGAAAGAGAGTGGAAATCTGTTTTGCGTGCCTGGCATGAGGTCCTTATTTGTCCCTTCGCTTTTCTTTTGGTGGCTTGGAGCCATTCGTTAATGTGTCTTTGGGAGTTTGTGAAATCTTGGTGGTCATGGTGCCAGGAAACACAACTCTGGCTGGACAAAGTTGGCCTGAGTTCAGCTGCACTTCAAATACAGGCAATCAATGTTTTCTAAACTCAGACTGCCAAACTGGGCCTTGGGTTTTGAAAAGCCCACAGTTAATTAGAGGGTCTGTTGGATACAGAGGTACCTAAGTATTGAATCAGACATGAAAAGAGGAGACATTAAGTTTCTTCCCAGACAAAGGAAGTAGTGAGCATGAAGCCTAAAGTCACTTCTATGCCTTGGCAGGAGCAAAAGGAATACTTACATTTTGAAGCTGAGAGCTGGAGGGAGTGATCTTTGCAGGCCATCACATAGTTCCTGGTGATCTTCACCTCCCTCCCTGCCCTGGGATTCAAAATAGAGATATTCAGGTAGAGGAAGATATTTTCTTGCAGCTTATTTTACTGTAGTTTATCAGATGATCTGTAAATGTACTACCTTCAAAGTACAGGCTTCTGGTTTGCTAGTTCAATTTCCCTGAGGGGTGTCTGATCTTCTCACCTTGCTGTTTGTTTGTTGAAAGTTAAAAGTAGCATTTTGTAAAAGAGTGGTGACTTCGCAACTCTTATTTTTAATACACTGAAGCTACTCGGTGCTGTTAAGGGCCTTGTTAGGCAGTGATTATTGATGAGGTGATGTGGAAGATGCACCACCAAAATATGTAATAGTATGGTAGGAATTTGCTGCTTCCCTGCATGACAGTCTTTGACTCTCTTGTGTGGTTTTCTGCTCTCTTGTGGTAATTAACAGGTTTTTTTCTGCTTAATGAAATGGGGGAAATACTGCCTCCTAAAAAGGAATCATATCTCTCTGACAGCTTGCCAAATCCTCACTGTTTCAGCAGGGCCTTAGAAGGGGAGCAATTTTCACCCTTTGATTTTTTTCTTTGCATGGGTTTAATGTGGCCATTGAGTGCTGTAGGAAGTGAAAACCTCCTGTCCCATTGACTGCTCCAGATACGTCTCCAACACTGTACCTATGACTTCTGAACTGTTTGTCCTCGTACTCCTACAACCCTGCTGTGTTTTCTGTGGTCTTGCATTACAGAAGCTGCGAACAATTTCGAGGGAATTGAGAGCAAGTTTTCCTTACGGACTCCTGCAGAGCCTGATGAGGATGTCTGCTACCTGGTGCCTGGGCAGGTGAACAGCCTGGCACAGTGCAACTTCAATCATACCAGTAAAACCTTTGTGGTGATCCACGGGTGGACGGTAAGACAAAGTGGGAGGAATCTCCCTCTTAACCACACTGCTGATAAACTGTGCAGAGATGTCTATATTTCATGGATAATATTAATGTCTCTTTTTTTATTAATTAAAAAAAATTACAATTTTTTTTATTAATTAAAAAAACCCTTAACCATCAACAGGTGACAGGGATGTATGAAAGCTGGGTCCCAAAGCTTGTGGATGCTCTGTACAAGAGGGAACCTGATTCAAATGTCATTGTGGTGGACTGGCTAGTTCGAGCTCAGCAGCACTACCCAGTGTCTGCTGCATACACTAAGCTGGTGGGAAAGGATGTTGCCACATTTATTGACTGGATGGAGGTAAGACATGTAGACACACCTGACTCACATTGTGCATGATATCTTAGCAGACAAAGCTGCATTTATACAACTGTGTTAATCATTTTCTGTTGGGTAGATGGAGTTAAACTATTGAAGACAATACTTTTGCTGGATTCGTAAAATTCCAGCTTTAAGTTACTTGCTATCTCTTACTCAAAGAGGCCTTTTATAGTGCATTCCAGAAGACCTTGTGGTCTTTGGAGCCTTGTGACAAGTAGCTATGGAGGACAGATTCTTCTATATTTTACAGCAGCCAGCCCTTGGGAAACAGAAATCTGCCCTTCCTTTGCAAACTACTTAAGGGATCCAGAAACTGGTGGGAAGGGAGTGGCTGAAAACCTTTCATATCATACACAGTCCTGTGTTCTATCCTTCATTCTGCAATCCTCTCTGCTTAGATTTTTGGCCTAAATTATTTAGCAGAAGTGATCTACTATGGCACAAAATTATGATAAAATTATGATAACTGTATAGTATTTCTTCTATTATTTGTGGCTCAAAGAAAAATCCCAGTATGAACAAAACATTTTCTTTTGTGTCTTTTGACATTTTCATATCTGGCTTCAAACTTTGAACAAATTTTTCTCTTGAACAGGAGCAATTCAATTATCCTCTCAACAACGTCCACTTGCTGGGGTACAGTCTAGGTGCTCATGCTGCTGGGATTGCTGGGAGCTTAACCAAGAAGAAGGTGAACAGAATTACTGGTAAGAAAACCTGTGACTGTAGAGTGGAGAGCCCTATCTCTTCCATGCTAAAACATTTTTCTCTGAAAAATCACCAGGATAACTGTTGCCTGTTGACAGTACTTTGGTTCTGTGTTCATGCTTTAATTGAAACTGCAGGAGTAGTATTTCTGTAGTAGAACTGAAAAAGGTCCAGAAAAGAACAACCAAGATGGTGAGTGAGAAGCCTTGATTAGCTTCTTCACAAGTAATGAGCAAGTAGGCCATGATAAGAGACTAGCTGAGGGGAATGTCATTGGGTGGGGCTGGCCAAATCCATGGCTTGGAGAGGTCACAGTATCCCTTGCAGCATGAGGACTTCAGCTGGTTGTCTTCATCCAGGCAGTCATTAGTTGCAGCTGATGGAAACCATTCAAAAAGAGCAGGATCTAAATCCTGCTGCAGTGGTTGTAGGACCTGCAGAAGCCCTTGTCATGGAATGCTACACGTGCAAGAAGTTTATACGGGCTCAAAGGGAAACTAGACAGATAATCAGAAGAGATCCACTGGGGGTTAGTAAAAAAATGAATCATAACAGGCTCAAAAAATATTTGAGGCTGAAAACAATACTGTGAGAGTCCTGGGAAGGAGAACAAACCATGGATATGCTTGTGCTGTTGCTATGTGTGCTTAAATGGCTGTTTAAGGTGATTTTTGGAAACTGAGAAGCATGCTAGATGAGGTGGAGTGCACGGCCACCCTGGGTCTGGTTTACAGCTCAGGACCTGGAGAGCTGATTTCATTGCAAAAGGAAATGCCAGCATCAGCAAATGAGGCTAACAAAATTGCTCATCTGTGGTGTCTTTGAGAGAACTGGGGAGCAGCATTCAAAAGGGATCCAGCTCCTGGCACCCTTTACCCTTTCACTTGAGCCTGGCTGTGATCTCAGATCCACAGGCATGCTGAGAGGTGGGCTAGGCAGTAGTTGCATCTGGAAAGGTAGAGTCCTGAGAAGGTGGCAGATTAAAATCAGGAGTCCAAAGGACTAGGCCCTCTCTCCTTCCTTTCTCTCAGCTGCAGGTTTGTTGCTTTCACTGATACTGTCAAATCACTGAAACACTAGTAGCTCTCTGTCATGCTTCCACAGTTGCTCATGGTGCCCAGGATGAGCCCTTTCCCTGGGAAAGCAGCATCACCTTTGAGCAAAGGGAACAATGTTATGTGGTCCCTGAAATCTTCACAGCAGTGGAGAGGCAGCTTAGACTTGGTGAAGCTAACCATGGTTGAACAACCCTGGTGCCTGTCCCCAGCTGAGGGGGAAGACACATCCCTTCAGCTCTGCTTTCAACCATCTCTCAAGTAGTTGTCTGAATTCAAAAGGTAGTACTTGTTCACTGACAGAACAGTTCCACGTGTTTTTGATAGCAGTGTTGCTGCAGTTTGACATTTTACCAAAATAATCCCCTTCCCCTGAGGCATTCAGACAGTGAAGCTCTCATTTGTTTCCCAGTGGTTCCCCTACCAGGGAGTTACAGGCAAGACATTTTTTCATACTTCAGATGCTTCAGATACAAGTTGTACAATTCTTGACAAGAGGAAGACATTGAGAAGACATTTATGAGCTTGTTTCTTCCATCCACTGGAAATGCTACAGCTCTGAGGACGTTATCTGGGCTTCCTTACATATGTCTGCATGCATTTTTTTTTTTAACCAATGACAGCATTTCAAGGTTGTGTGTGTATTTGATTCTCCTATATGAATGCTACTTAAGTGATCCCACTATAATGTCTGCAGGAAAACCAACGCCATATGCAATATTCTGGCCCAATGCAGTAGCTGAGTTTGGCATGTTTTATCAATGTTTGACAGACAGTCTTTCTTTGTGGTTTGTTCCATACAGGGCTGGATCCAGCTGGTCCTACCTTTGAGTATGCTGATGCCCCTACCCGCCTCTCCCCGGATGATGCTGATTTTGTGGATGTTCTACACACCTACACTCGAGGCTCTCCAGACCGCAGTATTGGGATCCAGAAGCCTGTTGGACACATTGATATTTATCCCAATGGTGGGGGTTTCCAGCCAGGGTGCAACTTGGGAGAAGCACTCCGTTTGATTGCCGAAAAAGGCTTTGGAGGTGAGATGGATCTGAAATAAATGGTATAATGTTCAAAGGGAGATCTTCAATAGCTTTGTAGGTTTCTTGCAAGCCAAGATGTCTGAGAGGCACAGGAATATGTTCTTTTAAGTGCTTCTAAAAGTCATCCTACAAAGCCTAGCTCTGGCATAGTGGATCATTGCTTATGGATTCATGGCTTTATATGTGTATTTATTTATATGTATATTACACATTTTCATTCTTTCAAGATGTGGACCAGCTGGTGAAATGCTCCCATGAACGATCCATTCACCTCTTCATTGACTCCCTCCTCTATGAAGAAAAGCCCAGCATGGCCTATCGCTGCAACACAAAGGAGGCCTTTGAGAAGGGTCTCTGCCTGAGCTGCCGCAAGAACCGCTGCAACAATTTGGGTTACAAGGTCAACAGAGTGAGAACAAAGAGAAATACCAAAATGTACTTGAAGACCCGTGCTCAGATGCCCTATAAAGGTAGGTCCTGCATGCTTCCTTGTGAGCAAGACTGGTACTCGTCTGTGTGTCATGGTGGGCATGTGCTGCAGATGATGTTGCTTTGGTGCCTGTGGTGAGCCGGGGTGAAGCTTGCCTCTTGCTTACCTGTGAGTGCAGGCTAAACTACAGTTTCAGAGAAAACAGTACCATCCTACTCAAGGTGTGGGGGTGGGGGTAGAGTACAAAGAGAAAGGTATTTGATAACAAGTTTCTAGGCAGCAAAATTAGGAAGACTTGGTCTGGGGCCTAATCAACTTGGAACAACTGAGCCTTCTGAATTTTTCCGTATTTTTCAGCTGAATTAATTTTTACTATTGCCGGGGAAATAATCAGCAGAGCTTAGTCTGATAAGCAACTTTAAATATTTAAAGATATGCAACCATCCAACTTATACCTTTTGTAGTGCTCTAGCTAGAGGAGTACTAGCCCTCATTAAAATATCACAGCACTTCTTGTTTCCAGTTGCCACAGTGATGGGTCTGAGATAGACACTGCCAGAGACAACAGGAAGGCTTTCAGCTAGGGAAGTAGCTTCTGAGTTGTATTTTACTACTTTATGGTTTTTTTTTTTCCTCCCTAGCTTTGCCTGTACCCCATGGTGTGTTTGTTGTGTGCATTGTGTGATGGACTAGCAATCAGAGGGCACATTCCTGCAGTGTTAGAACAGCCACAGGAGTGGTGTTCTGTTGGCATTTGGTGCTTAACCTGCAGTGTCAGTTGGTTGATACATATATATATATATATAATTTTTTTTTTTTGTACCAAGGTCTGAGGAAGGCAGAACTCATTGTAAATCAAGAATAGCAATTCTTAAATGTTCAATAACAGGTTTAAAGGTGATACTGCAGACTCTGGGGTTGTTAGAGTTGCAGTTTGAATGCAGAGTTTAGTTGCAAGAACTGCAAAGTTTTTTTTTTTTTTAATGGTGATTGCCTTGCATACTAACATTTACCTCCTTTCACAAATAGTTCCCAGGATACCTACAGGGAACTAAGCTCCTCATTTTAGTGAAGTTGGCATATTCCAGCCTAGGATTTTCAGGTGTGGGGTTGGGTGATTTTATTATCTCTTTGGAGGTTGAGTATTCCTAATGGCATTTTCTTTTGTATTCTTCCAGTCTTTCATTACCAAGTCAAGATCCATTTCTTTGGAAAGACTAATACGACTAAGACAAATCAGCCATTCCTGATCTCTCTCTATGGCACTCTAGATGAGAGTGAGAAAATTTCTTTCACACTGTGAGTAGCTACAGAACCAATTACAATGTAGTGTTCAGTTTGCATAAACTTGTTAAATCCCCAGATGAAAATCTTTTCTAGCTCCAGCTACAGAAATCTTACAGGGTCCCAGAATCTGCCCTTGTCCTTGATCAAGGGGGTGCATCCACTTCTGAAGCCAATGAACTGAGCTCTACCGGAGCTCTTCTTTATAAGACATCTGAAATATGGAAATGTGAAGTCTGACCTGTGACTCAGCCTGATAAGAGTTTTTCCGGTGCTTTCTTATTTTATTTCCAGTATCTTTATGCCATGTTCCAACAGTGTTAAACCTTCTTAAAAGTCACCTGCAACCTGGAGTTAATTGTCTGATGGGTCTAAAGGCCTCACAGTGCAATAGCTGAGGGAGATGTAGGATTTACTTTCACAGCTCTGCAAACAAGCAGAAATTCGTGTGTACGTCCTTGCATGTGGGCTGGCAGGGAATGGAGCTGGAAAGCACCAAAGTCTGTTTTCTGCTCTGAGGAATCTAATACTTGGTGCTTGTCTGGCTTCTCTGAGAGTCACCAATACAGGAGAAGATACCCCTTGCCTGGCAGACTGTCACAGGATTTCACCAGCCTTGCTGCAGAAAGTTTTCCTTTTGCCTCTACAAAAGCTTGAGGTGTTTTGTCCTTATTCCACCCATCAGAACTATGGAGAAGGTTGCTTCCTTCTTCTCTAGAGTACAAAAAGCCGTGGTTCTTTTCATCCTTACTTTTCTTTATCTGTTGAACAGTTTCAGAGGTTTTTTTTTTTTTTCCTTATTCTCCTACCCACAGGCCTGAAGTCTCCTCAAACAAGACCTTCTCCTTCCTGATTTACACGGAAGTGGACATTGGGGACCTGCTTATGCTGAAGCTGCAGTGGGAGAAAGACACTTTCTTCAGCTGGACTGACTGGTGGACTCCTTTTACATTTGACATCCAGAGAGTCAGAGTGAAGTCAGGAGAAACTCAGAAAAAGTAACTTATTTTGATTGTTATAAGCTTTGACAGTGTTTCCTGATTTCTGGTATCTCACAGGGTGGGACAAACATTTTAAGCAATTACAGATGGGTGCAGCACTGATAATCAGGGCTCCAGTGGCATCAAACCACCACTTATGTCAGTTCAGTTGTTTGCTTGTTTGCTTCCGCTGGGATCTGCAATTTGTAGTCTTACTCACACGTAATTAATTTTCATATCACTGTCTCACCTGTCTCAGGTTAGCTGTAACACGTAGAAGAGTATCTCCATGCACCAGCATCAGTGGTTGTTTGCAATTTCCTCCTCTGTTTTCATGCTGGGTATTTGCATAGGTTTTCTTGCAAAGAGCATGCTTAGACAGGAGGTCTTTAGAAACTCTTCCAAAAGTGTTTGCATAAGAAATTATTGCTTGGTTAACCTGGATTTTCTTAGGATGGTGGAATAAAACTGAAAAAACATGGCTGTTGCAGGACATTGCTAATGCATGAATGTTAAAACATCGAAGTTTGAACAGAACTGCTTTGACATGAACCTTTTGAAATAGCCATTCACTAGACATGAGATCTGTTTGCAGAACATGGACCCAGAACAGAGTATGTGTGTCCTATGTGCAGTATAGTAAATAATAAGTTCTTTCTTTGAATAAACAAGGCAGTCACTTGATCAAAGAATGGTTATCAGAGCTGAACAAATAGAGGAGTGGAGAAAGTACTGATAAATAGAAAAGCAACTGCTCAGGTTTGCTGGAATTGACAACCTACTTCGTTTGCAAACATTTGAGGGAGTAAGGCTTTATTCCAAGTTCACTCACCTGACAAAAAAATTGCATAAGGACTGAGCAAAATAAGATTCAAGAGACTTTGGGATAGACCTTCTGCTGTTTTAGTGACAAGAAGATTTTACGCGAAAGATCGTAGTGAAAGTTATGGCTACAGTTTGATGTCTATGCATAAACTGTTTACCAATTTTTCTTGCACAGTGTTTCTTTTGTCATAGAATTCCCTTTTAAAAATAAAACTTTCTCACACACTTATAAAGTAGTAGTGCCCCACACGACAAAGTGTAAAGACTGCTTCCAAGCACCAGTCCTGTTTCTACGGTTAAAAAGGTGTGTCTGGCTCAGCCATGTGATTTTTTTTTTTTTTACATTTTTTTTCCCAATATTTATTCCAGAGTGGTGTTCTGTTCTCGAGATGGCACCTCACGTCTCAGTAAGGGAGAAGAGGCAGCAATATTCGTGAAGTGCTCGGAGCAACCCACCAACAGGAAGAGAGGAGGGTATGAATGATTACTACTATTTTGGGATTGTTGGGGACATGGGTGATATTAAAACTTCCCCATTAGTTAACTTGTGCACTAGTCTTCTCAAGGCTTCAGAAGCATCATGACTCAGACTAACCTGAGATTTGCTTATGGCAGCTTTAGCAGCTTAAAAACTCTCAATTTTCTTCTCTGCCAACCACCTCCTTGTGTGGTTGTTGACCTGTCTGAAAAGAAAGTACACTGCTTCTCAGATTCACACAGTGGCCAAGCATGAGTGACTGTTAGAGAGGGTTTACAAACAAGGCACTAGCACAAAGAAAAAGCATGCCTGTGTCTATAGATGCCCTACACTTACCCCTAACTGAAGAACATTGAAACATCCATACTGAGTCAGTGCAGAGCTCTTCCTCCTCACTGGCCAGCATCAGATTTGGAGGCTGGTACAGGAATGGAGCAGGCATATATGCAGGTGCTCATCTTGGCACACTGCTTTCTACTAGCAGCCATCAGGTGACTGACTTCCTGAGATTTGAATCTCTTATTTGGATCAGAGATTCAGTCTGTGTTTAATAGCCCTCGGTGCACTTTGATATTTTTATCAACAATATTTCTAACACAGAGTAAACTTTCAAATGTGGGGCCAGTTTTCTTTGGACTTTATCCACTAAAGTTTGAGATAGAGTAGTGGTTTTATTTATTTTAGTTCAATTGCTGTGTGTGAAAGGTCTCATGGGGACACTTCTAGACTGAGATCCAGGTCTGCGTAAAAATGCACATGTGCTGGCCCTCACTCCAGGCCAACGACCTCGGGAGGCCTTGAGAGCTCTGCGTATCTGATGTGCAAAATCAAGCAGAGGCCATGAGAAGCTCAAGCACGTAATTTATTTTCCTGATGAGTAGCATTTTTTTTTTAAATCTTTATTCTCAAAAATAAGAAGAAAAGGAACAAGTATGTTACATCTTCCTCATCACCTTTGTTTTTTCCCCACAGTGCCAAGAAAGCCTCTAAAGAAAATTCTGCTCAAGAATCTGCCTAAGTGACAAGAATAAAGATTTTTCCACACTGGGGAGGAGGAGAGTCTGTTCATCCCTGTGGACTGGATGTTCAGTACCAAATATATAGAAATATTTATCTGCTGCTGGCTTTTTGCCTGCTATTCCTAGCTATCTTAAGAGACTTCTTGTAAGAAAGTCTTAGCATACAAAGTTACTAACCATAAAGATACATTATCCAAATAGTTAAAAACAAAAAGAAACCTGCAAAACAACTTGCCAAAGTCTTGAGTGCTGAAAAGAACTAAGTAATTTTGCTTAATCATGGTGCCTTGTGACAGGGTTTCTTGACATCAGACCCTCTACAGCAATTTTCTAGTATTTATGAAAAAAAACCAAAGCCCTGTACCTGTGGTGGTTGGTTTAATATTTTTTTTTGTTGTTTTGGTTTGGGGTTTTTTTTGGTGTGTGTTTTCGGGTTTTTTTTTTTTGTTCCTTTCAGGAGTCTTTTGAAACTAGACAGAATTTTTTCTGCTTTGGCTAACTGAATTTTCAGGCAGTACAGGAGTGAGAATTCATTGCTTTCAAAAGTGTTTTTATCAAATAAGTAGGTTTCTCACGTGAAAAAATAATGAACTCCTTTGCTCTGTGTGTTACTAGAAGGTGTGAGGGCCTGACTTAATATGGGGATGAATTTTTAGTTTGTGGTTATGAATGTATTTTTACTGGGGGTAGATGCCAGTGCAGCTTAGCAATAGGTATGATGTGTTAAGCTTTTTACTTCTATGCAGCTTACCATGGAATAAATAACAGTTGTAGGAGAAGGCAGCAAAACACCAGTGTCCTATGCAGACATTGAACATTTTTATCTGTGCTTTCACTTGTTGAAAATGAAACCATTTAGCCTCCAACACTGTGAATAAGGAACTGCAGAGGAATTTTGCTACCAGAAAATGCAGGAAACAGATATATTCCCCCCACCCCCTCCACCCACCCACCCCACTTGCTTGTGTTCCGTATGCCAAAACTGGAACAGTTTCTCTGCTCTTTGACACCCAGCGTCACTTGTGCAGCTGAGTGACTGCTGTATGCAGTTTTCAGTGCAAGTGAATCCACTTGACACGTGACAAATGTGCCCGCACTTCCCTGTACTGGAACTGGGACTGCCAATGACCCACCTCAGTTTGTTTCTTGGCTCTGATGTAGTGCAAGGAGCCTCTTGGCTTTCTGATGCGAGATGGAGTTCGGCAAGGAGCAGGAGCTGTGGCAGTTAAAAGGAGCCTGATTGTGTGCTGCACAAAAATGGGTGCTCTGAAAAACACAGGAATTAGACATGCTGCAAGTTGACAGAAATAGGTATTTTTAAGTATTTTTAAGTAACATGTAATTTTTCTAGTGCGCTGAAATGTGTATTAGCCCTCTTTCAGCTTTCTAGAAGATAAAATCCTGGGGAGGTAGAAGGGTTTGAACGTAGACACTTGAAGAAACGTTATGTGAGCTGTTGATACTGGGTATTGTAGTCCTTTCCTGCATGTGGAAGACATCATGGAGGTGGTGATTTCTCCAGCATCATCCCATCTTGAAAGCAAACAAAGGTGTATGTGTTTATGTGCAAAGTTTGTTACTTTTTTCCAACTGTAGCTGCTAGTATATTTGGGGATAAAAGTCTTAAAGAGTGCAATATGTTGCAATATTAATAGCTCTGAGATTGCTCACGTTTGATTTCCTAACCCTTAAACTACAACAGAGATGTGATGAGTCACTGAGGGTGGGGTTGAGTATTGAGCCACTGCATCTGAGACCTCTAAAAATAAATATAATGATTTATTCCCTATAGATCCCACATTTTGTTGCAATTGTCTCTTAAGAGTTAAATTCTTTGAAAACAGAGTATCTGAACAGCTGTGCTCTCAATACAGGATTAAATACAAACACATTTAGAACTTGGATAAAAGATAGTGAAGGTTCTTTCATGAGGAAACATGATTTTGCTCTGGATGTTATTTATTAGCTGTAAATAAGATATTTATGAGTGTAAAGGTAGTTTGTATATATTGCTAAAGTTGCTGACAGTCTCTACATTAATACAGTTGTGTAGTATTAATCCTGTATATAGCTTTCAGAGATTTTTATCAACCAGCCACTTACACTGCATTATTTCCTATGTGATTAATACAGTTTTTTATTTTAAGAAAGCTCCTCAGTTTTGTATAGAATGAAAACCTATGGTTTTAATAAAATTCTCAAACTGATGCTGAAGTCACTACTTTCATTTTGGTTAAACAATCTGCTATCTGCTGTATACATTTTATGTGAAAGCCAGAGCCTATCCTTGGATTCTAGGGCTTAAAAGATAAAACTCTTTCAAAAAAAAAA
>VYXB01007861.1:177116-198540 GCA_013397135.1 Pachyramphus minor | reverse complement strand
AAAAAAAAAAAAAAAAAAAAAAGGCAACGTGGGATTTCTGTGAGTCCTCTGGCCCCATTTTGCTTTGGGAAATGCAAAAAACCATCTGTTAAGACATCAAGGAATCACTATGTGAAAGCAAGTATCCCACATCACAAGAGAAATAGCTTGTCACTTGCAGGTTGTGGTTTTCAAGTTTCANCTTTTTTTTTTTTTTTTTTTTTTTTTTTTTTGACAAATGTTAGAATTACGCTTCTGGTTCATGTTTTGCCGAAATACAGGTGTTCTGACCCTTTGGATACAGGGGGCAAGCACCAGCCCCTAATCACCACTACTGCTTAAGGAAGTAACTAAAAATCACTTTCACCCACGTATTTTGAGTGCAGCTGAGCTCAGGTTTGGTTGTTACTGGAACAGTTTGCTCTGTCATGCACAGCAAGGCTCTAACAAAGCAACAGAAAGGGGATTCCTGGAATTAAGGAGAATTGTAGTGACATGCACACTTAAGATCGTGTTAGGAGTACTTACAGCGTCTCCAAGGTGACTTGGGAAACTCTGCTTCCAACATTTGGCCAAAAATGACTGCTCTTTGACAAGAGCAGAACTTAATGCCCTGTGAAAGTGGAGGGAAGCTATGCCATGGAAAATGGGTGGAGGGAGAGACATGAAGGGAAGAGGGGATTAGGGAGTACCCTGAGGGAATCAATGGAAGAGGGAAGAACCCAATCTGCAAAGTGGAATGCATGGAAATGCTGGCAATGGGTTTTCTAAGGGCACTGCTCTTTTCCCTATGACAGTGTCTGTGTTGTGGGACTAGAAGGAATCTTACAGCTGTGCAAGACAACAAGGCATGTGACCACATCTAAAAACACCATGGCATTACTACCCTTTTAATGTCACAGCAGCCTCAATACAGTAAACATGTTATTAGGTAAATCAGAGAACAGTTTTTGTTGCATGTACAACAATCCAGGTCTCCCCTCTGAGCCTTCAGAGCCATCCCTGGCCCCATTACTCTCTCACCTTGCTCTGCAATGCCAAATATTGGAAAAGGTGATCCCTGCTCACCCTGTCAACTGTCTCTGGAATGGGCTGGCCAGCACAGACTGTCCAATGGCTAACCAGTGGCTTGGACAGGTGGAAAGAGACATTCTTGGCTGGAAGGAAAGGGTGGGAAAAAAAAAGAATTTTAGCCAATGTACCTGCAAGGCAAAGGAATCCTGACTGAAGTTCCTCCTGCTTAGATTTTAACTCTACATATTTAATTCTGAGAAATTTTTGGAACCAGCAATGACTTTGCTCTCTACAGGTGTCTCCATACTTTCTCCATTCAGATATAGTTGTACACCTGCTCTTTTTTGTACTGTGAGCAAAATGTCAGAAGCTTGCTGGTTTGGATGAGCAAGGCATTGTAAATTTTTAAAGATGTTCAAAAACAGATATTGAAAAAAAAGTCAGTAAGAGAGAAGTATTAAAGCAGTCATAGTATTTTGGTTTTTGTTTAGAACTGTCAGTTCAGGGCTCACTATATTCTGGCTTTCCATACAAGCTTAGCAATATCAAAATCCTCAAGTCCAGAGGAACCAATGCAAATGCCATCAAGTTGCCATCATTCAGGAGAGAAATTTCCATCTGCAGTTGCTGCATCTTTCCAGAAAAGTCTTCTAGTCAAATGTCTTTTTGTAGCAGGCCTGGAAAGTCATTGGTTTACACATAAACAAATAAAGAAATGGATTAGCACTCTCCAGTGACTGAAGGAGAACAAGGAAATGAGAAGAGGAAGGGAAGGGAACCATTTGGCAGAACATCCCACACAGAGCTTGTCTCAACAATGGTCTTATATCCGTGTGTGCTGCTATCTCTGCTCAGCAACACTCGTAATGCTTCCCTAAATCAGTTCAAATTAACTCAGCCAGAACAATGCATCCTCCTCAGAAATGCAGATGCGAAGTGGGGACCATCTTGGATATAACAGGTGTCAGTGTGGGGATGAGGTGTATGTTCAATGATGTAATCTCCCAACCATTCATGTCAGATAAACACTATGTTCTTCATTGTAGGCCGTTCCTGTGGGAAGTCACCCGATATCTTTAGTCTCACTTCTTGCCAATGACTCTAGAGAGTGTCTCTTACTGCTTGTCACCCCACCATGTGGAACCATTCAGTGAATTGTCTGTCCTCAAGGGAGTCAGGAAGTGAGGGCATGTCTCGTGTTGTTTCACCCACCGAAGGCTTATTTACCCACAGTTATTTGTGCACCTGGAATCTTCTAAGTAATGAAACATGGACACCCCAAAATAAGAAAATCAGGAGCAACAGAAAGAGATTCCCAGGCTAGAATGAGCTGAAAAGATATCTAAGGATATCTAAGTATATCTACACTTTTTCAAAAGAAGTATTAAAAGAATAAAACTTCTAAAGTTTTCCCTACTAGATCCTCAGACTTGCTCTCTTCCTGTGGTGTTCTGCATTCAGGAGCTTTTGGGATTTGCTCCTGTAGTCTGAGAAATTGCTGCTGCACAAGACCCCCTTAGCCCTTGGGATTAAAAACCTCTCCAGTGGGTGACTGGATTTAAGGAGAGGGTTATCAGTCTTGTGCTTCTGGTAAAAGAGCCAAACCTGCCTTTTGTGTGAGGTCTAATCAAAACTCCACCGAGGCTAGAAAAAGTATTTTTGTTGACAATATGGGATTTTTTTGAGTGCTTTCCTAACACTTGGCATGATATCCTAGTTTTAAAATGAAAGCACAGCTCAGACTTTCTCATTTTTGGTACTTTAATGCATTGTTACCAAACTGAGTGCATACAATCCCAGGTCATGATGTGCTCAGGCCCTAGTTTAAATATCAGCTCTGGATGACTTCTCACAAGTGTTCCCAGCATCTCTTGGACAGCACAAACATGAGTATCTATAGGATGCTAGAACAAACAGCATAGATGCAGTGATGCAAATAGCACCCAATAAAAATTAAAACAAACAAGCGGAAATGTTTAAGAGGAGACAAGAGGGAAGTGGGGGGTCTTTGGTGTTGCAGCAGGTTGTGCAGCACTGTTCTGTAATACAGTGAAAACAGCCATACCAAGTATTGCACAGCAGAGCTGTAAAGCATTCCTTGATTTTAAATCCACAGTCTCTTGACATCAAGAAAATGGAAGTGTGCACCAGGGGCTAGGTATACACCAAAGGGCTTAAAATTAGCTCAAAAATACTTAGCCATGAAAACAAAACCCTAAGAAAAGTGTGTAAAGCCCCACTATAGAACGATCACTCGGTTTACAAAATGAAAAGCAAGATATAAATAAAGGTTAAAAAGTAGAAGCACATATTCAGAAAGAGGAATACATTAAAGGAAGAGGAAAAGCAAGGAAGAAAAATTCTGCCTTAGCAAATTATTCCACCCATAACACCCACCCACATATTCTTGAATGTAATGGAGCTATTAGTTATATATGACTAATTTTCCCTATTTTTAATGTATTTATAACCCAGACAAAAAATCAAGTCAAATTTTGTTGTTTATCTTGGCAAAATTTTGCCCTTTGCTAGCCAAGTTTTCCAGTACAAGGGTAAAAAGTAGATCTTAATCTCTCTGATTTTATTTCCCAGGCTTTAGACAGGAAATTCAGATCAGGCTCAATGCAACAGAAAGACTCCTTCTAATATTAGTCTTCTTTTAATGTCCTGAGCATGGAGCATTGATGGAGTAAGCAAAAGCTTACACAATGGCTGATTCAGAACATGAAAAATGCTTGCTTTTCTTTTTTTCACTTTTTAATTTATAGATCTGTGTTCGTGTGCCTTCCTGTGCTTCTTTATTTTCCTTTTAACATCAGTGAATTTGAAGACCCTAGGGAGGAATCAGGGAAATGCTAAGGAACATTCTTTTGACAGTAATTTTACTCCTTTACTTAAAGGAAAACTAAAAACAATTGCATGTTTGTGGCTGGATATTTTTTAATGAAAGGCAAAATACCTGGTCACGTTCAAAACTGGGTGTCATTTTCACACCCTGCTCCCCTCCCCCTGCATTTGAAAGCATCATTTTCTATTTGCATGGGAGGCATCAGGAGAGGGAAAGAGGGTCAGTCTTCTGTATAGGCCTTATTTGGGGCTTTTTGTCAGTGCTTTAGCAACCCTCTCTGAGATATTTCAGTCACTCTGCGCTACCTTTTCAGAGTGACTAGTCCCTGACCATCACTGTTTCCAACCATGGGGACAGAATCCCTATGGTGGCACCCTGCTAGGTAGGAGTCCCACCGCCTTCAAGACTTCCTTGGGCATCTTAGGGGTAGGGATAAGTGCAGTTACATTGGAGCATTTTTTCCAGGCAAAGTGTAACTGAATTGGCAAAGAGCTCTGACAAGCGACTTTTGAATAACCAGAGAGGATAACTTGTGTTTTCTTGCCAAGCTTAGACCAAATGCTTGGACATCTTTGTGTAAGTATGACTAAGTCTCTATGACCTTCTCTCCAAACTTATCCTTGCTTGCTGCTGAATCCTATTTTTGATTTTTTTTCTTTCATTTCTCTTTTGATAAAGTTTGCAGAATCTGGCATCCTTCCTCCTATCAACGCCCCTGTACTCCCTGTCCCATGACCTCATAGGAGCCTGGTGAATTTTTCTGCTAACCTTGCAAGACTATCCTCCCTCCAGCCAGATAAGAGATCAGCCTGCACCAACTACTTCTCTAAAGGTTTTGCAATATTTTTTTGCTTTTCTTTTTAGGTTCCATTTAAGACCTAGCATGTGGTCTAAAAACCCCCACAGATGGGGAGAAAAAGTTACCATACTGAAATAACAAAATAGATGTTTAATATTCCTTCATAAGTTGATCATATTAAAAGGACTTTGCTGTGAAACCATATTCTGTCAATTGTAACATATGTTCATTTAAAGAAATAGCAGAAATCTCCTATTTTTTGAACTTTCCTCAGTGACCCTTGATGACATCTTGAGGACTCTGAATCCGTAGCTTGTGGAAAATATTGACTTCATTCCATGTCCTGTTTTGTACAGTGTTCACTGCTGGTGTACAGACAATGTTGTTAAACAGAAATACATTTCTCTCTACAAGGTTTTAGTTGTATCTTGCTGGGAGGATTCACTTTCACATGCTTGCCTAATATTAGCCAAACCCCACCCCACCCAAATATATATTTTATATAGTTGTGTTGGAGTCCTGTATTTGGTGTTTCTAGAGATGAGACAAAAACATTAAATCCTTGAAGAGAAACACTTTCATCATTGAATTAAATAGCATACTCTATACTGAACTGAAGGAAAGTCTGTCCACAGAACAAACATTGCATTAAATTCAGGTCACCTGCCACTGTACCAGGCAGAACTTTCTTAAATTGCACAAACTAATGGTGACTGGAAATAAATTCAGCTGTTTGTGAAAGAATGCTTGAAGATTTGGAATAGGGATTTGGTGAATCCCCAAAACTATATTAAAAACAGTTTTACTGTAGGAGAAGAGGATTATTTGTGTGTTCCCTTTGTCCTTCAAGCTTGGACAGTGGTGCATTTGAACCTAATACAACTCTAGTAATATTTTTCCTGAACTTTTTTTTTCCCTGTAATGCAAGTCCTTTCTACACTGATACATTTTAACTTTGAAATAATCAACACAACCAAGTCCCGAAGGACCATCACATTAAGGCAGAGACAATGAAGATCCCCTACTCCCATCTCTTGATGAGTGTGTGTCACAGAATCACAGAGTTGTTAGGGGTAGAAGGAACCTCTGGAGATCATCCAGTCCGACCCCTCTGCCAAGGCAGGGTCACCTGGAGCAGGTTACACAGGAACTCGTCCAGGTGGGCTTTGAATGTCTCCGGAGAGGGAGACTCCATCACCTTTNATCACAGAGTTGTTAGGGGTAGAAGGAACCTCTGGAGATCATCCAGTCCGACCCCTCTGCCAAGGCAGGGTCACCTGGAGCAGGTTACACAGGAACTCGTCCAGGTGGGCTTTGAATGTCTCCGGAGAGGGAGACTCCATCACCTTTCTGGGCAGCCTATTCCAGTGCTTTGCCACCCATAACATAAAGAAGCTTTTTCTAGTGGAGCTTCTTGTGTTTCAGTTTATGGCTATTGGTCTTTGTCCTGTCACAGGGCATGATCGAAAAGAGCCTGGCAACATCCTCCTGACATCCACCTTTGAGAATTTTGTACGTATTGATGAGATTCCCTCTCAGTCTTCTCTTTTCTAGACTAAACAGGCCCAGCTCCCACAGTCTCTCCTCATAAGAGAGGTGCTCCAGTCCCCAAATCATCTTTGTGACCTCTGCTGGAACCTCTCCAGTAGCTCCTTGTCTTTCTTATACTGAGGATCCCAGAACTGGAGATAGCACTCCAGATGTGGCCTCACTAGGACTGAATAGAGGGGGAGGATCGCCTCCCTTGACTGCTGACCACACTCTTTCCGATGCACCCCAGGATCCCATTGGCCCTCCTGGCTGCAGGGACACACTGCCAGCTCATGGTCAACTTGTCATCTGCCAAGACTCCCAGGTTCTTCTCTACAGAGCTGTTTTCCAGTAGCTCAGCACACCTACTCTGTACCAGTAATGGAGTTATTCCTCCCAAGATGTAGAATCCCACACTTGCCCTTGGTTTCTCTCCAACCTCATTAGATTTCTCTCCATCCAAATCAGGGTCCCCCTGAATGGCATCACAACCTTCAGGTGTATCAGCCACTCCCCCCAGTTTGATATCACTGGCAAGCTTGCTGAGGGTAGATTCTATCCCTTCATCCAAGTTGTTGATAAACAAGTTAAATAAGGTTGACCGTCATTTTTTTTAGATGCTTGGTGATGACCTCCAAATTACCTGTTCTGTCACCTTTCCAGGGATAGAGGTGAAACTGCCTGGGCTTTCTTGAGTCCTCCTTCTTGCCCTTTTTGAACATTTGGAACTTTTGCTTTTCTCCAGTCATCAGGCACTTCTCCTATTCTCCGTGAGTTTTCAAAGATGATGGAGAGTAGCTTAGCAACAACATCTGTCGTGTAGGATGCAGTTCCCACAGCACCCATAGGTACCTCCCTTCAGGACTCATGGATTTTAGATGTTAAGTCAGTCTAGTCAATTTCTAACCCAATCCTCTCTGACCAAGAGAAATTCTTCCTTTCTGCAGTGTTCCTCTCTTACATCCAAGGTTTGGGATTCCTGAGAGCTGTCCTCAGCAGTAAAGATGGAGGCAAAAATGGCATTCAGTAACTGTGCTTTCTCTGTGTCTTCTGTCACCAGGTCAGACATCTGATTCAGCAGGGACCCCAGATGAGGCTCCACATTTTCCCTAATCTTCTGTTTGCTGCTGATGTACTTGTAGAAGCCCTTCTTGTTGTCCTTGATATCCTTTGCTGGACTCAACTGCAAGCGGACCTCAGCCTTCCTCATTGCATCCCTGCGTATTCTGACAATATTCCTATAGTTCTCCCATGTGGCCTGTCCCTATTTCTGTATCCCAGAAGTTTCATTCTTTCTTTTGATATTTCCTAGGAGCTCCCTGCTTGTCAGTGCAGGTCTTCTGCCCCCTTTGCTTGATTTCTTTCTTACGGGGACACACTAGTCTTGAGTTTGGAAGAAGTGATGCTTGAATATTGACCAGCTCTCTTGGATCCACTTCTCTCCTAGAGCCCTAACCAATGGGATTCCTCCAAACAGCTCTTTGAGGAGGTCAAAGTTAGCTCTCCAGAAGTTTAGGGGTTTAGTCCTGTTTGCTTCCTCAGTGCAGGATCCTGAGTTCCACCATGTAATGGTCACTTCACCCAAGGCTGCCAGCCATCTTCACATCTCCAATCACTCATGAACAAGTGAAACATCTTGACGTAGGAACATCTAAATCACTGTTGTAACACTCAACATGGAGATTAAACATGCTGCTGCTTTGGGGAAAACATTGTACAGCTCTCTGCCTTAGGGAAAGACATCTCCATTGTGACAGTACCTGTGTCAGAAAACAGCTAGTGAATGCAAAGCTTAGAAAGGAATAGCTTGGATCATGGACCAAAAATGTAAACCACATCCCTTTCTTAAGCATTGACATAGGAGAACACATCACAAGGCAACTTCTGTGAACAATATTTCTGTTGTTTTTACCCAAGGACTTTCATTGATTTTGTAACTTTGACTCCATGCATCTTCTCCTGTAAGAGAAAACCTGTCAATATTGCTGTCACCGTGCAGAGATGCATGAAGCATTGTAAAGAAGAGCAGCCAGGCAGATAGCTCTTTAATACAAGCAATCTGACAAGAAACATGTCTGTATTCCTGCTAACTCTGTTGAATTAACAACAGGGTACAAACCTGAGAATAACTTTTCCTGGAAGAAAGAAAAGTCCAGTGTAACACTGAGCAGCTGGAAGAGCAAGCTTTGATGAAGAAGAGGAGGAGGCCCTGGTCAATATTGGTGCTTCAGCCCTTGTCATGTGAAAGCAATGAAAAAGATCTTTGCTCTTTGAAAATCTTGAGGCAAATTCATAAATTAAGGGGAGCTTGAGCAAAGAGCTACTGTATCGTTCACTTGCAGTATTTATCAGCACCTTTCACATTTCTTAAAAAACAGCAAGGGAAAGAGAGAAAGAGAGAGAGGGGGGGAAGAAAGCTTTCCTAGTAACTCAGTACCCTGAAGACTGAATGCTGAAGATAAGCTAGTCACTGCTGTGCAGTACTGGGATACCATGCATGCTCACCCTCCCAGCCCCCTGAAGTAGTAGCAATGTTCTTATACAGTCACAGCACAGCTGGCTCTAAGTTCCTCAACTTCTTACCATGACCCTTACCAGAAATGTTGTATTGGATTGTTACTGACCCCAGATCTTCCTCTTCTCTCCCAGGCAGCGTGAAGAAAAACCCCTTTTCCTTAAAAACATGTTCACAAAGTACAATTGACAGACACTGTTTCTAGGAGGGTTTCTATCTTTGACTGAGAAATACCTCAGAATGAAGCTGGAGGTGAAAATGCCCTTTTACAGCATTATCAGCTATGCTCCCAGAGATACGGATGCAAGGGCAGCCTTGCAGGTGGGCCAGTGGTCTGTCACTGTGATGTCCCTGTGGATGTTTAAGGTCCTGCTGATATGAGAAGAATGGATTGCCAGTGTCCTTTGCTAGACTTGTCTATCACATCTCTGCTCAATTACTACACAGTGCATGCACACACATGCACACATGCATATGTACACACACATACACACACCTTTTTCAAAATTTTCTGCCAGCTATGGCCAAAGAAAACTTCCAGCAGATCTACACAAGCTCTCCATGTTGTACAAAACAGCCAGTGGGTTGCTTCAGCTGTTTTGGGAGATCTCTGCTCTCTTGGTAAATGGCAGAATCAGATGGACAGTTTTAGAAAGCTTTGCTTCTTCTGGAGAGACCAAACCTTGAGTACTTCTCCCTAGAAGACACCTCCTTTGTACGCTTCACACAGGAAGAGAAGAGGCCCTGAGCCAGGGTATTTTCCCAGAGCTGTGGGTAGGCTTCACAGTCTCCCTCTCACCACACATTGAAAATGTCCCTTACACATTATCAGCTCCCAGGAGACTTGTTTGTCTCTCTCAGAGGCCCCTTGGTGAGGAGATAACTCAGCAAGAGCTAGAAGAGGGGAAAAATCTTGAAAGAAGACCCAAAGCTGTCTCAGAGCAGTAAGAGTAGCTAAACTACTAAGAGTTCTTTGTAAGACAGGTAGTGGTAAGCTAGCTCCCCAACACTGGGAAAACTGCAGCATCTGCAGATGTTCCCTTCTCCTTCTGGTGTGGGTAGGCATGGAGCAGGTAGCACTAGCAGGCAGACTGGGGAACCACTTGTTTTAGAGGAGACAGCAACGTGGAAACAATATAGGCTAGGGAAAAATGGTATGCAAATGGCATGAGTGGGCAGTGAGAAGTTACTCACTGTATCCTTGTCATGTTATACACTTTCCCAAATGTATTTGTCCCCCCACCCCTAGCATTCTCATATATTCTAGCTGATAGTCCTACTTACATATTATTCATCTTCCAAATTAGAGCAATTCTAGTATACTTAAACGAGATTTATTTTGATGTCTTGGTTCTTAAGGTTACCCTACATACAAATAAATGACTAGCTCTTTTCAGTGCCTTCCTGATCTGTCTCTTTTTTGTGATCTCAATCTGACCCTCTTACATCTTCAGGCTGGCTGTTCCTTTTCTGCAGAAGCTTTCCCGGAATCAAGCACATGGGGGAAACCAGAGTGGAGTAAAGAGGGTGATATACAAATATATGCCAAAGCGCCTGTGCCAGTTGCTTTCCACATGGAAATTAAACCTTCCTTCCTTTGCTTCTAGGGGAAAGCAAGGCTTGAAGTCTTTGAGATCAACAGCCTCCAGTACCACCCCATCTAAAATCACCATGTACACATATAATACCTAAGCATATACATATACATATTTATCCATACATTATATACATATTTGCATATTGACTCCTCTACACTCCTTTCCCTGCTTAGATTTCACTTGTATAACTGCTGCCTGACAGCCACTGTAAAGCAGCCCACCATGAGACTACCACGAGAATGGAATTAAACAATGCCACTGCTTCAGAGGAGAGAGGTTACTCTCGGGCAAATTCCTGCTGAAGTGCCAGGATGCCTATTTGCATATGACTGATCCCCGTGCAGGGGTGAACAGAAGGTTTGGTGCTGAGGGAAGATGCTAGGCTGTTTGGAGTTCTTGGCTTTCGGAGCAGCATGTCTGAAAGGATCGCCTTCTTTATGGACACAGGCAGACTGAAGAATAATATTAGACACAGCTTAAATACTGGGGTTTTTTTTCCTAAGATACTGTTGGTTAGCATGGATTGAATACTATTTCCTTCTCTTTTTTTCACCCCACTTTTTTATCTAGGCTTATGTGGGCCCACACCTTCCTGAACCTTCATGTCCAACAATCATTAATGAGTTTTATTCTCATTAGAGTGTATTTAAGAAATGCAGAACAGAGATAGTGGAGTAGACTAAATGACTCACCTACAGGACTGTGGATGGTTCAGAAATAGTAAGTAGGTCCCTCAGTGCTCATAAAAATTCTTTCAATAGCCTCTTTCTTGCCAGGGTCTTCGAATGTAATTAGGAATAGAAAAGAATTTTACAGTCACCTCAGATCCAAGTGTTTTAAAAACTGGTATCACTCTAAAAAGCTCAAGATACACTTTCAAAAACAAGTTGAGTCCTAGGAACAAAAAGTGAACAGAACAACACCCTTGTTTGACAAACACTTCTTTCCCATTTCTGGTCCCTGTTGACTCCATCATTTCAGTGGAGTCATCAACATGGAATTCCTTGGGTCTGAAAGTCTGAACTATGCTGTACTGAGGAGTGCAAAAGAGCATATCTAAGGTAAGGTGTCTTGAGGTAACTTGCAAATGAAACTTAGGCTTAACCATGGAGCAGGTGCTTTGACTATCTTACTGTTAGGTAGTGGGTGTTCTTCCTCTTTCCTTTCACTCCTTGCCCTACTGTTGCAAAAACTCTGCAGTGAGACCTTGGACCTCAAGACTAGCACAACAGTCCTAGATGGGAGAGAAAAGGATTTGCAAGTTCTTCATGTGTGCCTTTTCACAGACTGACATTCCCAGGCATACTGCTGTTATGTGAGGTGCTCTTGCCTGGAAAACCTTTCAGTACATCCTCCAGAAGTGGGATTTACTGTTTTGATCCCACTTACTAACAGTACACAGTAACCATGCTATTGGCCAACAAACAGCTCATTCACGGTTCAGCAGCCTGGAACGTATCGTGGTGTGCTGAGGACACTTGTGGGAGCTTTCCCTCCTCACAGCTACAGTTCAGGTGGTGACAGAAATGTATCTGTGATACACCCAAAATCTCATGATGAAATAAGGGATTATTTTACAGAGCATGCAGCTGAAATGTGGGGTATCTTGACACAAGAATTTTTGGTGCCAAAAGTCTGTGGTTCAGAAGTGATCAGGCATTAATCCTGAAGAAAAGTCTGTCTAGGGCTGTCATGCACAGCAATACTGCTTGTAGTACAGGAAATATCTGGGCATCATATGACTGGAGGCTGGGAAGTCATCTTGTAGAAACTTGGCTATATTTGCTTTGTTCTGCAGGTACTTTGTCTTAGCTACTGTTGGAGAAGGATTACTAGCTGGCAAAACTGTAGCCTGACCTAGACATTCTCATATATTCTAGCTGATAGTCCTACTTACATATTATTCATCTTCCAAATTAGAGCAATTCTAGTATACTTAAACGAGATTTATTTTGATGTCTTGGTTCTTAAGGTTACCCTAAAGAATTGGTTAAAACCAGCAGGTTTTTTCTGCTCATGGGACTTAGAAAAAGGCTGTAGATGGTCTCCTTTTTGTTTCTCTTTTTAATTTTCTTTGTGGAAAACCCTAAACTGTGAAACTTCCGAGATGGTAGATAGAAAAAATAATACCTTTGATTTTCTGTTCTAACAGTTTAATAATTCTTGTTCCAGAAAAAATTCAAAATACTGAGTAGTGACAGTGAGGATTTCAGTTTAAAAAGTGAAGGCTTCTGGACAAACTGGGAAGTGAAACTTTTCTATCTAACTGAATACACCAACTGTATGCAGATGCAAAGTGTGTCAAACGATACCAACTATTGCTAAACTGTTTATATTGAGAGGCAGTGTACACAGTCCTTGAATGTTCATTTGTTAACATGTTGGAGAGAGTTAGATTTTAAGCTAAGGCTTTTTGATGGATCTTTGCTGAGTTTTTCTGTCTTGGTTCTATAATGCAACCCAGTGTACCTACATTCCCTTTGAGACCCTCTCTGTCTTACAGTGTAGACACAGACCAAGCGTCTCTCTGGGTAAATGAGTGTTGAAAGTACTTCAGATTTCAGGGAAATGATGTGGCAGACAGAGTCTAATTAACAGTTAAGGAATGTCTTCACACTTGGTGGGTTTTGGTTTAACGGTTTCTCAGCTCACAAAAAAACCATTTCTCATTTGTTCCATGCTCAGAGACTATTGTTCCTGAGCAGAAGATAATGTATTTCTGGAAGTGTGATCATTGTGTTCCGAAAGATGTACGTATAGACTTCTCCCTAGTGCTGAGCAACAGATGCTGTTATGGGGAAGATGTCCTCTTCCCCTCCAGTCTCAGCAGGCAGTGATGCTGAGCCCTTTGAAGCTTAAGGAATAGTACTGTACAGCAACCCAGTAGCAGGAGACATGATAACCTGGGATTAATTTTTTATTTTTCTATTTCCTTTTGTTTCTATAGATCATGCTGTGTTTTAAGTTTCTTCCTCCCCTGTGCTAGAGAAGGAAGGTGCTCTGATGCTGGATGTGGTGTCGTGTCAGAAGAATACAAGTTCTGAGAACATGTATTTCCCTCCATGAGTTATGCACTGTGGTTGCCCACACAGAAGAGTGACAGGACTTTCCACCCCTTGTACCTTCCCTGAGTAGGCAAGGATCACAGTCAGTCATGCTTATGATTATCAACCCTCATTAAAGGACTATGAAGAGAAGTGGACTGTAAACTTGAGGAGAGCACATCAGTGCAAGCACAGGGAGGACTGGCTGGATTGCACCAAACTAAAAATGGCATTTTTCAAATGTAACAAAACATGTGCAGCCATTGTGCCACCTAATTCTGCAAGGCTTTCCAGCGAAACTGCAATTGTAAAAAGCAGAGCCAGCTGCCCTCTGACACAGAAAAGCGAGTGTATGCTAGTGTGTGTTTAGCTGTGTGTGTATTCAACTGCTCTGCTGGCTCAGTCTCCACTTCCCTCCTGGGCTCAAGCCCTCAGTGATCACATCCCACACATGTAATGTAACTCCCAGGCTTCCCTCTCAAAAGGCAGCTGTTGGGAGCACATCTTGGTCTAAACTGGCTGACTGTGTTCTGCACGGCACATACACTAGCGTCCTTCTGCTTTTCCCCAACAGGACTTGCATGCTCAAAATCTCTCTTGCTCCCCCTCAAGGGTACACACGTAACAGCATGGCATTCTCAGGGTCATCTCCGAAGAGGGCCTTCTTACTACAGTAAAGAATAACTGTCCCAGAACAAATACAGTTGAAATAACAAAGCAATTACTTGTAAAGTCCTGGGGATGTACAGTGCAAATGAAACTATTCTACACAAAAAGTACTGAGTCAACACCAGTCAGGGATTGATCTTGGCCTGGCCTCTCTTGTAAAGGCAGTATGAACAGTTTGAACAGATTGAAGTGAAAAAAGGAGGTAGTCGAAGCAGCTTCTCCTCTAGAATATCAGTTTTCTAATACATCTCTGCTCTGTTAATCCATTTTTGCTCCTCGAAAAGCACATACTCCTCTGGCATTTATCTGTCATGACTTCTTTCAGAGCAATGAAGCAGAGCAGAAAAGTGTTAGGTTCAGTACTGAGAGACCACTAAGTACCCTGTGGTACACACCTAAGATCTTCAGGGTACCCATATAGCAGAAAAAAATGAGAGAGAACCTGGAAATCCAGAGGTAGAAAATTTGAGATTTTAGGCATGGTTTAAGTGCCACTTAGTATAGCTCTTACCCACTCCTTGATCAGTCACTTTATTCAGCTGAGGGGGTCATGGAATCAGATGAGTTCCTGTGGTTATTTTTGTTGTTACAATTGAATCTATCACGTACCTAGACTCCTTGGAAGCACTAGCATGAGTCAGTCCTAACTTACAGCTGCCTACAAACAAGAAACTTGGATAATTTCTCTTTGATCTGTCATATTTTTCTTGTCTAGCTAACTTATTTTGATGCTATTCCCTACCAGAGCATAGCTGGTAAATCATAAATCCCTCCCTACAGCAAACCCTTGATCATCTAAGAAAACCTGGAAAGAACAAAAAGCTATGGTTTTATTATTAGCATTCTTTCTGGATCCAGCACCACCTGAACTATCCAGCCAAGTGGGGGGGACTTTGAACTGCTCATAACTGAAGGTATGAGCAGGAACATGCTTTGTTTGTTGGGGAATTTTAGAAGAAGCTCACACCAGAGTTAGTGGACTGGAGAATTCTGCAAAATGCAGACAAGGTATGCAGTGCCAACAGACTTAGCTATCCCCTTTTCTTCATCTTCTTTATTACAAAAACCAGCTGTTGAGGACGCTGACTCAGGCCAAAGTTCTTCTATATCCATGACTGTCCCTTTTTCTAGAGGTAAACCAGTCAAAGGTTGCACCAATGGATTTGCATCTGTACTCTGTCATGGCTTTTTCCCTATAAAGACACGTGGAGAGAGTAGGAAGGCTGGCACTGCAGTGCAATTTGAACAGAAGTGGTTATTTATTACTTTTCCATATAAGGGCAACCAGAGAAGCTGGCAGACTGAAACTGGTCTTCAGGAAAGGCACAGAACAGGAAAGGGGGGTGGGAGGGAGCCCGCCCTATTATCCAGTCATTCTCCTGAGATCCTGTGACAGAACTGCACTCATCCACTGTGACCAAAACAGAAACCTCATGATATCCACAAATACTACTCTCCATGCTCCCCTAAATGAAGAAATTGTCCCACTCACAAGGAAGTCCTCTTTGCTTTATTTGCCACCCATAGACCTTGAAACTACTAAGGCCTGAAAGTAGCAGTACTGAGTTAAATAATAGTTTCTACTTCTGGTGGGCTTCAGGGAACATCCTTGATGGAGTATCCTCGGGGAAAATGAGCCTTAAGTTTTGCAGGTAACAAGGCAGCTTCATAGATGGATGGTGTGGGTCAGAAGTGTTCTTAGTACAGTTGCTGTACTTTGCACTTCTCCTTAGTCTTCCCACACTGCCCCAGGTAATCTCTCGCATTAAACCCTCAGGACAAAGTTTTCTGTTGTCTGAGACCGATACACAAACAGGAGATTTCAAGCTTCACCTATCAGCCTGAAGAACTGATGTAGAACAAACAGTGGCAGGACTGGAGATCTAAATCCAGCTCTGGGCTATCCTTAACACTGTGTCCTGCATGTTTCTTAGGGCTGGATGTGCCAGGGCATAGTGAGAAACTAAGAAAGGAGCTCTGGCAAAACTGGAGAGGATTGTCACCTGAAGAGAACCACCACTGGTTTCTGTCAAGTTTCATTTTGGTAAGAGAGGTTGTAGCTTTTCCCTGATCTTGGCCAGTTTGCTGCATTTACAGAGAAATGTATGAAGAGATTTAAAGTAAGAGTTCCCTCTAGAGGAGTGAAGCAATAACGTACATACAAAAGGCTATGCCCTGCTAGAGCCTGGGCTCCATTTTATTTACAGATATAGGCTGATGGTGGGATAAATCCACTTATGAATTCCATAGCCCATGAATATGCAATAAAAACAGAACACTATGAGCCATGAAGAAAAAAAAAAAGGTAGGAGGGCCTTTTGAGGATTATAATGGCAATAGAATAGTAAAAAAAAATAAAGCTTCAAGTTAAATCCAGACACAGTTCACACAAGTCTGCCACTTCAAAGGAAGAAACCACCATTACTGCAAAAAACTGTAAAAATCCCTCAGAAAAAAACAGGACGCTGTTGTTCATAGATATTGTACTTCCCTCCACCTAAACAGGAGAGAGGAAAGGAAATCAAGGCACAGCAAAGGGATTAGGCAGTGGTCAAGGTCACATACAAGGGCACTTTCATGAATAGACTTTATGGAGTCATTGTGTCCCCAAGTCTTGTTATTCAATATTTATTTATTAATATTAATTTAGAGGAACTTTTAGTTTTAGAAAATATTTTGTTCTATATTCTCTGAATATTTCAAGATCTTTTCTTTCTCAAGAATTATGTAGCACTATGGAAAGGCTGCACAGCTGTATACATTATATATGACTTTGCTACTTTTACTTGGGACTTTTATCACAGTAAGAATACTGTGAAGACCCACTGTGAAGCATTAAAGTTTCTTGTCTTAACAATGTCTGTTCAGAAATCTCAATGGAAAAATACACGGGATTAAGTTGTCTGATTTCCAAACCAAACACATGTAAAGGCAGAAGTGACCAGTTCACTTGCACTAGGAAGGAAGGTAGCAAATGCCTATCTGGGGAAGAGAAGAAATATTCTTGGAAGGATTTTGTACTACAGACTAATTAACATGAAAGTCTTTAGGCTGGGCACTTTGAAAGAGAACAGAAGAGGTAGGCACACACCTCCCACTTACAGTCACCTGAAACTTTCAGATGCAATAACAGTGTGTTATGCTTTGGCCTTCTCCACAGATGGATTTAAGCATAGTGCCACTTTGCATTCATCTGATATTTTTCATCCCAAGGGAATGTTATTCCTTCAAAGACATATGTGAATTGTTGGTGTCATTTTACACATGAGGATGGAGAGACAAACAAAGCAAATGCCTGCCCTAATAAGGGCAAACATCTCTCTGTGTGCAGGGTAAATCCCCTGCAAGAGTAGCACCGAGACACCCATAGCTATAGACTGTGGGTAAGACCCATAGACTGTGGGTAAATCTGGCTCAGATGCAAACTAATTACATAAACCTACCCAGGGTAAAGGTCCAAAATCAACAGGATACTGATCATACTCTACTTGTTTGTAATGCCTGCCCAGAAAGTGGTGAAAAAGTGAAAACTAAGAGGCTTTACAAAAAACAAAACAAAACAAAAACCCCAAACAAACAACAACAAAAAAAACACCCAAAACAAAGAAACAAACAAAAAACTCCAAACAACACCCCCCCCAACCCCGAAAAACACCAAAAAAACCCCCACCAACAAAAAAAACCCCCCAAATCGGGTAAATTTTTAGGGGTATAGTTTGTAATTCTGAATTATGATATTTCTGTCATATACACACACACAGAGATATGTATAAACTACCTTCCACCCATATTTTTATAATGCAGTGATTCACAGAGGAAAGTGGTCTGAGGAAGCTAAAGACAGCTAGTGAACAGAAGATGCAGAGGTTTGCATTTTCTAAGTGACCTTTCCAAGTATTTGTGGAAGAATATAGGTAATATTTCAAGGCAACCAAAACAATACTAAATATGAAAGCCACAACAACCTGTCTGCAGGCGAGTGGCTTTGTTAAACACAGAGTCCCCAAAAGGTCAGTGCAGATTTAATGTCTCCTGTTTGTTTTGGCTTTGAGAGTTTACTTGTGATGAATAATCTGCAAGTTAGTTAGAACAGTCCCAGATCCTGCCCCAGCTAGACTGTTTTTGTGACACAGTTCCATGAAACAATTCATTGCAAGAAAATGGAACATGAGGGAAGTGCTAAAAAGAGGTTTCAGAAAGCAACCTAGGGACCAGCCCAGCGTTTCAGGACATTTAGCATCAGTTTCCTAGACTGTCTCTGTGACCCTGGATAAATCACTTGAATAGTCTTTGCTTTTATACGATCAGAAATAAGATAAAGTTTTAAATGCTCATCACACCTGATTGCTTTGTCCACCTCTCAGATACAAAGGTGAGGCCATGTAAATTCAAAACACACACACAAAAAATACAGAAATCATAAATTTTATCAGAAATGCATTATAAATTATAACACAAAGCAGTTTCCTGCAGCTGATGCAGTTCTACGTAGTGACACCATTTTGTTTATATTACCCAAGAAGCAAGACTGTGATCATTTTTGTCTGCTGCTTCATGCAGTACTGTTACTCCTGTATAAGGTGTTTGGAACCTAGTGTCGTGGTTTGAGTCAGGACAGATTAAGTGCACATGGTCATTACTAATCCATAATGGAAAAAGGAATTTTGGGTATTTATTACCTCTGTGAAACAGTAGTTACTAATGCAAAGAACACTACAAGGTCAGATAAAGGCAGTTATCTGTATTTCACCTTTCGTGTAGACAGGAGCAGAGCATCTCAGCATTTAGGAGGAGCAGGGTGCTAAATATGGTGGCCCTGGCCACGAGAGCTTGGTCCCACATGTCCCTGTAGGTCCTCTATAGCCAGGCATCTCCCAGGGCAGAGTCATCCTGTTCTCTCTCCTGGGTGGAGGTGGGATGGGATAAATGAAGGACAGAACATCTTCCAGGCTATTGGCTCTCTCTTGGTCTGTGGACCTATCTGAGACATTGCTCCGTGGTGGGTGTAGTGAGTCAGGGACTAAATACTCTTGAATCTGTATAGCTGTGCTCTTTGACTTTTTTGCCAATAGCTACAGGTTTTTTTCATAACACCTGTCTAGTTGTGCTTTATCTTAGCAGTATTACATCCCTGACAACTACATAGCAACATGCTGAGGGTCAAACAATGGGCCTCTGATATTGGTCTAAGTCCTCCGTAGGCTCTGTAGCTCTGTAAGCTAAGACAATAGGCAAAGGTGATGCAAAACCAGACTCAGCTTTGTAAAAAGATATTTTTTAAAAAAAACCAGACCCATCAAAATCTCTTTCTCATACATGCTTCTGATGCTGAATATTTCATACTGTTACTGTGCACCTCAAAGAAATAATTCTACTCCCATAATGAAAATATGTTCTGTATTTACAGCATCAGGATATTACTAACAAACTTTTTATTACTTCAGCACTGTCTTGACAGTGGTAAGGGAATTCTGTTTAAGTGTACAAAATAAACAATACCAGTGGGGTTAGAAAATAACTGTTGTTTTATTAATAAGGCAAACATGGGAAAATGCAGAATATTTATCATTTATCTCTATTGCAAAGAGTAGTTTAGTTTCTTTGATGCAACTGTTAGTTGTTGGTAAATAAATTCCAAAAATTATTCATAAATTTCTCTCTTTGAGAGACTTTGCCCAGTCATCAGTGTTTTCAGTCTGTCTCTTTTTTGTTCGTCCTTTGTGTTCTTGCTAATAAAATCTTAAGTGGTTTTTTTTCTCCTGCAACAGGCACTCTGATTTTACTTGTAGAACTCTATTAATTACACCCTTAGCTATAACTTTCTGTATCAAAATTAACAAAGACAAAGCAGGAGGTCTCCTCTTGACTGCAGATTTTACATCTTTAAAAAGCCAATTTGACTTTCTTTGCTAATTCAAGCACACACATTCATTCCTGGTAATTATTTCAGGTTTTATATTTCTTGATATCAAGGAATGCCTTTGTGAGGACTTCTGAAGTTTTAATAATCAGAACTCAATTATACTTCTGGAGAAGAGTCAGAAATTGAAAAATAACCACAATAGTTTAAAGGAGCTTTTAGGAAGACAACAAATTCTGCATGTTTTAGCCTCACAACATGAGAAAAGATCACTAGAACACTTTCTAATCTTTAGCATAGATATAAGATTGTGCCTGATTCAGCAGAGCAAGCAGGGCACACCATAGTCTGGCTGCATGCAGCACGCAAAATCAGTACCAGAAAAAGAGACAAACGACTGCAAGTGAACCCACAAACCAAAACAATTCTGAGCACATATTAACTGGCGCTAGCTTCTCCAAGAAATTTGAAGAGCTTGATTCCTTTCCACAGGCTATCAAAAAACAATGTTACATTGTTCAGTGTTTTGTCCCAATTAGAAAAATTTGAGTGTTTCAGTTCTTCTCAAGTGACTTTAACTTCTCCTAATGCGTCACATGCATCTGATTCTTCCTTGCTCTTTCGTCTCCAAAAGTAGGAAGGGAAGTCGAAAGAACATTAAAAAAATCCAGTGGGGTGTGGGTGGAAAGTCTGGGTGGAATCTGCTGTGCATGACTTCCAAACAAAACAGGGACTGGGCCACTGTGATGGTCTTTTCTTCACAAACTCCTCATACATGTTAAAAAACTCTTCCAGCTCATGGGCTTGGCCTCCTTGCTCCTGGTCATACGAACTTTCCACAGGTCTTGAAGGCTGGTAATACTTGCCTACAGCACTCCCTTACTTGCGGGCCATGGTCTAGCTATTTTTGAGGTTGCGGGCAGACTTCAAGGACAGTTTCTCCCTTGGTGGCCATTCCTTTGGTTCTCTGAACTAGTGCACCCACAGCAAAACGGTCCTTCCTTATTACCATTAATCCTTGCCCAGAGCTGTGTCCATGCTGGCCACAAGCAGAACTTCAAAACCAATGGAAAGCCACAGTCTGCAGAATATCCTCTCTACCTTATTTTTGATCCACAGAAAGGGGCACAGGACACTTCTCTTTGTACTGCCATGCATCTCCTTGCAAACTGCTAGACACATACTCTGCTGTAGGGTGAGCGAGGAGAGAGCAGGGTGTGCTACCACTGGCTAGCTGTGCCTCCTGACTTCTCTTCAGCTGCAAGCAGATATGTGCTCTGGCAGGATCTGAGCATAGTGGTTGAGAGCACTCACCAGGCTCGGGGGAGAGGATAAGAGAGGGAGAGAGTTGAACTAAAAATGTGTACCCAGAGTCTCACAGGGATATCTGTGCTGGGTTATGAAAGACTGAGACAGGAAACAAATCCTGTATGATGCTCCAAAGGGCCACAACAGATCTTGATGAAGAACACAGGATCTACATTCGTTATCGTACAGACAGTAGCCTGTTCAACCTGAGGTGACTGAAGGCCCACACCAAGACCCTAAACCATCTTGTCCGTGAGCTG
>VYXB01007861.1:119388-176663 GCA_013397135.1 Pachyramphus minor | reverse complement strand
AGGAGCCCCGAAAAGGAGATACAAGGACTCCCTGAAACAACATCTCAGCCTTGGCCATATTGACCATCATCACTGGTCTGCTCTGGCCTCCAATCGTGAGGCTTGGAGACAAACCATCTATAGTGCTGCTGCCTCCTCTGAGAACTCACACAAGATCGCTCTCGAGGAAAGAAGACAACGCAGAAAGAATCACATCCAGTCATTGCCACCTGGGGAATCTTTCTCTTGTCCCTTCTGCAACCAGACTTGTCTGTCTTGCATTGGCCTTTTCAGCCATCAGCGAGCCTGCAGCAAGTGTGGGTAGAGACCTTTGAAATCTTAGTTTGCGAAACCAAGCCATGATGATGATATGAAAGACTGAGACAGGAAACAAATCCACTGCACAGTCAGGGTTATTAGCCTTTACGATGTCATCAATATACAGAGAGACGTGTACGTGTGTTGTGTGTGTGCATTTTTGAGACTATTCACGGTTCCAGATCCCATTTACTCAGAGGGTTCTCACCATTGAAAAGAATCAGACCTACCACCAACCAACACTTGAAATTAAGACCTGTTATTATAAAGTTGCTTCATGTATTGTTATAAAGTGCCTGATGTTGCCTACGTTCTTGCTACATGATTTTCTATGGGCAGTCCAAAATAAAGCATCCTGCTCCAGAGGGCATCCAGTCTGAGTGTTAAGCACAAAACAGGACGGGTCAGAAGACCCCACACAACAAGGTAAATACTGTTGGGAGGCCAAAGGGAGTGCTGAGAAGAGCAATGTGGTATTTATGCAGATTTTAATGATTGCAGATGGGAAAAATGTTCCCATGAACTAGTCTCAGTCTTAATAAGCCTTAGAAATCCTGCCACAGTGAAGTTTCTAGGGATCCTGAGAGGCTGCTACATCTTCCGATGTGAACATAAAGGCACAGTCAGGCTCTGAGAGCTGTTCAAAACTCAGACAGCTTATATATAGCTTTACAAAGAGATGGGAGCCTATAGAAGAAGGTGGAGAGAAGGGTAGACTATTTCGAGTGACAGTAATGTGTATCTTTCAAGAATGTTAGCAAAGGGGCTCTATTTTCCACAAA
Source organism: Pachyramphus minor (assembly GCA_013397135.1). NCBI lineage: Eukaryota > Metazoa > Chordata > Aves > Passeriformes > Tyrannidae > Pachyramphus > Pachyramphus minor. The sequence continues at coordinate 175,584 of VYXB01007861.1, read as the reverse complement.
CCTCTGTGCTGTCCATGATCAGGTTTCCCATAGTTTTTGCTGACAAGGGCACTACAGCAGAGTATCGTCAGCCTTCCACAGTATCACCAACAAAGCAGAATAATGTGAATTATAACAGCCATTATGACAGGCATGTCTTTTAGTTATGTTACCTGTTATTCTAAGAGAAACAGTTTCAGGTGAGAAAAACAGGTAAAAGATTGTAGAGGGAAAATCCTCTTACACTGAACTGGGACCACCCATCTGCCCATGGCTACACTTAATTCATATGATGAGTCTATATTTCAGTTTCCTCATGTCACACCTAGACCCTGAAGAACAATTTTTCTCCAGGTGGACTGTTTCATTAAGATACAGAGGTAGACTGGGCCTTGGAGTTTTCCATGGTTCCTTACTTTACAGACTGTACTTTCAGGGACTGAAAGTCCCAGCTCTGTCTTCTCTGTTTCAACGTGATGCTTATACTCTGGCTGTAAAACACACTTTCGGTAAGGAAAGTCTATTCAGTAAGGAATTTAGAGAACGTATTTTCCTCTGGAAATAGAATTATTTTTCCAGTTCACATCTATGCAATCTTACATGGTAAGACTTTCAGAAATGGGAGGAATTATTCTTCTTTTAACTATATAGATAATAATGCTATCTTAGGAGTTGAGGTTTGACAGTCTTGGCTTCCAAAAGAGCCTAAGGAAATTGAATGCTCCTACTCCCACCTTCTTATCATAACACAAATTCTCCCAGAGTGAAAGAAAAATTATATGGTTGCAGACCTAATTTAGATAGTGTCTGACCCACTGTAGACATTTTCAGATATAAGGAAACATAATAAAAAATTTACTTTTTTAATATATTTTTGTCTCTCTTTTAAGACTACATAGCAATCATATGCACAGGAATATGTGTTATAGATTAAAATCACTGATTTATAAAGTGCTCGGTAGAAGTCACAGGGTGGAGCAGACTGAAGTACCAAGATGCTGCCGGTCCTGCAACTGTCTCCTGTTAGACTGGTTTAACAAGCCTGCTTGGCTGATAACATTTTCTCTCTCCCAGCAAAAATTCATTAAATGGATTGGTTGTTGACTAGCCCAGAGCCCTTCTGGCAGGTGAGATCTCCAGAGGAGATTTTAATGAAATTCATTTTAATGCTAGTCATAAATCTTTGCTTTTTTTCTTAGGTGGTAACTTCCTGGATTTGCAAAAAACACATTTTCCTTGTGATTAATTACATTTCATCAGATGGGACTTCTCTTGGTTTTCTGTGAGGAAAACCATTAAAAAAAAAAAGCAAGGAAGTTAGGCAAAACCACTTTTGATTCCCCATCTTTCATGAGATACAACTGCATGTTAAAGGAAGTCATTCTTTGGTAACTGTAACACTGGTTGCTTTTAAATCTCCTAATATAGTTTTATATTGTATTCTCAGTTCTTTACGTATGGATTTGGCCAGATTTCAGCTGCTTCACTACTGAAAGAAGATCACTCAGTTTGTTTGGCCTGGTTCAGGACACAGGAAAGTCTGGGCTGTACTTATGAGTGTAGACTTCGAAGTAATAGTCCATTTGGTAAAAATGGGTGTTATTACCCAGGAAAAAAAAAAGGAATGACACCATCAAATGAGGGTGGAAGATAGCTTTATATATTATCTTAATTTACTATCAGTAGTCCGATAGTAAAGGGGTATAGTAAAGAGGATGGTAACAAGGTCCCCATCAGGTTGGTTTGCAAATTCACGCTGCAAGTCTCCTGTGGTGGTTCAAGGAATGATCAATCTTCTCTGCACCTGGCACTTCCAGGAAAAACACTGTGATTCAGCTCATTGGTGTTAGATGCCCAAGGAAGATGATACACACCCCTCTCTTAGTAAGGGGGAGCATTTGTTTCCAAAGTACTCAAAAACCATCAGGGAAGGAAAGGGTTAAAGTAAAAAACTCAACAATCCAGAACTGAAGTGATTTGGTCCAGGCCAAACAAGAAGGGGTGAGAGGGAAAGAGCTAAAAAGTTAGCACCTATGGACAAATTAGCTTTTTATCCAAGCATCACAGCAAACATTTGATAAATGATACCTTAGTCCTGAACACCCACAGTTTGTTCTAAATTAACTTCCAGTTGTCCTCGTCAGAATACTCTGTTAAATATCATTATGCTTTTTGCAGACACGTTTAAATGTATGCTGCCTATATCTGTGCTGGTCTGGATTCTTCTTGGGAAGAACAATTGTATCGGAACAGTTTGTCCAGACCTGGTTTAATGAGGGGCTGCACCAAAGAAAAACTACGCATATTTGAGCAGGATGCCCAGAGAGTTTAGAAAAGTTTCTTTCAAAGGCAAGATGATACCAGTCAAAGCCCAATATTCTACAAGATGCCAACATCTGAGTGATTTCTGTGACCAATTCTTGGTTATTATCAGGAGCTTATGGCATTTTCTGCAGCAGTAAGTTATGTTGACTCTAGAGGTCTTGCCGTTTGCTCTGTACAAGTGCCAAAAGAAGGCATTTTTTGGTGTTTCTTGTCTATGCTGAAGTCTTTGTTGCGCCAAATCAGAATGTAGAGTTCTAGGCAAGAGGAAATGTGTGCTCATGTAATATGAATGAACAGGTCTTGTGAGTTCACTCAGCAGTTCCTGTATCACACCTACATGTTCTAATGAAAAGAAAAATTGCTATTAGAAATCTAATATGCTGTCATGTCATGTCATTCCCGTTCCAGTGGCCATCTACTTCCCTTTAAGAACTTATAGATTATATATAACATGAGCTTTTTCAGCTTACAGAGTTTGGAGCAGATCAGTTGCAACAGATATAGAAGCCTTCACACAGCAGAAATCCTGGAGATGCTAACACACTTTAACTGAAACATTTCTTCACTTTTCCTTCTCTAATCTTACTGATTTGAGCTACTTGAAGTGTTGGTCTTATACAAAGAAAATTTTGTATGATTGAGTAGTAGATTTTCTTTTCTTCCAGGCAATTGGACATGCTCTCCGTAGATAAAAATCTAACTGGAAAATGAAGGCCATCATCCATTTAAAGATCAAAAACTCCTACTGCACAGAAATCCTTGTTGACTGCATAGTAAGCCTAGCCATAATCAGAGCATGCCAGTTTCTCACAGTGAAATTGCACTCCACGTAGTGGTCCCATCCTCCAGATATAGGAGGTTATTTGCAGTTTCCACTTCAAATAGACAGAGGATAATATGTTCACAAGGACTGAAGCCAGAAATTTTTAGCTGTGAACATCTTAGAGTCATCGTTTAATACCAAGATTTAAAGTGACATGTAGTAAGTATAATGATGACATTATTCCCTTCTTGTAAGGCCAATTATTGCCTCTAATTCCTGATCTTCTAGTTATAGATGAGGCAGCTTTTCCATTACAAGCTACTCTGTGTCTGTGTCATTTGAAGATGACATTTCTCATAGTAGCTGTCAGTCCAGTCATAAGAGGATTTTATGATTAATGAGATTCAGTTTTTGCTGTTTCCAAGGTGCTTCAAATCCTACAGACATAGCTTACCAGAGGGAAAAGTGGGACAGTTAAGGCTGATGTGTTCAGCATCAGCTGTTCTGCTGATGATAAGCTGAACACAGGTGACTTTTTGACACAGTAACCAGAGGTTTTGGTAAAGTAGCTGTTGATCTGCAGCCATGCCCATAAGTTTCTCTGAAAGTAAGTCCTTTGAAATGCAAAGGGAAAGTGCATGACTTTTGCCTTGCATTGGTGGGAAGGTTGTAGAAGGGGATACTCTGATAGCTTTTGCCTCCTTGAGTTAGTTGTAAAATTATTTTTGGGCAATATTAGATTTTACTTTTTCAGGATTCCATTTGATTTTGTCAGTTTTGCTACCTGTTATATTTGTGCTACAGTAGTTCTTAGAGTCTCCGACTGGTACAAGGGCCCTGTGGTGCTTTGTATGTATGTAAGACTGGGATTTTTATTGAGTGAAACAAAGCAGGATTGTTTAAGCAGAGAGTTAACTGGCAGGAATATGATATAGGTCTATCTCGAGAAGAATGGAGACAGTAAATAAGGAAATTACTATTCCTCATAGGAAAAGAATTAGAGGACCCCAAATAAGATCAAAAGGTAGCATGCTCATAACAAAGGAAAGCACATGGCTTTTCACTAGATACGTAGGTGAGCCACAGGCCTCTTTGCTCTAAAAATTTTTGCACGGATTCAGAAGAAGATAGAAAAAATTAATGGAAGACAGTTGTACTGTTCTACCTGTAGGGCAGTTAATTCACAGACAAATGCCTGTGGCTTATTGCATTTCCAGAGCTACAAAACTGTTATCACATGTGATACTGTTCTGGAGTAGTATCACTGTAGGTCTGTCCTGACCTTATATGGATTCTTAAGTACCTGATTTGTTGTGTTGCTGAAACTCAGGACCATATGAGCCTTTGGTGTGATCCAGTTTGACAGTTCTTATGTTACAGTCTTTATATTACAGTATTTGAATTGTTTTGTTCAAGAAAGAGAAATGAACACTGGGGGGAGGAAATCCGTAAAAAAATGGTTGTTGATTTCAAGGTAAATCTGGCAACATTCAGAGTGTGTGAGCTTCTCATAGCAGAATTAAAGAATACCTGAACAAATTTTGACAGTTGAAGGTGCTGGAAAAATATTTTTTTCTCGCATGTGTACACAAGGGCAGACCAGGACAACTCAATTGCAATGATCAAAAAATACCTGGAAATGGGAAGAGCAGTCTTCAGACACGTCTGTTTCATAATGGGAAAAAATCTCTTGGTGGAACTCAGCTTCCCCTGAAATGAGCCAGTCTCCAGACTGGTTCAGGTAAAGTCCTAGGGACTTAGTAAATTATTGATATATATATATATATATATAGATAGATAGATATAATGATGGCTAAGGCTGTTGTTGATCTGCAGACTTCTGTCATCAGCAATTTGGATGACCAATCCTTAATTCAAGGATCTTACTGAGTCTGATGATCTCAAGTTGTCTGCTTAGGGAGTTGGAAATACTTTAATGTGGATGAAAACCTGGTATTTTTCACTAGCTCTGGAGAGTCCAGAGCCTGTGAATTAAACAACAAACAATAGTTACACTGAGAAGTCCAGAAAATTATCCATGCAAAAACTGCAAAGTCTAAAGTGCTTATGTCCATGTGACAAAGCATAGACCTGCAGGTTTTATACAATGTGTTCCAGCAATGAAAAGGGAAGAATGGTCCATAGATGCATTTACAGACAATCTTTGTATTATCTATATTCCAGAAGTTAATGCTTTTTGTCATTTGTAGTACTTTCTGACTGTATCAAATGCTTCTACAAAGAAATGAGGTTAACATTATGTTGGTAAGTGGATTGGGAGCTGTTTGATTCTGATGAGTCAGGGAACTGCAGAGGTCTGCTCTGGGATTCATTGATAGACAAAGTTTTCTGAAAAGGCTAAACTAGACAGATACTCCAACAAAGACTGAAGCTGAAGTTTAGGGGAATTTGATGAATGAGAGACACAACAAGTAGATATGGCCACTTTCTCCTGGACATATGGCCACTTTCTCCTGGACATAAAGGCTGCATGTGGCCCAGAAGGTAAACTGTGAGAGAGCATGTATTTCAAAGAAGGGTTTTACTACATGCAGAGACCCTTTTGTCTGTGCTCACCTTTGGAGTCTCAATTCATTAATCCATTCATATCTAAAATGCACTTCCATGAGCTCTTCACTGAGAGCCTACACAGACCCCACTGCTAGGAACAACTGCTCACACATGATTGGATGAGGCAACTTGGAATCATGTATTCAAATTTTTGCTGAAGAATTTGGGAGAATCAGCTTGCAAAGTCATGTGAGCATGTCACAAGAAAGAGCCAGAGTCTGCAATTAGCCAAAGAAGAAAGAAAGATTTGCAGTAAAATTTCTTTTCCTTAGGCAGGCACATCCCCGCTGCATTATCCTGGCAATCTTTGACAGTGCAGAATGATTGTCTACTTATATAAACATATTTTCAGGAGGGGTAGAAGTTGTCTTAATCATGCTAACTCCTCCACTAAGCCTTCTCTTGTAACAGCTCTCCCTTGTTGCATGTCTATGTCTTCAATGTGCTTCATTGTTTATCTTTAAAGTCCTCAGAAATTCGGCATACAGTTACTTAAGCCACAGTCAGGGATAACAGTCATAGAAACTACAAAGCTACAATTTGTAGTACAAAGCTCAACTTTGATCTTGCTCTGTTCTGTTGTGAAGCTTATTAGAGGGAAGAAAAAGGGAAAGAAAATGGAAGTGGTTTTCTGAAGGAGAGGGAAGTGGTTTTCTGAAGAACTTAGCTTACATTTAGGAGCCTCAGAGACATGGTCTGATTTTCAAGGTTATATATATTAATAAGATGTTTGCTTTCCTAGGTATTGTTTTCCACAAAAAGAAATGCCCTGGGGTTTTCACTTTAAAATTTTATATGCCTATGATGGCGCTCAAAGGGGAGATCCCACCCTCTCCCCACCCTAGCATTCCGGTTCCTGCTCCTCTGCTTCTACTTGCATAAGCGTTTATGCAAGAGAACAGTCAGCCAGGTCTAAGAACAGATTAGTTGAAATATATCCTTTAAAAAAATACTTTAAAACTGTCAGACTTGAGCTATTGCAAAACTACAAGTGTTCTTCAACAAGCACAAGGAAAGCCTGCTGAACTGCAGAGGGCTGAACTGCAGCATGAGATGACGCCACCTCTCTTAGTGGTGATAAGGATTTTCACAGGGTTGAGCTCACACACTTCATCTCTGCCTCAGCAGAGAGCACCTGTGTCTTCATCCTGCATTTGCAGGGGGAGTCTTCTGTCTGTGTCGTAGTGTTTCGAAGGGGATGGTCAATCTGGTGAATTAGGAAGTGCTGTCTCTCTCTATTTTGCCCCAGAGAGATCTGTAGTTGCCAGGAGAGCATGTGTGGCTGCGGGGTGAGTCTAGAAGTCTCGTGCTGTGATTTTGTGCTGTAACCACAACATTCAGACCTTCAGATTATTGCAGGGAATTGGCATATCTGCTCAAGAGATTCGCTGTCTGGCTCTTGTTATTCTTGGAGCAAAGCATTCATGCAGAGGCTGACAGTGAAACTGGGCCAGATTCTGTTCTTGTTCATAGTTATTGCCATGGGACTTGACTGTTTCCTTGGCAATACATATATTACACACAGTAAGAGACTTGCATCAGGGCCTTCTTTTATATTTTCAGAGCTGACATGACACCAAAGCACCAGGTTGCATTCTTGTTCCCTGTTCTTTGGCCATAAAGAACTCTTTGCAAAGCACACAGGGAGGAAGAGAAGGAGGCTCAGAGGGAGCGTCCTGCTGTCCATGTGGGATTCTTTTCAGGATTGTTGTTCACCAGAAGACGCATTTCTGCCCTGGAAAAAATAATAGGTGCAGTGTCTGTCATTGTCCACAGGGAGGGAACAAATCCTAGCTCCTGTCATGAACTGGGATTTTTCGCAGAGAGGAGGTGGCTCATCCACACCTGCACAGAGCAAAACTGATCTGATTGCATTTTACTAAACAAACCAAAGAGAAAATGAGACTAACTTGGACTTTGAGCAAGAACTTGAACATTAAGCAAGAGAACTGTCATGTCAGCAGTCCTGGTCATGTTGAATCTAGGAGCAGGAGGCAGAGACCAAGATGCTTCCTCTCTTTGTAGAGTTCTTGAGGGCAAAAGTGTTCTCCCTCATTATGCCAATCACCTTTTTTTCCCTGTATCTCCTCTTATATTGAATAGCTCTGCTGATTAATCATTTTCCCTTACACTCTCCAAACAAAGCATTCCTTTCCACTTGTTTCTACATAGACCTGATGCTATTAATTCTGCTCCTCATGACAGAGTTTGGTAGACGTTACTTTGTGCTTTAGTTAGACCATTTTGGCACAGGATAGAATAAAAACTGAGCAACCTGATCTAGTGGAAGGATTTCCTGTCCATGGCATTGGGGGTTGCACTAGATGATCTTTAAGGTCCCTTCCAATCCAAACCGTTCTGTGATTCTATATTCTATCTCCTAGAAAGAGTATCTGAGGGTGAAAGTGTGGTCACTTAACCTGTTTTGTACTCCTGATGTAAGAGAACGATCCCTTGGCAGAGGCATACTTTCAGAGTACACAAAAGTGTCTAGACTGTGCTTCTCCATCATGTAGTTTCTCCAAGATGGATAGCCACAGCGCACATGCCCTAACTCACAACTCAGTAGTTTTCTGAACAGCAGATCCATGTGAGCATGTGACCATGATGAAACCGGCATGGCTACATCTCTGCCTGGGGTACTTTTGTACTGTGCCACATTCATGGGATAAAGATCCACAGTCCAGCCCTACCCCGTGCCTTAAGGGATTCCAGCAAAAGCACAAGTGGAAGTTGGCCCTCTAATCATGTCACTTAGCAAGGAAATCCAGTTCAAAGTCAGTGATCTTGCATTTTTATTCTTGACCATGGCACTGTGTCTGTTTACAGCAGATATTTTAAAAGACTGGTGTGATTCTGGTCCTTCTTTTGACTGTCCAAAACCTGATAATCTTTTTAGACTATTTTATGTTCAGATCTCTCTTTCAAAATGGTGACATGTCCACACTTGTCATTAAAGTTTGTGGCACAAGTAATAGTAACACAAGTAAGAAGCAGCCATTTGTGAGCCCTGAAATCCCCTTTTTTTTTGGTGAGTCAGTGCAAACAAATCAAACAAAGTCTGTTTTACTGATGGTGTGTATTTTTCTTCAAACCTCTACATGCTGTTGTGCTGCAGACATCAAATTACAACTTTGTAGCCGATGACTCACTTTAGAATAAGATGCACTCTTTCGTTCTTTGAAATTAATTTATTTTTGTTTACAAACTTACTGTTGATCAACATTAAAAGACAAAATATGGAGCTCCCCCGATTTTCTGAAAGTGCTTGATGCTGGCTGAGAAGACAGATGACATTTAGTACAAAGTCAAATAATTTTATATTTTGTTTTCAGAGTTAAACTGGAAAGCAGATCTGCTACCCAAATGTCAGACCACTAAAAGTTATGGCTGTTGTTATCTACAGCTGGTAAATCATTCTGCTTTCAGAGAATTGAGATGAATAGCTCCCTTGCACTGACGTTCTACGCTCTTGGCTGAGGTGATAGTTCAGAGAGAACCTTGACTCTTAGTTTAACCTAAATGCCTATTTTTGAGATGTTTGGTTACAACCACAATGCTTGGGATGTTGGCCAGCCTCAACTGAGTCTAGTATAAACAATCTCCTCCCAAGAATATTATTGGGCCAACAATGACAGTGGAGAAATCCAATTTAAACTGATCCATGTAAACTGATTATGCTGACCTGTGAAGCTCTTATGTCATTCTCACTATAGCACTGCAAATTTCCATGAGAAGACCTATTTAGGGAATGATAAAGACCAGATTACAACTGAAAAAAAAGGGGGCCCTGCCCTGCTGCTGGTTAGAAGCATTCAAAAACTTCAGAAGAATTCAAAACAAAAATAAGAAAATCCTTTGGCGTTGATGGCCACTATAGCAAAATAATGAAACATTTTTAATGTGCTGAGTGGGAAAAATGTCAGCTGAAAACATTACCTACAAAATCAACCTGTTCTGTTGAGATGAAAAGGATCCCTAGCATATGCTGTGAATCTGTGCTGGAAGACTTCCTAGAACATGTTTTGCTAGGCTTTCACATGAAAGTGTGACATATCTCTTCCTCATGATTTTTGCCTAATACATGCAGAGAGATACTTGTTCAGATTTTTTTAGGTCATGCTTGTTTTTCTTGGTTTCTTTTAAAGGAATTTTGGTTCTGAATGGGAGACACATCTGAGCCATAATGACGTGTGTGACTGATAATGCAACTGATTAAACATTGGAGAGTGGGCAAAACCCAAATAATTTCTGGATGATCTGTTGTGCAGAGTTTAAATTGGAGACAGTGCTTGTTACGCTGCAAACACCTGGAGTTCTTTGTCAGTAAATGTGTGATTCGGGCACAACCTGGTGCTGCCTGAGACTGGGGTGGGGAAGTCACTTTCTGCAGGGATAGATAAGGTTAAAAGTAATAATAGATTGTGCTCTTCTGAAAACACATAGGAGAGAAGGAATAATATTGTTATTTTTCATGCAGGTGGCAAGTCAGAGAATGAAGATTTCTTACAGAAAGACATAACTACTTAGCTGCAGGTTAGCAGAGTTAAATCAAGCCATGTTCTGTTAAGAAGAAATTTGTTTCTATCCATGGCTAAGGCACACTGGGGGACGTCTTCTTGTGAGTAGCAGTGAAACTTTAGGTAGGTGTTAAAAAAGCCATTGTCTTCTCAAACAAAGCCTATAATTTAGTTTATCAGGCAAAGCTTTCTATCATATTCATTCTATAAGTTGTGTTTCAGTCAGGTGTAACCAATCAGTAATAGTTTTCATTTTCAGGATAAAAGTCTTCTATGGTGCTACTACCTGCTCTCATGAGAACATTTGAAAACTAACTTGTGAAGATTCCAGCTTGGTTAATTGTCTAGAGCAGCTCATTTAATTAAAAAAAAAAAAAAGAGAGAGAGAGAGAGAGGAAAAAAGAATCTGAAGAAGTGAAATTTAGAAAGTAGCTAAGCTGTCCCACTGGTTTTCCTGTCCTGGCATTCCAAGCAGTCTGGTGTTGCTACATCTTCTGTGGGTAAAATTTAAAAAAAAAAAAAAAGAAAAAGAGGAAAATTGTGAAAACCTTCAAATAAATGAAATTCCATTGCCCCTTGAAACACTACAAACCCAAAGGCAATATCTGAGTGAGAATCACTTTATTGGCTGCACCACGGTGCTCAAGAACTCACTTAAAATACACGCACTTGTTGAAGTTAAATATCCATGTCTCATTCCTGAAACTGCTTATGCACAGCTTAGATTTACATTTGTGGTATATTTTATGGGCTTCAGTGCTGAAGAGAGATGTAAGTGCTTGCATGACATTTGACAGGACTGTGTGGAAACACGGCTGTTTACCGTCTGACTAATGTGTTTCTGTATCCAGCAGGACTCTGAAATATTACAGCAGTCTGCATTTAAATTCTTTGATTCGTTGCTCTACTGTGTAGAGAAAAATATCTGTAACTCAGAAGCTGAAATTTCACTTCGGTAGGAGCTCTCTTTTAAGTTTTAACAGAAATGTCATTAAAAAGCTGCTGCAATGGTACTCAGGAATAGAATTCAACTGAACCTGGAAAGAAAAGCTTGGTAGTTTAAAATTATGCAGCAGTTTAAAATGGTTGTGTGTTTTTTCTTTTCCAGTTATGGGGAACATATAAAGCAACAGGGTTTGAAATACCTGCTTTCACATTCCAGACTATGTAGCTGGTGCACATGTAGAGAGCTTTGCGCAGCATTGCCCAGCAGACAAAGGTACCACATGCAGGCTCTTTTACTCTGGAATGTAATTTGGGATTGTGTGAGCCCTTACACAACTGTAGTTTGGGACCAGGGACCAACAGCTCCCCATGTACAAGGGAGAATAATCATCTCCTGAAATTCACTAATTCCTTCTGCCCTCCTGAGATTTTGGTTGCTCTCACATGAGCAGGCTGTATAATTCCCTCACAAGTGTAGCACATCCTTCTAACCCTGATAACTCCAGCTTCTCACTTGCCAGCCAAGAACTTTCTATCTTGCAAATGGTGGCTTATCATGGTACTATCTAGAGTGAAAATTCATAATCCAGGATTAGGTGTGAGTTCATGTCTCCCTTCCAAGCAAACCCGAAATGAACCGACTTGACGAATAGCAGTTAGTAGGGATTAGTTATTGTTATTAATTATCATTGTAAGAACTATAAATCATCAGTCATGATTATAGGAATATAATAGTAATATTTTAATATGTTAGTTTCACTGAGGTAGGTACTGTGGCACTGTCTGAATGTTTTTTTCTCCAGGAAAGAGGACTATTTCACAACAGTGAATGGCAAAAGCAGAACACAGCTCCTGACCTGAATATCTGTACAGATCAAGGCATGAGAAATCCTTTGGAGCGGAATATAGCTGGCCAGGAATAGAAATGCGAAATACAAAACCACCTATCACACAATTTCATGTGTTCCTTATGAGTTTTTCTAATTTGGTTTCAATTCAAGGAAAAAAGTCTCTGAATGAAGGCTTTATTAACAGCACATATGTTTGCATGGACTGGGGAGAAACAAATGGTGGACATCTTGACTTCCACAAGGCTCTTCACACTGTCTCCTCTATATTCTCATAGGTAAGCTCAGTAAGTGTGGGTTAGCAGAGAGGACAGTGATGTGGATTGAGAACTGGCTGAACGGCAAAGCTCAGAGGATTGTGATCAGTGGCACAGGGTCTGATTGGAGGCCTGTACCTAGTGGGGTTCCCCAGGGATCAGTACTATCCCCAGACTTGTTCAATTCATCCATGAAGGCAGGGACTGAGTGTACCCTCAACAGGTTTGCTGATAACACAAATCTTGGAGGAGGGACTGATAACCAGGGGGGCTGTGCAACCCTTCAGTAAGTCCTGGACAGCCTGGAGAGTTGGACAGAGCAGAACCATCTGAAATTTAACAAAGGCAAATGCAGAGTCCTGCATCTGGGGAGGCAAATCTGAAGGGAGGGTGCCAAGAGGATGTAGTCAGGCTGTTTGAAGTGGTGCCAACAGAACAAGGGGCAATGGACACAAACTGAAACACATGAGGTTCCACCTCAACATGAGAAAGAACTTCTTTAAGGGTGACAGAGCACTGGAACTGGTGGGAGACGTGGTGGAGCCTCCTTCTCTGGAGGTGGTCAAGACTTAGCTGGACACAATCCTGGGCAACTTGTTCTTGGTGAATTTGGCTTAGCAGAGGGATTGGACTAGATGAGCTCCAGAGGTCGGTTCGAACCCCAGTGATTCGGTGATTCTGTCACATAAAGAACACTCATGAACGTAAGGAAAACTGCCAAATCTAGTCTAATCTAAAGACTAGAATGATTTTGCAATCCAATCAAAAATCACACATGAAATCCACATAAGATCCAAGAAAATCAGATAAATTAGTTGTGTTCATGGGTATGATTAGCATGAAGGGAATTAAGATTGTGTTGTGCAAAGTGATGGCTCATTATCCTTAAAACAATGGACCTATGCAGTCTGGACTGGGGAGGAGTACTTTGCTTTTTCATGGTCAGTGGTGGCCCAAGAACAGGATAGAAGAGTTAGCTTTCCCTTATGGATCTTTACTACCACACAAAAAGTAGTCAAATGTAAAATATAGTCACTTATGCTTATGCAAATTTTCGTATGCAAATTTCCTTCTAAATGTTAGATATTTTCCTGTCTCCCTTCATGCAGCTCAGAGGCACTGCAGAAAAAGGGACACCAGTCCTACCAGCAGCAAGAAGTGGGTTGAACACACAACTGCTGCAGCATCTCCAGGTGAGCTGGAGCAGAGCAGGGAAGGGGGAGCATTTCAGAGGTTACATAAAGGGCACAAGAGGATCTCAAGGCTGTTTCTGAGATCCTCTCAGTTGGGCTGTGCCAGCAGCTCTACATCTCCTGCTTGTGTTCCAAAGATCCAGAGAAAGGTAAAGCAGGAAAAACAAAAAGTGTGCCTTGAGCTTTTTGGCTGGTGTTCCTTTCTAGGCAGAGAGAAATAGGACACAATTCCTCTGACTGATTTAGCTATTCCACAGCATGAGATCCAAGGCTAGCAGAAGACTGTATTTCCTAGGTTACTCGCACATCTTTCTGTAATTCTCTTGCAACTGGGCTGAAATGAAAGGCATCCTCCCACACATCTGTTCTGCTTTCAAAAATCAGAAGAAAATCTCTACAATTTGTCCAGGGATAAGTATTTGCATAGCAGATGTCGAAACTGTCACTGGTGTGTCTGAACTCCATGTTGTAGAATTAGTGACTGAATTTGCCATCTATTTCAATGTATCACCTTTTTTCTCTTTGCCTATTTTTTTCTCTCTTTTTTTTTGTTGACGCATTTTATTTGCCCAAATAGGGTTAACAGGTAAGAATGCTTATCACTAACAGTTCAGGTTAATACAGTCATGTGCTGACAAAGCAGAATTAGCACAGGCAGGATCCTGGTGGACAGTAAGCTGGACACAAGCCCTCTGGGTGCTCTTGCAGCAAGGAGAACTAAGTGTGCCCCAGGCTGCCTCACCAAGACTACAGCTAGAAGATTAAGGCATACAGGTTTTCCACAATCCTGAAGTTCTAAGGAAGAAAACATTCTCAGATATCTTATACTTGAGATGCTTCTCAATGTATCACAGTAAGACTTTACTCCCCTGTTAGACACAGCTATGGATAGTTGCAAATAAGCAGCTCTGAAATGCTGAAGTTATGTTTTGGCTGAACCATGTGCTTTTCACTTTATGGTTGAAATTACTCATGACTGCAGTATAAATTGAGATGTTACTTCAATTTACAAGAGGAAAAGAAGAGACATATTTTTGGCTTACTCAGTTCAGCTGAGAAGATACAACTCTGCAGTTGTCCATATCAGTAGACAATTCAAAGTAATTTACAGTTGGGTTTGTAATCATATTAATGTTTCTTGTTTATTTAGTGAACTAAGTTCACATAATTAAAGGCCATTACAAGCACATTAAGAGCTGGTAAGTTTAGCAAAATCAAACTTACTCAGTTAAATGACTTCAACTTCTTATATAGACACTGAGCCTAAGATCTTTATTTTAATACTTCATAAGTGTTTTGACCTTTTATGCTCCCATTCTCTTCTCTTCCTCTACTGAACTTGAGGTGACTGCAAATTAAAAAAAAAAGCAAGTCCAAAAACTAGTGCTACTGCCCTAATTCTGACTTGGGTTAACTTTGCTGTTTTGTTCTCTTAGGAAGGAATGTTTAGCCCCGAGGAAATCTGAGTAGCATTCTTACTTTTTAGAATTTTTTGTCTTGAAGGGTAAGCTCAGTGAAACAGAAAAAGAACAGATTGAATTGCTGTTGTTAATATTATCTCTAGCCTAAAACTTCTTCTCTGACTGTGACTAGAGATCTTGCATGATCTAAAGTTGCAAGAAACTTCACAATAAACAATGATCACATTTGAGAAGAAATTTCTTTCTCTTACTTAGAATGTGGGTTTGTATACCAAGACAGAAGTGGTTTTATCCTTTCAATAAATAATATTTGTCCTTTTTCATGCAATTATGGTATTTTTGGTTGGATTTTTTTTAATTAGAGGTATAAATATTTCAGATTTTTTATAATCTTTAATCTGTCTTTCTGGTCAGCTGCAGGGAGATGTTTCAGCATCCAATTCCACAGGTTGATGAAATGCAATATGGGGAGACATTTCTTTCCCTTCACTTTTAGATCAATTGCCTTTCTTTCTTGTTGAAGGAATTTCAGTATCTTTCTGTTAAAAGAGGACAAACAGGAGAATACTGTAACTTGCCTTCTTTCAGCCAGAAATCCACTGCTTAATGCTCCTTGCCCCTTCTGTCAGTTTTTGCTTTCAATTAGCCTTTTGAATCAGAGTAGTTCCTTCTGTACTGACAGCATATGAAATAGTAGGTGAGAGACTGGTTCACTGCCAAAATATGACTGCATTTCCTGGCAGTTCCGTTTTGCATTCAATTAAGGAATTACAACCACTGAAATTTGCAATATT
Organism: Pachyramphus minor; assembly: GCA_013397135.1. Classification (NCBI taxonomy): domain Eukaryota; kingdom Metazoa; phylum Chordata; class Aves; order Passeriformes; family Tyrannidae; genus Pachyramphus; species Pachyramphus minor. The sequence continues at coordinate 159,968 of VYXB01007861.1, read as the reverse complement.
CATTTTGGTCTTCGATTCAGTGATTTTCATTCCTTTACCTGTGCAACAACATTCCCTTGTTTGGTTTGGTTGGCTTCCTTTTGTTTTGCAGGTTGCTTCTAAGATGAGATGGTCTCACACATATATATTTGGTACTGCCATGGGCACAGATTCCAGAAGCATCCCGGTTTCTCCCAGGTTTTTTGCTGCTGTCCTGTACCAGGGAAATTACTGTGCAACCATAAGAAGCGTTAGGAGCCCTTCCCAAATGTGGTCACTGGCAAATCCTTCTGAAGGCAGTTGTGTTCCTAAGGGTTCGTGTCTACAGTGATGTAACTGTAGATAACAGTGGTGCAACAGTTACCTCTTAACCTCTACAAATTTGATGTAATTTGATTTGTTTTAAACCCCCTGTTGTGCACGCCGTAAGTGCACACATTTCTTTTTCCACAGCTCAAGTCACATGTAACTTGTTGAACTGCAGCAGCACAGCCATGTGTGAATCCCAAGTCTCCACTCAGAGACATTGTGTCTCTCTTTCCATCAAAAAGCTTCACAGATCCTTGCTGGACCTCTTATACCTGGATTGCAAAGTATGTCATACTTGCATGGCCAAATGGGCCCTCTTGGGTCATGAGGGGTTCTCCTGCCAGCAGGCCAGCTACCAAACCCTGATGGCACTGCTGGTGACCTTGATCCAGCCCTTTCTGCCAGCTTCCAGAAAGGCTAGCAGAATGAGGATGGAATCACTGAAGCAGTCAGAAAAGTGCTGTAGTTAGATCTTCCTCTGAGTTACTGTAGGGAAGCCAAAATGCCACTTTCAGAGACTGTGAAAATGATATCTAACCAGTCTTATGCTTCACATAAGTGTTCTTTATTTACAGGTATTGAACAGAACATGGAGTTTGTCAAAGGCACTGTAATTAATTGTGAAACTGATATAAAAGGCCATACAACCCTCTGGAGAATTTGATTCACAGAAGTGTAGCCATCTCTCTATGACTGAACATTTTCAACAACATTGTATGTCTGAGACAGGTTTTCAAGGTCCAGATGTTCAAGGGTAATTAAATATATAGTTCCGATTCAGATTAATGAGATCCTGGGTCAAACAGTCAAACAGTCAAACAGTCTTATTATCAAACATTATGAGATCTTGGTTAAAATGACCACATGCCGTGGTTGTTGAATTCAGGTCTGATTCCACTAGGGTAACTTGCCTGAAAAAGCAAGTGCTTTCAAGAGAACTGAGAATAGATCTTACAGATGACTCCTGTCAGCTGCTGAGTTACATAAGTAGAAACTGTGCCACAAATCCTCTTATTCCAAACATAAGTATCCTTAGGCTCTGCTGTTTGTATTTTTGAAGTCTTTCTATTGGAAAGGCAAATGCCCTCGTACAAGCACACAGCCCCAGGGAGACAAATGCAAGAATAGCAGAGAAAAATGACACCAATCTCCATTTAAGAGTCTTTAAATGGCAGTTATAACATTTGTAAGTTCCTTTTTAATGATACCAGAGTGAAAGTTTGGACATGTTTTTATATTGATTGAAGAAATTTTGCTTGCATTCCATTCTCTCATTTGGATAAAGGCCTCTCTTTTAGATCATTGTGATCATTGTTTCCTTAAAGGTGTTCAAGTCAGTGCCAAAAGCCGAAAGTAGAATTAGATGCTGCCTCTAATTAAAAAAAAAAAAATAAAAATTATTTTGGTCTTTATCACATAATGAAGAAACTTGTGTGAAACACAGATAGGAGAAGCTGAACAGGAACTAAATTCAGAATTGGACTCTAAAATACTTTCTTCACAATGAGAAGTGGTCCAACTGCTTGGATTTACTTGTTGGAAAGGTGGAGTATTTCAAAAGAGAAGGAGAGTCCTTTACTTAAAATATTTTTGGGTCTGTTTAGCCTCATTCTATTTTTATCCTCCTGTTGTCTCCTCTATCCTCACCACCTGAAATTGCAGTCCAGTAAGGAAACCCCAAGGAGATGATAGAGCTTTCCTGCTGAGCTATGCACCTTCAACAAGGATTCTCTCTGAGGATGGAGCAGAGCCCAGAAGCCCTGCCTCATGTTAAGGCATGTTTGGATGAAAATCTTGAAAAGGACAGGGAACTAAAAACATTTTTGCAAGTTGTGTCTAGATGCCTATTTGGTGGGCTCAGAAAAATGCTTCAACTTAGTACTGCAGCTGGCCACGAGATACCGAGATTAAAGATTTTGCTGTTTGAGCTCACACAGCAATAAGAGAATCAACATTTCTTTATCAAAAGAAGATTCGGAAAATTGCTGTTTTCTTCCCTCTTTTCCTAAACCTGAATCTACATTTCAAACTTTAGAAGTCTTTGGTTTATTCTGTTTCTTGCAGCCCTACCCCAATCCAGCAGTAAGAAGTAAACATTTTATTAACTGAAGTGATACATGCTTTTTTTTCCTCCTGCTGAAACTTACTTTTTTACAGGAGCAATGAAAGAAGCAGGTGCATTTGGCCAGCAAATATACTACTCAAAATTGCAAGTTCGTGAAAATTGTACTGGGTTTTTGTGCACTCCTGACTTGCCAGTGAAATAGTCATGGATGCAGCCAAAGGTTCAAAGAGACATTCCTCTGGGAGCAAACAAAATGTCTCAATTTCCTTTCTAGATTTGCTCCAATGATGAGCTCTGGGCTACTCAGATGTAAGAAGGATGTGTTCAAATGGTGGAAACAGGCACAGGTGAGGAGCCAAGGAGAAATACAGAAATATTATCCAATTGTACAGTGATGGGGTTAAGAAAGTCAAAGGCAATCCAGAATTGAAGCTGGTAAAAGGGGTCAGTTAGAAAGAATTCCACGTGTACATCAGTAGCAAAAGGAAGACAAGATAAAACATGGGCTCACTGCTGACTGGGGAACGGGTCTTGGGGACAGCGGACATGACAATGGCCGGAGCACTCTGGATGCATTCAGGGACCTTCACATTCTTCTTAAACTGTGGGGCCCACATCTCCACACAATACTAAAGGTGAGACAGCACCAACACTGAATACAGACAGGTGGTCACCCCTTTTGACTGACTGGATAACCTGTGTTTGATGCTGCCCAGAATGTTGTTTGCCCTCTTGGCTGTCAGCACACACTGCTAACTCACACTGAACTGCTATCAACCAGCACTCCCAGATCACCTTCTACCTGATGCTTCTCCAGCTTCTTCTCTCTCAGTTTATATTTACATCTGGCATTTCTCTGCCCCAGCTGCAGGAACCAGCATTTGAACTTGCTAAATTTCATCACATTAACCATTGTCCAATGCTCCAGTCTATTAGATGTCTCTGCAAGGTCTTTTAATACTCAAGAAAGTCATCAGCAACTCTCAGTTTGGTATTATCAGCAAAGCTCATGGTGTGTTCAATTCCTGCATCATCATCATGGCCAAGACAGGAACGTGCCATCACATCCCCCATGAATCCTTCTCTGTTCAGAAACAGCAAGTCTAGAAGGGTAATTTCTTTTTTCTTTTTGGCTCACTGAGCACTTGTGACAAGAAGTTATCATCTTCAAGAATTTTCAAGGGCAAGTAGCATGATAATCCCAGTTAATGTCTAGAAGGTTGTTATCTAGCATTAGGACAAGGGCTAGAGATGAGGAAATTTGTTCTAATTACCTACAAAATAACTTAGCAGTGTTTACATCATATTTGAGCAGTGAGTAGTAGACTTCCACCAGAACAGCCGCTCTTTTTCCCCATTCCCCTAATCCTCACTCCGAGGGTCTCAAGTGCATCATTACCAGCTGCAAGGATTGAACATTTCAACCTCTGCCTTACACACAATGTGACACCTCCACCTTGCCTACCCTGCCTATCCCTCCTCAACAGCCTGTACCCTCCACGCCAGCACTCCAACCATGGGACTCACCCTATGAAGTCTCACTAACAATAGTGACATTGTGGCTCCAGGAACTGGCTAATGCTTCCAGTTCACCCATTTTTTTTACTCATGCTGTATACACACTAGAAAGTACACAATGTGGAAAGTTGGTTCTCTGCTTCTTCATGATTAAGAATACTCAGGATTATCAGAAGAGAACTGTGGTATCCATTCAAAGCTGAAGTTACCAACAGAGACTGACAAACTCTAAAACCTCTTTACAATAGGGATAGCTTGTGCCATGACACCCTTTCACAACCTCAGGGTCTTATCAGGGTAAAGCATAGGAGAACAAAACTTATCAGGTAAAGCACAGGACAATAAATCACTGTTCTTGATATTATATTGAAGTTGGTAGTATATCAGTACACGTAGTAACCCTAGGCACACACAGTGTGTTTCCCCTAACTTGTTTCATCTGTGTGTCTATGGGTATTATTCCATGCTCAGAAGGGCTCTCATATCTGTTCTGTCAGCTTGCACTCTCAATGTGCTAGGCCACAAGGAATGGTAACTACAAGTTTTGAGGTCTGTATCCTCCCCGTCCAGCTATGTATGGTCACCTTGTAAATAATAAGGTGGCAGCTGCAAATGAAAACATGGTAAGTATTGTAGGAGATTACAATGACTTGCCACTATAGGTCAACATGGTGTAGTCCTTAAAATGCATACCAAAGCCTCGGAAGTGTTCTGGAAGAATCTTGACAACTATTCAAACAATTCACAACTTCTTTGACTGTCAGAAAAATGGGTGGAGAATAGCAGGACAACACTTTCCTCTCAACAGACTGTGTAATAATCTGAAATGCAATTAATTTGGCAGAAAAGAATTTCTGCATTAAATTATAACTTAGAGAGTTGAAGGTCAAATTTGCATTTTCTCTGTTGGAAGTTTCGTTTCCGTCTTTTGCCATTTTTTGCATTGCATCTACTCATATTAGCCCCAGATAATTCTTCATATCAGAAAAACTCACCTGCCTCTGGCTGAATTACCCGACGATCCTTTAGACAATGCCTGCAGGTCAGGTGAATAGAATTGTTCCTTGCCTGTCAAGACTTGCTGTGGTCTGTATATTTCAACAAGGTAGTATTAACAGCATGACACAGGGACATAAACCTTTATCCAATTCATTAAGCTAAGCTATGACATACACGACTATAAGGAGAGGAAAAAAAAAAGGTCAGGAGAATCAAACTTGATATTTAAACTTTTTCATAAGGCAAACCAGAACAAAATTGTTCTTGAGAACTAGCTCAGTCTTGCCACCTTAACGTCCCCGCTTGCTCAGTTAAATTGCAAGTAGCTAATGATAGCCACAGTGATACGCAGAGAGGTTGCCAATAATACTGTTTTGAAGATGTCCCAGTCTTAACAGATGGTACTTGTGTGAAGTGGGGTGCTAGATTTACCCTTAATTTCCTTGCAACACCTCCTTTGGCTGCAGTTTTTGTATTAGTATCAGCTCCAGCTTCCATTAGTGGAAGCATATGTTCTGTAGAGCTGTCATGGTGTGTTCCTCACCGAAAGCAAGTTTCTTGTAGCATTCCCACTCACTTTAATGGGAGCTCAGCAGGGTCGGCTGGGCAGCTCAAAATAGCAAACATGCTAGAAGGGAATTCCTGATTGCCACAAAAAGCAAAATAAACAAAAAATACACACCCTGGCTGACTCTAATGCCACATACTAAAGAGAACAGATCACGCTGTTGAAAAAGTCCCAGGATATTTTAAGCTGACTTATTCAGAAGGCAAATGCAAAAATACAAAATAACAGACAAGGATATTTGTTTAGGCCGTGATCCATGAATTGCCCAAATGAAAGCAGTGATAATATTGATCAAGGATGGTGCAAAGATAAGGGCATGCCAAGGTGTTTTGCTTTATTTTTGTCCTGAAAAATATTAAACATGTACAAATCTCTAGCTTCATTAAGAATCTTTCAGACAAAACTGTTCTTTAACAAGCCCTCCATTTGTTTACCTAAATCAAGAGAAATATTTTCTCTTTGTTCTTAAAGTGAACTTTCCCTCTCACTCAGAGTCTTGTAATGTGACAAGCTTGCATAATCCACTGTATCAGAAGATCTCCAATATTGTTCGCAAGACCTTGTGCAGCAAAAAATGACATTTCAGGCAGAGGTATTTGAAAAATTTTGAAGGGTAGATTTTGTTTTTCAAGTGAAGGAAGCACTTGCAGTGAGCCAAAACTAAAGGAGACCATTAACATTTAGATGAATAGTGACAGTGTTATAGTAATAGTATGAAAGGAATTAACAATTTTTAATAATTTTTGTTTGTTTCTTAGAAGTTCAGGTAATATGGATGACAGAATACAAACATGCTTCTGCAGCTATCTACTCCTCTATTTTCAAATAACACACTATTTGTCATATGTGCATATTTATAAAATAGTCTAACGATTTGAAGCACTATTTTGAATCCCAATTTCTTATGTGTTTGCAATAACACATAAATTAAAATACAGCATCGGTTAAAAAAATAAAATCTTCCTCTGTGCATGTGTTAGCTTTTCATTCCAATAATGCTTAGCAGAATAGGTAGCAACACTTAGTTGCTGCTGTAGCTGCTGGTAGAAGACACCATGCAAAATAATATCTTATGTCTTGATAGAGTCATGCAGGTAATGTCTCTAGGTGTTCAGGAAAAAAAAGCAAACCAAAACCCAAAAGAGTTCAGTTTTACACAGCAGACCTTCAGAAGGAACATTTCAATAAAAATCTACTCATGTTTTGAAGGACCTGAACCATGATTTAGATGGCTGAAACTCCTACTTGACCTCAAGCTTCCTCTGCCAACTCAACCAGGGCACTTACTGTCACTTCAATTTTCTTTGAAAAAGCAGATCATCTGTCTTCATATTTTCATATTACAGGCTGGGGGATGAACAGATTGAGAGCAGCCTCGCTGAGAACTCAGGGTGCTGGTGGATGAGAGGTTGGCCATGACCCAGCAATGTGCAGTCACAGCCCAGAAAGCCAATTGTGTCCTGGGCTGCATTCAAAGCTGCATGGCCAGCAGGGCAAGGGAGGGGATTCTGCCCCTCTACTCCACTTTGATGAGACTCCACCTGAAGTTCTTTATCCAGCTTTGGAGTTCTCTTCACAGGAAGGGTACTGAACTGTTGGAGCAAGTCCAAAGGAGGCCATGAAGATGATCAAAGGGCTGGAGTACCCCTCCTGTCGGAGATTGGCTGAGAGAGTTGGGGCTGTTCATCCTGGTGAACAGAAGGCTCCAGGGACAGCTTAGAGCAGCCTTCCAGTAGCTGAAGGGGGCCTAGAGGAAAAATGGAGAAGCACAAGAAAGAATGTCCTTAAAACGAAAGAGTGTAGGTTTTGATTAGACATTAGGAAAAAATTCTTTGCTGTGGGAAGGTGAGGCAGGAATAGGTTGCACAGAGAGGCTGTGGATGCCACATCCCTGGCAGCGTTCAAGGCCAGGGGCTTTGAGCAACCTGTTTTAGTGGAAGATACCCTTGAACATGTCAGGAGAGTTGAAACTAGATGATCTTTAAAGTCCCTTCCAACACAAACCTTTTTATGGTTCTGTGATTCTGGGATATTTGGGTGGCAGGGTTGCTGACACAAGAAGCAATCCCCCAATGCTCTCATATTAAGAGTCCCATATGAATAGGACTTCTGAGGAATGCCACCAGGTCATATAACATCTTATCCCCAGGGTATAGCTGAATAATGAATGTTTCCAATAAAAGTCTAATGGAGTTTGTTGTCAAAATACTCTGTGGGGGCAATCTTCTTCGAGCATTGTTAAAATTTGACAATGGGAGGGTGGGTAGCCCAGGCATGGAGACCTGATGTTGAGGAAAGATCTGTGCCCTGCTCCGCCACAGTGATCTAGGATTGCCTTTGCAAATCATTTAGCCATCCTAAAATGACTTGACACCATTAGTAGGTAAGCATCCAGGTATGAAGTCCACACTTTCTCTATAGAAGAGTGTCTGTCAGAGCATCTTAAGCTTGTCTTTTGCCCATGGTCAGGCTGCAGGGATGTCTCTTTCACACAGGCAGTGCTGAGGCAGTGACCACCCTGCATTGTTTATTCAACACCTAGCAACAGTTTTCTAGGCACTCTGAAAAGCATGCTGTAGAACTAGATTTGATTTTAATGATTGACAGACAAACACTTTGTGATATTTGGGCACTTTGAGAAGTGCAAGGGATAGTATTAACATCATCTCAGGTGGCACTGGCCAGACTGCTTTCCCTATCTATAATTTTTCACTCTGGGGCAATATTGTTATCCTGGTAGCAGCAGAAAGATAATACTTTTTCTTACAAATTGTATTGTATCTTTTCCTTGCATTATGAATACACTATGCTGCTGCCATCTCAGGAGATACCACTTCGACCTCACAACCTAGCTTGCAAGTACAAAACCCATTGCAGCAGCCCAAGAAAACTCAGTCCAGCTCAGTGGGGACAGGTATTAGACCTACAGGGACAGCAGCAGTTTCACCAGAGCTTTCACGGGTCTAGTAACAGCTGCCAGAAGTAAACGGCAGGAAATTTTCATGTGTGTAGGCCTATGAAAACTAATCATTTCTTTTGGCTTCACAAGTGTCTGGACAGGTTCTGCACTATGGATATTTTGCCAGACCATTCTTGCACTTTGACTCACTGAAATAGGAGAGTGTTTATTTCTATTAGGAATGGTAGTGGACATTCCTAACGAATGTCCACAGCTTACCACAGCTGGAAATGGTAGGGTGGTGTCATTGTTTTTCCCTGCATTTCTACCCTTTATGGTGCCAGTTCAGTCTGGAGAAAGCATAATGAGTATCAATGGAAGTAACAGAATATTTTTGCTGGAGGTGATCAACATGTGAGTCGGGACATTTTCAACTGGAGTAACTTGTGCTGATTTGACTTATAAATTTGGTTCTGCAAGAGGAACGTGGATGGATTTTCAGGTTGTCTTATTTAACAGAAACCCACTGATGACTTTGAGGGCTTGCAGGTTTGGTTCTTTTCCAGTGCAAGGCCAGACCTATATCCTACAGATAACAGTTGACCTGCAAAACCCCTTTCCCTCTGAAGTCTGAGATTTTTGTCTACAGAAGGTGGTACTTCAGACAAAATGGCATAGCAGAATTTTATCCATCTTTCTGCTATCAGCCTTGAAATAAACTCTGTTACCACATGGTCTTATTTCAGGAAATAAATAATGTGTTAAAAAAGACCTAGTGTTCTTGAAAACATATGTACTTTTCCAACTTTATCAGTTGCTCTAGAAACAGATATTACCTTTCTTTTTTCCCCCTACAAACCACATCTTACTTTTTTCCTTACTTCCATTATTACTGAAAATGTCCAAAGAGCAGGAGATAGTTTGAAGGAAGACTAGGTAGCTAAAGTGCTCTCTTCATATAGGAACAAATTTTTAGCTATGCCAAATCCATTCCACTAATGCAGTATGTCATTTAACATTTCTTCTCTCTTACTGTCTCTTAGCTGATTCGCACTGTGGTCAGCAAGTCTTGTTCTTGTTCAAGAATGTACGCTGACTGCTGTTTTTCTAAACTAATGTAGCTATCACCACCAAAATACTCGGGGCATTAAGGTGCCAAGGTGACTATAGGTTTATTGTATAGCTTTGGTATGTTCTTTAATACAATTACGTTTATACCAAAGTTTTGTGGCTACTCTTGGTTGGAACTAAGTTGTCGTATTCTCAGTCAGAGCTAAGAATCACCTGAGGAGAGTATTTGTTATAGAAACAGTCAGGAAAACATCCATCTGTATAAAAAAATCTATAAGTAAAAGCAAGCCATAAATTCTCTTCAGGGGCCTCAATGCTGTTTCCAGCGGCACCTACACAAACAGTGTAGGCAGACACATCTTTGCTATGTCTGCACCTGCTGATGGCAAGACACAAACCACCTCTTTTCCAGGAATTGACTACTCTCATTCAGCATACGTGTAGCTCTGAGCTAATGCATTTAAGTGGCTCTGGCCTGCAGTCAGCAGTAGGCATATAAGTGAAGCAGAAGTCACCTTCTGTACTTGTCTGCCTCCAAAAGTTGAGTTCTGGTCATTGTTTCCAGCATTCATGGGGTTGATCACTTGCTAAAACCAACAAATTGTTCTTTCCTTATTTGCTCTTGATGTAGCGGATGTGTATCAATTAGTCTAGAAAAGGAAAGCACAATAGACCCTGCAGCAACCAGTTATTTATTTCCCATGTCTTACTCTGCAATTCTTTCTGCTTCTCCTTGGCTTAACTCACTGATTATTCTTTTTTTGTTTTATCTAGTTTTACCATCAACTCTTTCTTCTGTCCTATGCAGCATGCCAAAGGATAAGTTTATTGCTCACCCTCAGACAACTATCTTTTCAATGGATATTGCCGCAGGTAAAAGTGAGCCTGAATTGAACACCTGATTCAAAGCCATGGCACAGAACTTTATGTTGCCCCCTTGTTCAATGATGTCCACTGGGCTTCTATATCTAGCAAAATTTGTTTTAAAATTCGCTTCAAAATTCCTACCAGAATGCATTGTTTTGTTCAGTTTTCCTCTAAAACCATAATTTTGTTCATTTGTGTGACACTTGCCTTGCCTGGCTCATGCTCTACTGTCTTTTTTGTCAGGATGTCCCTGCAACACTTGACAAAAGGAGCTCTGAAAGAATGCAGGTGAGTAATATTAGAAAGGACATTCTGTTCTAAGAAATCATAAGACAAGACATGCTGAGCTTTTTGAATGTAAATTTCAGTGAAACTGTTCTGGGTATTCACAGCCTTCTTTCATTCTCAACCAAGGGCTTCAAGGTCTTTGCAGCACACTGTTTGTGTGGGGGTTACTGTAAGATCAGTGTACATTATGTTAGACTACAAATGTACTCTCCTCAAGACTTCCATAGACTGTGTAAGAAGGAGGCAGAAGAAACGTGAATAAGAATTGAAGTCTTGCAGTCCGGTCATGGAAAAAGCAGGTGTGGTAACTGAAAAACTTCATATCTTTCTAGGTGGATACTTACTGCATTGGAAAAGGACCAGAAAGAATTCATAGTCATTAACTTTAAAAACCAGAGTCAGATGGTAATTTTCTCCCTCATGCCTAACATCTGTAGTTGAGGGACAAGTCCCATTTCAAGAATCAGAGTGTTCACCAGTCACAGGAAGGGACAGGCACTGGTGATGTATCATGGTCATAGGATAAAAGCTCTCTATCTGGTCCATGTCTGAAGGGTTATCATTCCAGTACCATCTTCCATATCACAGTTTTGCAGTGGAGGAGAGCTAGTCTTCTGTATAGGCTTGCCAACAGTATCCAACTGCACACATTGAGGAGAAGCTGAGGCAATAACACAACCCTTCCAACTTGCCCTTTCTTTGCGGAGGTAGAGCAGGTGCACCAGCCTCTGGTGCTCTGCTTCTCATTTTTATTGGCATGTACAGTGGATGAGGAAGGGGTCCCCAAAACCCAACTCTCCAGGGGGATGTTGAAACGGAAAATTATTCACCAGCTTCAGGACAAAAGCAGCTATTGCATGGGGATATAAATCAGATGCAGGGAGATTCTTCACCCCCTGGGACTGTCAGATGGAGGGCAGTGACACCCAGCTTCCAGGTGGGATGTTGGTGGTTTATAGTGTTGGGCAATCTGGCACGTGTCAGAAACAATCTTCCAAGCGACAATTTTCCTGTGCATCCAGCAGGTTGAAGGAGAGAGATTCTTGAAGAAACTTGCACCACTGCTAGGGCAGAAGGAACTCCGTTTCCTCCTAGCAGTCTCATTCCCTTCATTTTATAGACCAATTCCTCTGGAGGTCCAAAAGTAAGTGGCTGTGTATCCTACACTTCAGTCTGATGCTATGTAGGAAATGGAGCCTAGGAGTTACGGATCTTGTGGTGTCTAAATCTCTTCTAAGAACTATGAAGTGTCCTGCTTCTATAACATACACGTTTCCTCTGATTGGCTTAGGAGGTCTAGTAGCCTTTTTTTCTGGGGCTTGTATTAAAGTAGTAATTACGCTATCCCATGTATACAGTTATATATATACTTTAGCATGAAATTCTTCATTTCTGTATTATTTGGGAGTGGAGAAAAAAGTTTATTAACAGCAATTTTTGTTAATGCAGGGAATTACTGTAAATTTCTTCTTCATTCTGCTTCATGCTGCTGTATGTTCACGTGTAGGGTGGTATGTACTCCACTTTTCTTGTTAAATATCTCCATGGTTTCAAGCAGAAATGCATATAAAGAGATAAATACTTTTGTGACATCCTTTTATAATAGGAAACTATGTTTCTCCATGGGTATTATCTGAGAAAAAGGTAGTAATTAAGTAATAAAGATTTATTCCACCATGCACTGTTCTGCTGTTTTTTGACAAAACCACAAAATTCAATAATCAAACCACTTTCAAATCCTGAGTGTGAGAGGTATGCGAGGTGCTGTACCAGATAGCCAGTAAATGCTGTCTTTGCTTTCAAAAACACACAGCTACCTTTAACACAGTCTTCAGTGAAATAGATCTATACTATAGGAGGAGAAGGGGGAAGAGAGAAGGAGAATGTAACCACACCAGCAAAGGGAAAGTCCAAGATGAGGAATTTGTTAGTAGGTAAAGCAAAGGAAGATATAGAGATAATATGTCATGATAAAAACAGCAGTCTGCCTTTTTTTTTATTTTTTCAGCTGTATAACAACAGCATCTTATATTGCTTTGAAAGACCAGGGAGGCAAACTGTTCTGGGATGATGTAAATTTAAATAGTAGGTTATTACATACAATGCAACAGTGCTATCTGAAATGCTAGCCTTTCTGCCATGTGTGCAACATAGATACCGATTTACTACTGGAAAATTTGCAAAAGGACTCTCTCCCTACAGCATCTGTATTCTGTCCCTCTATGATGGAACCTGAAATGCTGAGGAAATTACTCTTGCTCTAACACAGTCCCATACAATTTTTTGGCCCTGTTACACACACCGCATGTGACAGTGCCGGAAATACATGTATTATGTATGATTAGATGTGTGCCATACAACTGCATTGCTATGCCATTGTCATGGGTTACCCTGGGATTTCAAACCCTTTTTCTCGAACTCCCCCCTTTACACAATTACTATCAGTTGAGAGAGGTTTTATACAGACAAAACAGAGGCTTGACTTAAGGGATATAATACTAAGATTTATTACTGGAAAGATAAAAACTAAGAAATCACATATACTACAGCAGTACTACTTAACTTATCTTATTAATGAAAAGAATATCAGGTTGCTATATACAAATTTGGTCGTTCGTTCCAGGAGTTTCAGTTTTTATTGCCTTGAGAAAGCATCAGGAAAGCAAGGTAAGAGGGAGAAAGTCTCTCTCTTCCGTGGAGTTGGACGTTTGGCCGAGTGCCAGAGCATTTCTTTCCCTTCCGTATTAGTCCAAAGAGAAAGAAAGGTTCTTCCTTTAAAACAGTTGCTGTAGCACTGGTAAAGTGTCCTTTCTGTTACCTAAGGACGCAGGTTCAGTGTGTCGTAGCTGGAGATTCTTTTAGTTCTCTCTCTCCCTCGGCTGGTGCTGCTGTATGATGACTTCAGGGTTGAGGGTATATCCCCTCCTTTAAGGCCCCATGGCTTCTAAGGGGACTCTTACTCCATTATGGTCTGTACCACAGTTATAGGGGATAATGGCTTTGAGTCCTTTCCCCTGTCTCTGTGGGGTCCTTTCCAGGAGGACACTTACTTCACCATAGTCTTCTCCCACAACTACAGAGAATGGGTTTGAGTCCTTCCTCTGCTGCGTGGGGGTCCCATCGCCACTAAAGATAGTCCTAAATAGACCTTCTCCTTATGGGTCCACCCAGGACAGCAGCTCTTCCATTCTCTGCTGTCCTTTTGGGTCACAAGTGAGCTGCACCAGCATGGGTCTCTCACCGGGACTACAGGTTCTACTTGAGACAACTTGATCCAGCACAACTCTCTCTCCATAGGCCACAGGCCACAGGTCTCTAGCAAGATTCTGCTTCAATTCAGACCTCTCACAAGGGTCACAGCCTCTGTAGGCATTCATCTGTTCCGGGACACATTCCCTCATTAACTGCTGGGGGTCTCTCTGCACCCCAGTTATCTTCTAAAGGCAGCAGGGGTTTATAACTTTCAGTCTCTTTTCCCTGGCTGCAGGGAGAGAAGGGGGGCCTCTCCCCCCTCGTCTCAACTCTTCTCTTGCTAGAACTGACCTTGAAGCTGCTGGTTATCTCAAGTCGTCCTCTGCTCTCCGCCGAAGCTGGAATCCTTGCAGCATGTTTCAGCTGGGCAGTTGCTTTCTGGAGTTTGTTTCTGTTACACATCCCGGCTGGAGAGACTTCATACCTGCCTCTGACCCAAGGCCGGGGGAGAGGGCCCGGCCCCCCAACTTGGGGCCTGCTGCCCCTCTCCTCACATGGCAGCTGAATTTCTTACTGCAACACACACCTTCTCTTCCGTTTTCTTAAATATGTCATTAGCAGAGGCGTTGCTAAAACTTTTGATTGTCTTTTTCTCCGGAACTATACCTGGGCCTGACCATTTCAACCCAGGGGGGCTGGTAACCCACGACAGCCATTCACATCAGTTCTGCCCCCAGGTGTTTAGCATGCTGCAAAAGAGGTGTTTGTTAGGACCTTGGACAAGGGAAACCCTCCATCTTGAATTCCAGGCAGGCAGACTGAGGCATTCATCTCTGGCAAGACTGAAGCAACGGTGGACATGCATGTGGATGCAGCATGGTTAATTTTAGAGTTTAGAAATAAAATATTTCAGCAGCTGTTAGAGAATAAACATTTGTAAGAAGGTAGCTGAAACATGAGCTGAAAAACCTCCGATGTTCCACCCCGTGTAGGTTCAAGCTCAGGTGTGCTCAACGTTAGAATGCAGCTATATGGGTCAAAGTTCTGATCAGGAGCACAGAATGAACTCTTTATGTAGAGTCTGTGATCATCTCCCTCAGACATCCTGGGCAGTGCTAATGAGTGTCAGCATCTCTGCTTAGTGTGTTCATGTCTTCCTGAAACATGGATATCATTGGAAAGCTTTGATTGTCATTTTCTATTTACTATTGATTTGTTGATTTTTATTATCTCACTAATAATAGAATGAAGAAAAAAACTTCTGCTACAACACACCCCAGAAGGCGAGGGTAACCCAGGTTCTTGTTAATAAACCCCTTAGGGCAGATCAGAGTGAAACGGCACTGAATGATCAGTGTGTGCAACTGCATATATGTAGGGTTTATTTTAGAACAATTTGGTTGCAAACGAAAACAGGTATGTAACCATTTTGGTTGTTATCATCCCTAATAGTATAACAATATAAAAGCATAGAAGTAACACTTCAGAAAATGTATAAGGAAAAGAAAGAGAAAGGATAAAAGTAGAAAGATATATATAGTCACCACCCTTTGGATCCAGCGATGAGACTTGGTAGTTTCCATTGTGGTGTATGTTGGATTGAGATGATGGGCTTGACCTGGTGGGGGGGAGCCCACAAATCTCAAAGCTTCCATGAGTTATATACACTCACGTTGAAGTGGGAATGCCTAGTACCTCCCCGGGGGGAGGGAGTCTTACAATGGATGATGAAATACACG
Source organism: Pachyramphus minor (assembly GCA_013397135.1). Classification (NCBI taxonomy): domain Eukaryota; kingdom Metazoa; phylum Chordata; class Aves; order Passeriformes; family Tyrannidae; genus Pachyramphus; species Pachyramphus minor. The sequence goes on along the minus strand of VYXB01007861.1, from coordinate 144,474 downwards.
GGACATGTCACGAGACTTTGATATCTTTGAAGATGTTACAGCTGCCTTACATCTGCCTATTATGTCCAATCAATTATGGTCTGTTTTGGTACATCATCCTAGATGAATAGCAGGGTGAATGTGACATCTCTGGTGCTCCCCTGAGGGGTTTTCACACCTGAGCCATCGTGTAAGGTAGGACATTGGCATGATAAGAAGGTGGGATATTCCTTCCAGGCTGGGGGATTCCTTCCCTGCTGAGAAGGACTCGGGGCTGCTGGTCGATGAGAGGCTGGACATGACCCAGCAATGTGCACTCAAAGCCCAGAAAGCCAAATGTGTCCTGGGCTGCATCCAAAGCTGCATGGCCAGCAGGGCAAGGGAGGGGATTCTTTCCCTCTGCTCTGGTGAGACCCCACCTGGAACACTGCATCCAGCCCCGGGGTGCTCAGTGCTGAAAGGACATTGGGCTATTGGAGCCAGTGCAGAGGAGGGACACAGACACGATCACAGGGTTGGAACACCTTTCCTAAGAGGAAAGGCAGAGAGAATTGGAATTATTCAACCCAGAGAAGAGAAGGTTCCAGGGCAACCTCACTGTGGCCTCCCCNGGACTCGGGGCTGCTGGTCGATGAGAGGCTGGACATGACCCAGCAATGTGCACTCAAAGCCCAGAAAGCCAAATGTGTCCTGGGCTGCATCCAAAGCTGCATGGCCAGCAGGGCAAGGGAGGGGATTCTTTCCCTCTGCTCTGGTGAGACCCCACCTGGAACACTGCATCCAGCCCCGGGGTGCTCAGTGCTGAAAGGACATTGGGCTATTGGAGCCAGTGCAGAGGAGGGACACAGACACGATCACAGGGTTGGAACACCTTTCCTAAGAGGAAAGGCAGAGAGAATTGGAATTATTCAACCCAGAGAAGAGAAGGTTCCAGGGCAACCTCACTGTGGCCTCCCCGTACCTGAAGGGGGCCTACAAGAAAACTGGAGAAGGACTTCTGACAAGGACATAGAGTGAAAGGACAAGGGGGAATAGCTTCACACTGAAAGAGTGTAAGTTTAGACTGGATATCAGAAAGAAATTATTTACTGTGAGGATAGTGAAGCCCTGGTTGTGCTGAGAAGATGTGGATGCCTCATCCCTGTCAGTGTTAAAGCCCAGGTTGAATGGGGCTTTGATCAACCTGGTCTGTGGAAGGTGTCTCTGCGCACAGCAGGAAGGTTGGAACTAGATGATCTTTCAGCTTTCTTCCATTCTATGACTTTCTGATGATACAGCAGCTGCAATTATTTATCAAATGTGAGTTGTTCTTGTTATTTTAGTTTCTTTTTTATTAGCTGTGCAAGCTCCAAAAAAATGAATTTGGAAAAAAAAATAGTGAGGAGATAAAGAAATTTTTTTCTTTATTTGTTTCATAACCTTTAGTCAGTTTTTAATTTTATTTATCACACTCTTTCCACAGACATCAGCATGTTTTGAATCAGAGACTCTGTGGTAGAAACACTGCATGCCTATTGTCATATCTTTTGACACACATGCTGTCTCGGTGTGATATAGTGGACAATAACCATTGCCAAGAGGTAGCCTACATTTCACACATCAAATTAGAAAACTAAGTGAAATAAAGAAAGTACCCTTTCACATTTTGTACACCATTCTGAGTTTCAACTGGATTCTCTATGATCAAATAGGATATTTAATTCGCTCAGCATAGCTTCATTTGATTTGAGTTGGTAGGCAGTTATAAAAATGGACATTGGAATTCGAACACCTCAAACAGATGCTCTCAGTGAAATCAGATGTGTTTTCAGGCTGCCTGCAGACAGAGGCAAACATCTTTACACTGCTATCAGCATCGTACATACACATAAGCCAGCGAAATTAGTTGTATTCATACCACAATATCTAACAATGCCATAGAAGAGAAGACCTCTGTAAGGTATTCCTCCTTAGCCTGAGAAGAAACTGCTCTCACCTAGGCTCTCTAGGGCCCAGAGGCACATTTTGATGCCTGATCTGAGTTTACCAGATTGGGATAATTAACAGACTTGCTGAAAAACAAAGCCTGAGACAAACACCAGGAAAACCAGGAAAAGGTTAACAAGCTACATGTTTTTTCTGACCTGCAGCGCAAATCCTAAAGTAGGCTGCTTTTAATAAATTGTCTGCAACATGTGTCTTGCAGGATATAATCTGGGTCTTTAGTTGTAAAAGGAAATGCCTCTTGTTACCTGACCTACTAGCTCACGGCTTGGACGGGGCACTGCTGGGTTAGGAACTGGCTGGAGGGCCGGGCCCAGTGCTGGTGAATGGTGCTGCATCCAGCTGGCAGCCGGTCACTGGTGGTGTCTCCCAGGGATCAGTGTTGGGCCCAGTCCTGTTTAACATCTTTATCGATGATTTAGGTGAGGGGATTGAGTCCATCATCAGCAAATTTGCAGATGAAACCAAGCCAGGAGGGAGTGTTGACCTGGTGGAAGGCAGGGCTCTGCAGAGGGACCTGGATAGGCTGGAGAGTTGGGCTGATTCCAACAGGATGAAGTTCAACAAGGCCAAGTGTCAAGTCCTGCACTTTGGCCACAACAACCCCCTGCAGCGCTACAGGCTGAGCACAGAGTGGCTGGAGAGCAGCCAGCTGGAAAGGGATCTGGGGATGCTGATTGACAGGAGGTTGAACATGAGCCAACAGTGTGCCCAGGTGGCCAAGAAGGCCAATGGCATCCTGGCCTGTATCAAAAATAGCGTGGTCAGCAGGACCCCTGTACTCTGCATTGGTGAGGCCACACCTGGAGTATTGTGTTCAGTTCTGGGCCCCTCAGTTCAGGAAAGATATTGAAGTGCTGGAGCGGGTCCAGAGAAGAGCAACAAGACTGGTGAAGGGGCTTAAGCACAAGTCCTATGAGGAGAGGCTGAGGGAGTTGGGGTTGTTTAGTCTGGAGAAGAGGAGGCTCAGGGGTGACCTCATCACTCTACAACTCCCTCAAAGGAGGTTGTAGCCAGGTCTCTTCTCCCAGGGAGTCGGTCTCTTCTCCCAGGCAATCAGCAGTAGGACAAGAGGGCACGGGGTTAAGCTCTGCCAGGGCAGGTTTAGGTTAGATATTAGAAAGAAGTTCTTTATAGAGAGAGTGATCAGGCATTGGAATGGCCTGCCCAGAGAGGTGGTAGATTCACCATCCCTGGAGGTTTTAAGATGAGGCTGGATCTGGCACTGAGTGCCATGATCTAGTAATCACCATGGTAGTGGATCAAGGGTTGGACTTGATAATCTCAGAGGTCTCTTCCAACCCAGTTAATTCTATGATTCTATGATCTTTTTGCCTGAAAATTGGGAGCCAAAAACCTCACCAATTTATTAGAGATAAGGCACAGAGTAGGTATTTAATGAAGGGCTTGTGGATCAAGGAGTACAAAAAGGTGTGTGCTCCCATGTCCAGGGGTTCCACAATTTATGGTCCAATCCGAGACTTACCCACGCCCAGATCTGCCCCTGGGCATGCCTCCCATAAATTGAGTCAGAGGTCCCAAGACCCCTTTCTTCCTCATCTTCCTCTTCTTCATGGCACATGTTGTCTTTGGAGCTTCTCCAAGGTTTCAGGCTTGAAGGTTGCTTTGACTATGATGGAATCTTGTTGTTCAGGCCTGGGGTGCGTATGTTCTTAAACAGAATGTGTTTAACATTATAGCCCTGCCTTGAAAGGAGCCTAAGGAATTTAGAAAAATCAATATGAAATAGGGGAACAGGGTTTGGTGATTGTCAACTACTGTTCTAAAGCGTGACAGACTATAAAGCTACATTAAAATCTACAAAAAAGCTGCAAATCCCCAAAATTCAAAGGCATCATGATTCATGAACAGCGTATGTCAAAAATCTCAGATTTCAAAACTAGCATATTTTTACTTGAAGTGTTTCCTGAGAAGTTTCCTGTTGTTCACCAAAAAGTTCTATTTGAAATATGTCTTAGTTGCGAGGTGGAATTCCTGGCCTAATGGCAAAGTAAGTGTCTGAGATGTTGAACGTTTAGTCTTGGAGGGTGGATTTCAGATCTCTGCTTATTCTAATGCAATTGAAGGATACAAACCACAGCACAATGCCACACATGAGAGGGCACTGGCTACCTAAAGAGAAAGGACATTGAGCTTTCTTTTTCCCCTAAAGAACTTAAAACATGATGTCATCTCAATGTGGGACTTGTTAAAAGTTCCATCTTTTGAAATTTAGGTATAGTCAAGTCAAAAACTCCCTTCATACTATGCTCTGTTGGATCACCAGATGTGGACAAAGCCAAATCCAGGTGCTGAAGCTTAGGTCATGTCATTTACCAAGATATTTGAGCTTTAAGGGCAGGTTTCCCAAACTTCTTTGGAACCATGCTGTTGCCATTGCTTTCAGTATGGGCCGGGGATATTTCCCTTGCACAGAACAGGACGGGTGTGGGTGTGTGGAAATAACTTTATTGTTCCCAGATTGGGTGGAGTGAGTTTCTATTGTTCTCAAGTTTGAGGCGAGAAACTTCAGCTGCTGCCTGGTCAGAACGTGGCTCAGTGCACCCTCAGTGATCCAGTGAGCTGATGGGCACGACCAGGTAGCCTCCCACGATTTCATCTATGACTGCAGAAGCAGCCTAGTTGCACCGGTAGAGGTTCTGTCTTTACAGGTTGTTAGCTTTGACATAGCTTCATGTTTCCAGCTCAGGAATTATTTGGCACACACCACTCTGTTGATGTGCAACCTGACATTTTTCCTTCACATCACTAGGCCTCCTGGCACCAGCACACTTGCCCTTCCCTGTAGTACTTGTCCACGTCTGTGTCCTCTCAGCAGCTTTCTGGTTTGTCCAGTGCTATGTTAACAGATGCCATATACAGGGTCTCCCTCAAGCCCTTTACCAAGGCTCACGGCTATGCAGAATCTCCGCCCAGCAAAGCTACTGTCATTTGTAGCTAAACCCTGCCTGAAACTTGAGTGCAAAAGGAGAACCGGGAAAAGATGTTGCAAACCTGTGGTGACTGATTGCAAATGCCTTGTCCTTTTCTTTCCTCTACGCTTGCCCCGGAACCTTTATTTTGGATATGTCTTTCAAAAGCCTTATATTATTCTGAGGAAAAGTCTAAAAATTAATATAATCCACCCAAGCCTAAAATAGAGGCTCCAGGAACAGAAACCTCTTTGGCAATTCCTTCTACCAGTACCTCCAGCCCCACCACTACCCTAAGCACAATCAGTGTTCCCATTCCTGGGACAGAGGTAGAGGTAATCCCCACTCAGACTGAGGTTGATGCCCTGAGCATGAGCAAGCTGTCTGTTAAGAGCCTGGTGGCTCTGTCTCATGAAAAAAAGTCTCCACTCCAAAGTGACCTCTCAAGGCCTGCAGCACCTCCTTGTCGTGCTGTTCTCTGGAGCAACAGCCTCGATCTTGAAGCTGCCCATTGCTTTCCTGTAGTCAGAAAAATCTCCAGGCATTATGTGCCTGGTGACAGAGAACACTCCTGAGGCTACAGAAGCTCACTCCATCAAGAAGGTAGAAGGGAAAGCACCTCTCAAGAACCTGTTAAGACACCCACAAAGCTCAGGATATCATAAAGCTGGAAGGTACAGAAAAAGTTACCTGCTTCCATCCAGACCAGAAGAAGTCTTTAAAACAGAAGGAGCATTCTCCTGTTCCCAGGGAGGAGTTGCAACCTGGGCCAGAAGGGGGATTTCAGCAGGCACAGGTTCTTTTAAATCATCAATCCCTTTTCAGCAAGAGATATTGCAAAATTCTGTGGGAGTATCCCAAGAGCAGGGCAGCAATTTCTCCAATAGTACAAAAAATATGCCCCAGCCCAGAGGATACCCAATGGGATTCAGAACAAATCCAGGATACCAGAAGCATTTGAACTCCCCATGCAGACTGTCCCATTCTCAGGTCTGAGTTGATCTCTCCACCCTCCCCAAGGCCTGTGTGCTGTGTGGGAAATGAAAACAACAGGGATTATTTCCCAAGTTCAAACTCTCCACGTGGGAACAAAAGCATCCTGAAGGAAGTCACTCCACATATTGCCTACTTGACTGGTCTTCAGTCTACTGGTGCTTCCACAGAACTCCGGTCAGGAGAAGGCTTTGGTGTCTTTGCTGAAGAGGCACCATGCCATGCTCCAAAAAGAGATCTGATGAGCAAAAGAGGCTTGAAGCATGGCCAGATCAACTACAGATTCCTGTTGTGAAAGCAATACAAGTGGTTACAGCCATACACCAGCGGTTTTGGATAAATCCTTTGAGCTAACCAATTCAAAGAGAAAACTGCTACTGAGAAGCAGGCTGAGGCCTCACCCTTGCTGAAGGAAGGCCTGAGCCAGAGGCAACCAGAATTGCAAATTAGATTGATAAAATGATTTGCTGGGAGAACAGGCAGCCCAAAGCTTCAGGAGAAACTGGTTCTTCAACAGGTCACTGAGACAGCACTAGTCCAGCACTGGAGCACCATCTGGTGACAAAAAGCCAGAAGAGTTTTCTGCAGATGCCATATTGTCTGATAAGAAAGTATGTTTTCTCTGTGACTGAGATGCTGCTCAGGCATTTGAATACTGATGCCTCTGACAGAGAACATCCATCCTCCTCTGGCTCTCCAGCAGGAGATGTGACAAACAATCCAGAGGAAGCGAACTGTTGCAAAACCAACATGGATCTTTAAATAGCAGTCAAAGAGAAAATAGTCCAAAAGAGTAAATTAACATACATCTAAGTTATTTTACCATTCTAAATGTCATTGCTAATGGACAAGGACAGTGTGCACAAGAGAATCTGCCCAAATGGTATGCAGGTTTAATTGCTTTACTAGTCTGGTGGTTTTTGACACAACTAAATTCCACTTTGTATAACATTTCCTTCTACTTCTAAATGCATTGTCATGGCTAGGCTAGGATACTAGCTTTTTTTAAAGGACACACCTACCTGGAATTACAGGGCAAAGAGCAATAGTCTGGTCTGATCTTTCCTGCTAAGTTATGTTCAGGCTTTTTTCTAGTTTCACAAAAAGAAATATTTTAAAGGGAAGCTATTAAAAGGGCTTCTGCTCTTTCTTTTGCCTCTAATTTAGCTTGTGAACCTCATTCCCTGAGGAGGCCTTCTGGACACATCATTTCTGTATACATGAGCTGGGCAGACCAGACTTTACAGCAGGTCAGTGTCTGTGTGCTTGGAGATGGTTTGCACAGGTCACATTCAGGGAAACGTGGTGAGGAAGAAGGCTGGTAGCTAAAAAGTTGTCTCTCTTCCCTTGATTGAGGTCCAGACCATTTGTCCCAGCCACCAAAATGAGGCAGAACTAACTTCTGCCCACAGCTGTCTCACTGTCCCCAGTCTCTCACAAAGAAAATTCCCTGCAGGTCACTGTTCCTTCTGTCTCTGACAGCTCTTTCAGATGGGATACCACATGGCTGCTGTCAGAGGATAAAAGTTTGAGGGCACAACTCCTTGGTCACATACTACCAGGGAAAGAGCTCATCCCTGCAAAGAGACTACATGTAAGAGCTACTGGTTTTTGTCTGTGACCAGATCTACAAGTTGGATCCATACATGGCTGAGAAATTGTCCAAGTGGTCTGTTGGGATGCAAAAGTAGCTACTAAGAGAGGAGAACACATACAATAACCTATACCTCCAAACATTTAGCAACACAATGAAAGTGCAGCATTGGAGAAAAGCACCTGCATGTGTTTTTAGAGAGACCTTTTCTTAGATGTCAAGCCGACTCTATTTACATTGTTAGACAGCTCTTGCCTAACCTTTGACTTCTTGGGTGAAAGATCAGAACAAAACTTCTAAACTTATGCATGAGGAATCTAAGATTTTCCTTGTAAATAAGTGCTTTTTGTTGTGCTCAGTTTCACGGCTTGGCACACTAGCTAGAGAGTACTTATAATCTCTGCCTAGTGGCAAACAATGTTGTTCATTGTGCATGGATGTGCTAGTGATTTGGCTGGTTTGTACTATAACTATCAGCATGACCAATCCAAGACATGGGCAGCTTAAATTTCTCCAGTATTTCCCCCCTGTTGCCAATTCTGTTAATATTTCTTTAGTGCAAAGCCTCTTTATCCACTTGTATTTCTTAAATCAGTGTTGCAGTTGGAAAGGATTTCTGCAAAACAGCAATATCTTTTTCGTTAAGTAGTGTATACCTTTGATTTTGTGAAGTGATACACTGATTCAGTTTCGTTTCCTTGACAGGAGGGTCAGAGCCACATTAGGTTCTTCCAGTGAAGCACAGCCAAACAGAGGTTGCTGGGTCCCATTCTATATTTGATAGAGTTTTCTCATTACAGCCAAGGTTGTCGTTCCTTGCCACATGTCCCTGTGCATTTAGCAGTAGAATGTGGTATGATGCAGGATGGAGAGTACACCCCACACAGAAAACCAATGGCATGTAGGACAGCAGGTGCTGGACTCCTAATTTTCTGTATCACGTGGCATAAGCATAGGCTTCAGTGTAAGCAGCAGGACAAGCATGATCCAAGTCTGCTGGAACTGATAAGCAGAGCTGTCACTGTTGAACACTACACCCCCATATGTCACACTATTGCAATTTAACACCACACTGGAGGCTTTAGAACTCTGATGATCAGTTTCTTCCAGAGCTGGAAAACCAAAATGCCTTGCCTTGCAAGTCCTACTGGAAATTTCTTATGTTTATGCTCTGTTTAGATCCTGCTTAGTCCTTCTGCTGAACATTAAATGAAGGACTCAATGTAGCATTCAGAGCCCAAGTGGAGAGATGAGAACAGAGACATTGACTGGTTAATTGAGTAGAAAGGAGAGGAAGAGCCTTAAAATTAAGAGCATTCTGTATCAGTAGGAGGAAGCAGTGCTTTATACTGTGGTGAGCCAGAGTTCTGTAAGCTGTTTCTCTGCAAGAAGGAACAGATTGGACTATGAGTCACTTTGAAAGTAGCTTGATCCTTTTATAACTCAGAGCAACAGGTCTTCCACATATGAGTTATGACGTTACTGAAGATATATGATACAGAAAGTGCTTAATTTCCCTTCTGTCATTCACCCACTCCTCTGGGAACCAGATAGCCTGATAAACTAATGTAGCAGATCAACCCAACTTAGTTTCTAACTTAGTGACTAAATACATTTGTATTCCAAAACTGACTGGCGAAGTACAGGAAAGCAAACAAACACTAATGCCTTTCTTAAATCCCTGTTGATGATTGCCTGCCATTATGGTTTTTTTTCCCTCAGCCATATCACAATTGGAAAAGCGGTTAAATACGCAGAGCAGGGATTCTAGCACACTCTTTAATGGACACTTAAACTGTACAGAGAAATAACATACTCTATGGTTTTACATCAAAAAGTATTAATACCGGGGAGCTTCTCATCCTGCATCAGACAAAACTGGAGTTTTTATGTCCGTTCCTTTACTCAGAGATTTGATTTGTTATTTTTTTGACTGATAAAATTAGTGTAAGCAGTTACAAAGCAACTTATCTAACATGAAGGAAGATCAAAAGTCTGAGCTGGATTCAGGGTCCATTCACCATACAGAAGAGTGAACTGTACTCGGAAGTGGATGAAACAGAGGTACAACCTAACATGAGAAATATATGGGATACATAGGCTTGCCAGTCTCTGGAGGAAAGAAAAAGTTAGGAATGACCACCCTGTAGTTTGAAATTTAAATTTCCCTCTGAATTGTTTTTTGTTCTGGTTAAAATGACAGTGAGCTCTCAGGAAACCGGTTAGTAAGGGGAGGACAAGTGCAGACACTGGCAGTCCTCTGGAAGTGTTCCAGCCCAGGGCCTAATCTGAGAGTTGGTGAAGTGAATGGTCAGAGCGAGGAGAACCTTGGGCTGGAGCAGAGAAAGAAGAACCTGTTGGGTCAGATGGGAAACTAGACACATCTTTCCTTTACCCTCTCTCAGTTTCCCAGCTCTCACCTGCCCTTCAACCCAGGCTCATCCAAGGATGCCACACAGGAAGATGCCATCTGTGGAAGATTTAAGTGCTGTGGTGGAAGTGCTGACTGGCTTTCCATCTTTGGAAGTCCTTGCGTTTCAGCACACGGCAGGGAAAACTGTTCATGCACTTTGAAAGAAAAACCTTTTGAGAGAAGCTGGAGAACATAAATATACTTCTGTGTAAGGCGAAAAAAAAAGTACTCTGCTTTTATATCCACTATTTCTGACCCCAGAACTACAAAGAAGCTAATCAGGCACTCATCCTCTCCCTTTCTCGAAAATCAAAAGAAGTAGACATTGCAGTGAGTAAGGTTCAGACACCTCTGGGTCTCCTTTTCTTTGGGCAGTAGGCAATTTCAGTTGAGAAATCACACCTCTCCCAAAAAATGAATGCCTTATTTTCTATTTTGCCTGGTTGGGAGAATATATTTTAATTTTATGAATGTTTAATAGACACAATTCACCTGAAGTTTTGAAAGCTACAGCCAATTCTCCTGCCCCCCCCCTCCATCCTCCACCACCAATCCAAACAGTATTTTGTGCAATTTTTTTGTTGTTTTTCCCTTTTCAGAGGTCAAGAGAAAGCATGATGTGCTGCATCATAAGAAGTCTGGATCTCACAAATTCAGACTAAACACTTTGTTGTAACTATCTTTATATCAAAAGAGGAAGGGACGATTTCCATCACTTACTTTTCCAAATCCATTGCACACTCAAGAATGCAAGAGTTTGCATTGAAGAGGGGAATGCAAGATTTGTAACACCAAGGTCTTCCCAGAGTCAGGGGAAAGCCTTGTTAACCACATCTGATCACCCATTCATCTCCCGTGTGTTATTAATGAACTCATCAGAACACATTGAATATTCCTGTAACACAAATGCAGATTCTGAACAAGACTTACCGTAGGGTACGTGGTGGAGGTCACAGTATTTGTAGCTGCATGGTTCACTGCAATATGTGTTCTTGTGACAGAAGAACAGTTTTCCTTCAGTTTCCCCTCCCAGACCATCTGTTCTTTGAAGGTTAAGATAGATCTTTGTGATCAACCCATCTGCCTTCCCAGGGAAGTCAGGCTGTATGTCTTCCCCACTCTTTCTCCTTGAGCTGGTACATTTAGGATACCTTAAATCAAAGAATGACAGTGGTTAAGCATTTGTCATAAACTTTAGTTGGACACTTCAATGACTAATTGTCATCATAGATGATATTTAAGGTTTGAATTTCCTCTGCTTCATTTCCAACAATGGGACCTCCTTTTACCTCTATTTACTAGACACAAAAGCCAGGTTAAATTTCTTTCTACTGGTAGTTTTGCTCTTTCTGGTCATTTGGAACGTACTTAACAGCACTGGGAATTGTCCTTGTGCCACTGGAGGCTGAGTTCCTAGATCGTTACCCATTTAGTGGCTAACATGCCAAGTTAATTCTAGTTTTGATGGAGAACACCATACAGCACCATGTCAAAAAATGCACTAGATATCTACAACATAGATGTCCATTAACTTTCATCTGCCATGCTTCCTTTAAATTTTTTTTTAAAGTGTTAACCCAACATTAAAAGCAATAAAGTTAAAATAAACAACTTTAAGGTCTAGCCCAAAGTTACAGCAAGACTGTGTTGTTTTAAGGCGCTATTTCTTCAGGTGGTAGATTTCTGGTGGAGGGAATGAAAGGAGAATGAAGGTGCAGGATTGCTTCATGTAGGGCATACTCTCCCACAAAATGTGATGGGGAAAACTTGGCAAGGGAAAAGGGGATAATATTTAGAACAATACTAAAGAACATTGGCAGAAGAATCCTTGTCTAGGATATGTTTATCCTCATATTAAGCAGGTCACAGGCACTTGAGAAAAAGACATGCCAGAACACTGCCACAGTTATGGGCATGGGATAAGTCTGGACCGGTGGGTCCTTGTTCCCCAATTGCAGGAATGAGACACAGATGCAGTGTGCAGCTTAAGGCTCAATGCCAATCTAACTTTATTGGGCAAAATGGTGGGTTTATATAGGGCAGGAAAGGGAAGATTCTGGAATAGGACACCTGTATTCGTGATTGGCCAGGGCAACAGGATTGACAGGGAGAGAGGTGGGAGGTCCAGAACAGGGACAACTGGGGATTGGTCTGGGCAGCTACCGCCCGGGTAGCCTGCCCATGCAGGGGACTGTCTCTCTCTGGAGAGGGTTGCTCACGAGGTCAGGCACAGATTTCTTCTTTCCACTCTCTGAAGTCTGTTTCAGTCCTCAGCCTATCTCCAACAGAACACAACCAGAAAAATCTGATAGCAGAGGAATCCATAATCAGTCCTTGTTTTTTCCTGATTCTTCCAGTCTGTCTTCTTTGCTGACAGCTCTACTGCCCTGTGAGAAAGCTCTTCAGCATTCACCCTTAAGCTGTCCCTGGACTCCTATGGCAACTTTCTATGGCAACCGATTATAAAAGAGAGAACAACTGCTCATTAAACTGAGGTGGCTTTTTTATAGGGATAACAAACATTCTACAGAATTCACATGACTTCATTGGGAAAACCATTGTCCAAACACAGAAAGAGTTTAGAACAGTTTCTTACCTCCTGGAATCACAAAAACTCCAGGATTTGATGTTTTGAGACTGGACAGAGGTAGAAATGCTTGCTTTAAAAACAGGCATCTGAGACACAAGCCTGAGGCACAGGCCAAGCAGGGTTTGTACATAAGGGCCTCAAGAGGCCACAAAGACAGAGACAGACAAAAAAAGTGAGCAGAGTACAGAGTAACCTGGGCTTAACACTGCCTGGCAGAGTGACACAAGGACTCGATTCACTGAAGTACTGGCAGGCAGGAGGTAACCTGCAAGAATTTCCATGTCTCAGTATAGAACTCGTTTAACTTTTTCCTCCACGGGTTTGGGCCAGCTTCTGAGCAGCAGCTTTCACCAAAGGCAAACCGGGAGACATGAGGGAAGTGTGCAGCAGTCTTTAATCTGGAAGGAGAATGCCTCAGAGATATGGTTGCATTTTGCAGATAGGCTCATCTTTGGATGATCTTGTGAGACTACAGAAATGGGGCTTTTGAATTATTTTAGTGTCAGAGCAGGCTGGGTGAGATGTGTCTTAGGAAAAGAGCCATTAGACAAGAAATGTGGGAGGAAAAGCCTGTTGGTTTTCATTAGCAATATTAATTGCAATAAACGTTTCTTCTTTGCTGAAAATTGTTTTGATTGTACACATGACTATTATCAAGTTACAAATAACTGATGTAGATGTAAAAGTTTTTGTGCCTGTCACATGTGCAGAGAGGAATTTCTGCTCTCTGGTTCTTTGATCTTTACAATGCAGCACTTTATCTGTTTCTGTGTCATTCTCTAAAGCCAAAAACCAAACTTGAACTCTAAAAAAATTTAGAGCCTTTTTGCCTCCTTCTTGGCTACTTCTGTGTATTTTTAGTTCTCTGAGATTTTTCAAATCTACTCACACCAGGAAAATCTATTTTCTACTCCCCATTAGGTCTGATGTCAAGTGGTGTTAGAGCTATATGTGATCCTCTTGGGTTCAGAAGAGCCTGAAGACATACAACAAAATGCTTTCCCTCAGTTGTTGGACACCAGTGTAATCCAAACTAGTCTGCAGATAAACAGCATGTTTATATGATCAGCTCATGTGACTAATCAGCTATATGACTGCTGAGGTTGGCAGTTTGAGTTACAAGTTTCTAGCATTGCCCAATTTACTCACTTGGTCAAGCAGGTGTTGTGGCAAAAAGTTGGAGGCAAAGTTTTTGCCCTTCCTCTTTGATTGTTGCCTGATACATACATAACATGATCTGTTCAGTCAAAAGACGATGAACTGTGGCCAGAATTACATTTAGTCTTACTTTTCCATGGTTTCTTTAGTAAGTAGTGTCAAATTTTTGCATTTCCTAAGATTATGAAAATGTTGATTTGCAACCAGAAGAGCTATTATATATGTTTAAATAACTTGAAATACTATAACTTAAACCTCAGCCTCTTTAAAATATAAGAGGCTTTCTAGACCAGGAGAGTCAGTAAGCCATATATAGGTATGTAATATCTGTAAATGCTACAACATTGTTGTCCTGCGGCTTTAACACAGTCTTTTCAGAGGTGCATGTTGCAAGTTTTTATCATTTCTGTTCTGTTTCTGTCACAGTTGTTTGAAGTACTGAGGTAGAATGGAATGTTGGATGAAACCTGACACAGATTCTGTCACAGTGTGGTTTTGAGTAACCTCTTTGAGCAGCCTATTCTAAGTTATGGGGGGGCAGGGAAGTTGCTTGTACTGCTCCCTTGCATTGTGAAGCAGAGGAGATGGCTTTGTCCTGCTGTGGTTCTCCTGTGAACAAGTACTGTCAAGGGAACCCTTCCCTAATATTGCAGTGGTAAGGCAAACACAATTCCTCAACAGTTTCTGCCTAATTACTTTGATAAATTGTTTTTAGCAGAATTCTTTATTTGCAACTGGATAAACTATTTCTCTTACTTTCCCTGTAGTTTTATTCTGGAAAGAGGCATAATGGGCTGTTGCACTTCCGTAGTGATTCACTCGTTCACGAGGTGGCAAGAGCCCTGAGCACTGAAAGTGGATATTTGGGTAAGACTGGCCAGAAATCTGAACTCGTGCTTGATTATTTAGATTCAAGCAAGCTATTCTTGCTTGAACAGCCTCAGGGGTACTAATTGGCAGGAAGCCAACAGTGTGCCCAGGTGGCCAAGAAGGCCAATGGTATCCTGGCCTGTACCAAAAATTGTGTGGTCAGCAGGACAAGGGAAGGGATCGTTCCCCTGTACTCTGCATTGGTGAGGCCACATCTGGAGTATTGTGTTCAGTTCTGGGCCCCTCAGTTCAGGAAAGATATTGAAGTGCTGGAGCGGGTCCAGAGAAGAGCAACAAGACTGGTGAAGGGACTGGAACACAAGACCTATGGGGAGAGGCTGAGGGAGCTGGGGTTGTTTAGCCTGGAGAAGAGGAAGCTTAGAGGTGACCTCATCACTCTCTAGAACTACCTGAAGGGAAGTTATAGCCAGGTGGGGATTGGTCTCTTCTCTCAGGCAGTCAGCAATAGGATAAAGGAGCACGGGCTTAAGCTCTGCCAGGGGAAATTTAGGCTGGATAATAGAAAGAAATTCTTTACAGAGAGGGTGGTCAGGCATTGGAATGGCCTGCCCAGGGAGGTGGTGGATTCACCATCCCTGGAGGTTTTTAAACTGAGATTGGACATGGCACTTAGTGCCATGATCTAGTAAACAGACTGGAGTTGGACCAAGGGTTGGACTCGATGATCTCTGAGGTCTTTTCCAACCCAATCAATTCTATGATTCTATGATTCTGTAGCCCAGAGGAGCCACATTTAACAATAGGCTCCTGCTATTCTCACCCATTAAGTCAGGTTCCCTAACACTATTTGCAAGCACTAACAATTGCTGTGAAAATTATGAATATGATGGACTTAGACACTGGCAGCACTGTTTAGCTCTGCCATAGGCAGATGCCTTTTCAATGCATCTGTAGGGAGCTGGGAAATTGGAACTAATAGATAGACTTCTGCAGTTTTCCTCTTTTTCTGACATCCACCAGCCACTGAATAGCACTGAGGATCCTGTCCTGCTAACAGACACTTTCTAATATGCCTCACACTTTGATTTTTAGGAGTCCCAAAAATCGTCTGGGTTGCTGAACTTGAGTTCTTTGTCCGGACAAGTGTAAGGATGGTTGCCTCAGCTCTTGTAGTTCAACTGATAGGTTTCCCCTCACACACTGCCCCACTCTCGGAGTGCTTAGGGGTAACAGCAAATGCTCACTGGAAATCTCCACACAACTGTGTATGGATCCTCGAACTTGTTGCAAATGCATTCTCTCCTGTCACACTGATGAGTATAGGAGATGACAAGTAGCCTTGATTGTTGAATTAACCCCCAAGTCACATCAGTGTTACCTGGCTATAGAGTAATTTCAAAGGATCTGCAAAAGGATGGATAGCATAAAACTGCCTTTAGATACCTGGCAGAACAAGGAAGTGTTCATTGATTATCCAGTCATCTTAATGCCCATGACTTCTTTTAAAGTTTTCCCATGCTGGAAGCAGACAAACTATAGCACTATGTTTTCAGAAACCAAAAGACCAGACATCTTAAGTTATCTGTAGATCTCTGACCTTAAAAGACCTTATCTGCCTCTGAAGATGAACTCTGGTGAGGCATTCAGATTTGTCTCCAGTGAAAATGGTACTGGCTGAAGACTTCAGCCAAAAAAAAAGAATTAACAGGCTTTACGTGTGCTTGATTCACTCAATGCAGCCAGTGTAGTGGTACATTTGGAACTGTGGATGGATGTGAATCTCAATAGCTGCAGCAGAAATAATTTTTTACAGGTTCTGTCTCAAACTATGTAGAGTTGAGCCACCTCAGTATTATGGGTGCATTTGTCTTCTTGGTCCCTCTTTACCTGCTAGCTGCCTCAAACAACTTAAAACCCCTCTTCTTAAGCTCTAGATTTTTTATTTTATAATCTAAGCAGCTTTCCAAAGAGATGGCTATTCAAGCTGCTGGTGCCAGACAGTTTGATCTTCTTTTGAGGGGCAAGCCAGAGCTGTCAAGTAGTCCAACAGCTGCATACTCTCAGTGTGAGGACACAAATAAGGAGTGGGCCCTGACATGTGGACCCAGAAGGAAGCACAAGGAAGAATGGTGAGTGAAATCCATCTCTTGTGCTTATCATACTGGCACAGTAGTAGTCTGGGTACAACCTGGGTGCACCTGGCCATGATACCAGTGTGCCTCTGACAACAGAATGGTCTGCAGTCCATGGTGCCTCATTGCTCATTCCTCATTACAGCCATACTAAGTGAAAGACAAAGTTGGGGCATTGCGAGTCTGGAAGAGCCAGGAATCGAAATAGCAGTGTGATTAAGGGAACTAGGTGCCAAGTGCTTGATCCTTTTAAATTCTCTTTGGAATTCTGGATTAAAAGGATTGTTCTCCTCTGTTTTGTTTCCTTAGAGTGTCAGCAGATTAAAGACAGGACAGAGTCACTTAGTGAAAGCCTTGTCAGCAATACACTGGCTTTCAGATAGGAGTTTCAGACTGTATATGCAACTACTATTAGAAAAGTCTGAACACTTAGGGTATCATTTTCTGGTGCCTGTTTAGGTGCTTGTTCCTAATGCAGCAGATACACATCCAAGCACTGAACCACCTTAAAGTTATCAATGTCTCTTTCACTGCCAGTTAGTTGCATCAGAAATCAGACATGTGGTTTGTTCTTAGTAAAACTGTGCATTACTTTAACACAGATAGGAAATTTGAGAGAAGAGGGTAATTTATTTATCTTTTTGAAAAAAGAGACTTGCTGCTTGCATATGAAAACAAAATATTGGGAGGTTTAATAGGCAGATGTGGCCAAAATATCCTCAAGTATTGACCTGGTTTAGAAAAATAGATGGTTGTGGAATATTGATTTTTTTTTAAAGTGACCGTTCTTCTAAGAATACCATAACCTCATTTTGAATAAATTCTGCTAGTTATTCTTAATTTTGCAAAGGCCTCAGAATTCTGTAATCAATCTGAACTCAAGCTTGCTGGATATCTGATGTCTTTGAGAGAACTGTGTCCAGCGTGACATTCAAAGTACCTGGACAAAGTCTCAGTAGCTACTGCAGCTCTGTTTGATGTGATATATAGATATGCGGCGTGCTGCCACAGAAATTTCGGTGCCCAGAGGCATGTTAACATCATTCTTCTTTGAACCAGTATGTTTTTACACTTGATTTACTCTTAGTTTTTTTGACAGAGTACTTTCAGTGGACACTCCTAGCTCTCTTTTGTCTGAAGTGCTTGTACCTACAAACTTTTGATTCCTGAGAAACTATAGTGGCTCTTTGGCAAGTTAATGGAAATAAAAATTGCATACACAAGGATTTTGGGGCAGGACTGGAAATAGTTCAGTTTTACTGATCTGTTGACTCATGTGTCTGTCTGGCTCTTTTAACAAAACCAAACCTTCTAGTTTCCATTCCCCAACTTTGACGAATGTTAAAATGACAATCTCTGGGTTGTGTGGACGTATTTTAAGGTTCTTGTATCTGCAGAAGTAAAGTAAATATGGTCCAAACTGCTCTAAGTAATGAAAATGCTATTTCTCATCCGCTGCCACCCTACAGGCTGTGAATGTGGGTGTGTGTTTCTGTGGGTGGGGGTACATTAACTGTTGTGACCTGCAGTAGATATTGATTAAGTTTGTTTGCACAGCATTGTGTGAACTGAAGCAACAGATGCCTGCATGGGAAAAGCTGGTGCTTCATTTTGAGCAGCTGAGACAACATGTTCTCACATCTTCTGGGTTCTTCTTTGCTTCTTCAACTATTCTGTATCTACTGTATGCAGACTGAGGCACCTTATGCTCTGACCTTGCAAACTGATATCTTTAAAAACAGAATTCTGAGGTGTAGGTGAAAGAATGTTTAAAGCACACTGGTAAGCAAAAATCAGGATGGAGCCAAACTTTCCCAAACACTCCTGCCTTGTGGCAGTTCCTGAACTAATAAGCCAAATTCATCCAAATTTGCAGAGCTGGGAAGGGACAGACAAGTCTCCGTGATTCTGTCTGAGAAGTAGCCCTCTGTGCACAGCAGCCGGGATTCCAGAATAGAGAGGCTGCACTGCAAAGCTGCAATAGAAGAGGCTGGAGTGTGTGTCAGCAGTGCTGTGCTGCTGTGTTCAGGTGATAGGGTGAGCTGGTCACTGTGCACAGCCAAACAGCCAGAGATGGTACTGTGCACCAAAGAGAGCCCAGGCTCCTGAGACATGTGCAAAAATCTCACAGAGCTTAAGTAGCATGAATGATAGTCAAACTGAATTTCCAGCCTGAAGAAAAAAGTTGATGAACACAAAAGGGCAAGACTTGAATGCATGTTACCAAATAATACAAAGATGCCAAGGAAATACCAGTGCAAGCAAGCAGCAATCACCATCTTTAACATCCCCCTTTTCGTATTGTAAAAGAAGCGTGACAGGTCAAGGGAGGTGATTTGTATTTGGAAATTTGGCAGAAGATAAACCCCATTGCATTCCAGCTGGTGCTGGGAGATCAGAGGGGCTGGGTGCAGCTGGGCTTCATTTCTGATTATGAGCAGTTGGGCAGAATAGGTCTGGTCAGATCCCAGGAGCACAAATAGTGTGGGTCACACCATAAATCTGGCCACATGGATGACTGCAGATTTATAAATAATGTGGTTCACAAATTCAACACCGAAAGTCTGGCCCAGTTCAGTAAGAACTTACATGATCACAGAACCCAGATACACTCCTGCCCCAAGCTGATCTGTCATGGAGGTCTCTCCTTGGGAGTGTAAGGGAAAGCAGGCAGCCACACATGGCCTGGCTCTGTAATCTATGTCCAGTTTACAGGACCACACTCTTAACTAATTTTTAGCTTGTGAAGAGCAGATCCTACCAAGCTTTGGGGAAATTCATAAGCTAATGGGTTTTGAGATCAAAGTTTAGAAGACACCATCACTACCTCTTACTGGCTAGTGATTATGGATGAACTGGAAGAACACCGAATCTGCTCCTCTTAAGTCTCCTCTGATTCAACTATGTAGTATCATGACAGGACTTTTATTTCTAGATAACTCTGCAATAGAAATAGCAGCTTGTCTCTGGTTATTCTCTGATTATTCTTCCATCACAGATTGCATTTCTTTTGCACCTTTGCTCGTTTGATCAGGTCCAGATATAATCACTGACTGTCACCAGTGCTCTTATCATTGACACTACTGTGAAGAGTTGGATTGAATTTGCATAACCATTTCTGTAAACCACGATTTTCAAAGGAGGTCTAGCTGTATGGAATACATCCAGAAGCCAACACTAATAAAATGCTTAAAATAAAAGGTATTTTCAAAGCCAAAGCTGCGGTGCAATCCAGCCTAATCTTAGCCATCCACGGGACCAAGTTCGACTTCCTGCATTGCAATATTTCTGTTTCTTCTTCTTTGTTAGATTGACTTCAAGTAAAACTCATTGCCTCTAAAAGCGTTATTTGGCTGCATGTAGCTCTACATCCACAGGAGGGGGCACTTGAATAAAATTTTAAGCACTTTGCCAAATACCTCTGTTTTCATACATCATCTTTTGTGGGAGTGGTTCTGTGGTGGAGAAGGGGAACAGCTAAAAGGTGATGAAGGTGCATGGACACAGACTGAATAGCCCATCAAGTCATGACTACGTTGCAGAACTCTTCCAACAGAATGATCTTGCACTGCTTCAGTCACGCTTTGTTTCAAATAAATTAATTCAATGCACACACAAAAAGTAATCCATTAAAGGAAATAAAACGCCAAGTCATATTGTCTCTTGGTCTGAAAACTCTGTTCTCTGCTTCAGGGGGGAATATGGCATTTTACAAGGAAGCCTTTGTTTCATGCTTTATGTTCACAAACAGGCATCTAAGAACTAGACTACAGTGCAAACTACTAGTAGTTCAGCAGCCTGAAAGATCTAGACTTCTCAGTCTAGTGCAGAGAAACTACATTACAGTTTCACATCAGCTTTGTTTAAAAAGTGATTTGTTTGGAATACCTGCCTGGAGTACATCTATGCTTCCTGATGGGAGCAGTAAGTGAAGGAAAACATGCTTCCATATGCATTACCGTGCATGCACTTCAGCTACACTTACGTGTCAGACCTTTCTGAGTGACTAGGGCTTAGCTCAGCATGAGAAAAGTAGATGTCCAGCTCTGCCATGTTCCTTGCCCCTCTCTAGGGCCTCTTTAGTCCTTTATGACTGACCAGGGTGTAGAACCTTGGAAGAACTGATTTCCAGCTCTTGTGCACTTGATTTTCAAAGCCGAAGCTATGAAGAAAGCATAAACACCAAGCTTAAATGTCAGCAGGACTGAGACTTATCTCCACCAGTAGACTCAATGGTGGGTTCCTGTACAGATTTGCCTTCAAAAGATTTATTATTCCACCTTCCACCCTTGTTTTTGTCCAGTTTAAATCTTAAATTCTGAATGCAGGCACTCTGTGCTGCTCAGGGATAGAGGAAGTGTTCTGCCTGCAATGTAGCATCCAGGGACCTATTTCTGTTCCCTCAGGCTTGTGCATAGAATTGCAGTGAAGATGTCTCACTGGAGATGAACTACTACCACAGTATGAGTTCTGCTCATAGATTCAGAGCTTCTCCTGAGCCAGAACAAATTCCTCTACCCTGGGTGGGGAGAACAAAGATGTGACTGCTGATCACAATAATCAGATTGTAACATCAATGAGAAGGAAAAATTAGAGAGGAGGTCTGACTTAACTAGCAAAACCTCTTGCAGAAAAACAGACGTGGCTGGATTGCTTGTTTGCTGCTTCCCATTGCCCCCTTTGCTTTCATCTTCTCTTAATGATAGCATGGGTTGCACTTCTAAACCCTCCCAGCAGTGGCCTAACCAAGTTCTCTGACAGTGGCAATCAAATTCCAATTTGTCTAACTGCTAACACTTCTACTAATGCTGACTGACTGCAGTAAGAACAGAATTGGAGCAGTTCAGGCTCCTCTAAAAATACCACTCCAAGAGATTGCTGTAGGAGACCCCCACGATTCTTCATCTGAAGGAGTGAACACTTAACTGGGGCCAACCTCAATAGCTTCAGAACCTGAGGCAGAGAAGGAGACACCTTTTTTTGCTTATGTGGCAACTATGGGGCAGAAAGCAGGACCTAATTTTCCTGGTCCCAGGCCTCACTGTACAAAATTATGCCAAATGCCATTCTGTTGATGTGTTTGATTTCTCACAAGACATTTCATCCTTATTCAAAGCCCTCAACTATTTGAGAACTACTCAAGGTCAGCTGCCACCCCACATCACATTGCTGCTTCTCAGAGATGGTGTCTGCAGAACTGTGGCTGCTTGTCCCTCAACTATTTGAGAACTACTCAAGGTCAGCTGCCACCCCACATCACATTGCTGCTTCTCAGAGATGGTGTCTGCAGAACTGTGGCTGCTTGTCCCTCAACTATTTGAGAACTACTCAAGGTCAGCTGCCACCCCACATCACATTGCTGCTTCTCAGAGATGGTGTCTGCAGAACTGTGGCTGCTTGTTGTATCTGTGACAAAGCTGGGACAATTTTCTTTGATTTTTTTCTTTCTTGAGAGAGACAGCTGCTTGGCTCCACTGACAGCAATGCAATTTGTAATTCCTGAGACTCCAATTAAAAACTAGAGTGTTTTCAAAACACTATTAAGGACACACCAGGGGATAAGGATTTGAATTTATTGTCACGAATATAAAGCTTGCGTCCTTATTTGTGATAGAACACCAAGGAGAGTGTGTCATAGACAAGCCTTTCTCTCTTACGGGGTAAAAGAGTGCCCCTCCAACAAATTGGAGACTGTGTTGCCGCTGTGTTTAGGTGCTGAAAAATTCTCCAGAGCAGTTCGTTAGGAGTGAGATAAGAGAAGGGTTTATTTTCCAAGGTTAAGATGTTACAGTACGCGCGCCCCTGTGCATGAGAGGTTACTTTTTATAATATCATCCATCCAATCCCAGATGTGTCCGCCCTATGGCCTTTACTCTGGTCCGCCCCGGGTCCACCCCCTAAAATGAGTCTGGGGTGTACTTCGGGACCCCCCATTCATCCCATCTTCACCATCATCAGAGCACAAATTACCTAATTTTTGACCATATTCTGTGGCTTAGGCCCTGATACGTTGTTCTGTCAACTATCTAGGCCTTGCCTTGACAAAAGACTAAACATTTCTACTAGATTTGGGGTAAAAGGGTTAGGGAATGTATAAACAAGGGTGCTAGAAACAGGGAAAGGGACAAGGGACAGGGAGGGGGGTTTGCTGCTTTCTAAAATCTATTTTCACTACTTATAAAACTTACAAATATTTAGAAAATAAAAAAAGCATTAGGGGCTTAAGGCATCAACTGCAATTAGTGCTTTTCTCCTTGTGAGATGTCTAGACTATAGGCTCTGGTGAGACAAGAATACCATTAAGAGTGGTGATCTAATAAAACAGCTGGCAAACTTTCTGTGTGGACTCTGCCTTTTGTCCAGCTCACTTGTTTTCTATGAGACATTTAGGACTTGACGTTCCCAAATGTGTGCCATCTCTCCCCATATCAGACAGCCAAATATGCAAAATTCCTTTTTGCTACTTTGCTTCAGTATGACTTGAGAAGTAGACCCAGTAGTACTTTTTGTCTTATAAGTGTTCGCTACTGGGATCTGCCAAAAAAAAGGGGATGATGCTGTGAGCTATAGCAATTCATAAATAGGCTTTTCCTCACCTCTGCCTAAGCCTGCTCTCACAAAGCCTTCAGCAACACCTTGACTCCCTGTATCTTGATGGTGATTACAGTGGAATTCTGGTGAGCTCAGAATAATTAAGCTAAATCTACAGTTGTCTGAGAACAATCATCTTTTTGCTGAGTTGTATGGGGATATAGACATGAACCCAGCCTTCACCAAGTGACTGGAAAACAGCTGTCTCTATGGGCACCAGGCAAAATGTTGCTCTATAACTGCAGCTGATGCACCACTGATTGCCAAAAGCAGATTTATAGCAATTGTGGGTGTTGAAACCACTGAGATGCTCGCAGATCTCAGTGCACATCTGGGCTCAAAGAGGACAGAACATGATTTCAATGAAGAATTCAAAGGAAGACACTTAAGAGAGTAATAGGCCTCTGCATCTGCTGATCCTGGTGCGTGGTGTCCAAGGCAATCAGGGGCTGGTTCCAGCCACAAGGAGATATAGTTTGATTGAGTTGTAATCACTGACACAGGGCAATTTGAACATGTTTGAAACCTAATCTTTAAGAACTTCTAGCTATAATCAGGGACATGACATCCAGAAGCCGAGGCTCTGTGGGAGAAAGGCTGCCCCCTGCTTGCTGTGTTGATTTGTTCTTTCCCTACATACTGTTATCAAAAAGACCCTAACTTACTTTGGTCTTGGCACTATAGCTGTTAGTTTTTATTATTCTCTCTGCAGGTGCTTCTGAGCAGTCCTTAGGCTACTAAGGTCGAGGTTTCAGACACACCTTAGTTTGTGCAGGTTTGTACCAAAAGAGAGGGTAATTGATTAACTTTTCATCTTCACCTTGAGGGAAAACAGTGTTATTCAGGGAAGCTGAGTCTGAAACACAGTTTTCTTTTGAGGAAATTGCAGCATCGCTGCAGTTCTGAGTCTGTCACATTGCAAAATGCAAAGAACAGAGGGATTTCAAACACAGCAAAAAACCACTTCAGCAGCTTTACCTATTTCACACCCTCCCTTTCAACCCCATTTTATTGGATTATTCCTGAAAGCAGAAGCAATGGCATTGAAAACAGCTAGAAAGATCTTGGAGAGAAAGGGAAGGCCTTATAATAAATTGAGAAAAGCAGAACCCAGCATTTCTGTAATGAAAATTGAGGAGAGTAATTTTGCTTTTTGCCACAGATTGTGTGTTGGTTCCTCAGAAGAAAATAGAAATCAATACTTAATGAAATATCCTTCCTTGTTGCTTGGTTCTTCAAGAGTACTCAGATTCAGATCTCCCATTATTCTTTTTCTGCAATGCAGCCTGCAATAAGAAAGTTAAAAAGAAAAGTCTTTCTTTTTTTTTCTTTTATTTTCTCTCTCTGCTGTTTTTTTTTCTTTTTCTTTGTAGCA
The DNA here is from genome assembly GCA_013397135.1 of Pachyramphus minor. NCBI lineage: Eukaryota > Metazoa > Chordata > Aves > Passeriformes > Tyrannidae > Pachyramphus > Pachyramphus minor. Next base: position 119,902 of record VYXB01007861.1, on the reverse strand, counting down.
ATCGGAGCTGTTTGGGGAAAAAAAAAACAAACCCACAAAAAAAGGAAAATTTGAAAGGAAATTCAATAGCCTGAGCACTTCCACAACTTGGTTCTACTGTCAAGGACAGGAAAACTTGTAATTAGTTGCAATAGATAAATGATTTGTTCAGACTTGACTTCCCTCCATAAATTTGCAGCTGGCACCAAGTTAGGTGGGACTGTTCATCTGCTGGAGAGTAGGAAGACTCTTATAAGGGATCTGGGCAGCCTGGATCAATGGGCCAAGGCCGGTGGTATGAGGTTTAGCAAGACACATGCCTTCCCTTTGGCCACAACTAGCCCATGCAGTGCAACAGGCCTGGCGCAGAGTGGCTGGAGAGCTGCCAGATGGAAAAGGCCCTGGGTGTGCTCTCTAAAGCTGGATGAACATGAGCCAGCAGTGTGCCCAGGTGGCCAAGATGGACAATGGCATCTTGGTCTGTATCAAGAATATGTGGCCAGTGGGATCAGGGCAGGAATTGTACCCCTGTACC
>VYXB01007861.1:91041-116024 GCA_013397135.1 Pachyramphus minor | reverse complement strand
TCTCTCTCCATAGGCCACAGGTCTCTTGCAGGACTCTGCTTCAATCTTAGGCCTCTCACGAGAGTCACAACCTCTTCAGGCACTTGCCTGTTCTGGGACAAATTTCCTCATTAACTCAGGGGTTCTCTGCACCTCAGTTATCTTCTACAGGTAGTAGGGGTTTTGTAACTTTCAGTCTTTCCCCTGCTGGAGGGAGAGAGGGGAGGAAAAACTCCCTCCTCGCCTCAGCTCTTCTCCTGCTAGAACTGACCTTGGAGTACTTGTTATTTCAAAGCTTCCTCTGCTCTCCACCAGGGCTGGAATCCTTCTTGCAGCATGTTTCAGCTACACAGTTTCTTTCTGGAGTTTGTTTCTCCACTGTTACACATCCCGGCTGGAGAGACTTCAATGCCATGCCTGCTCCCAGCCCAAAGCCGGGGGGGAGAGGGCTTGCCCCCCGCCAACTCGGGGGCCTGCTGCCTCCCTCTTATTCCACGGCTTCTTAATTTTCTTCTGCGCAACTCTACCTTCTCTTCCGTTTTCTTAAATATGTCATTAGCAGAGGTGTTACTAAAACTTCTGATTGGCTTTTTCTCTGGAAATCTATCTGGACCTGATCATTTCAGCCCAGGGGAGGCCGGTAACCCACGACAGGAACTAATGACACTCTGAAGACTCAGGGTAAATTGTTGACCCAGAAGTTAACAAGAAACATGAATAACAAATATCTTCTTCAGGCAATTGTAGAAATTTAGACTCTTACTTATGAGGGAACTACAAAAAGTGACCACTGTCCATAGTGTGTTTCTGCAAACTCTGATGATGAGATGAGCCTGAATCTGACACAATTAGCATCAGTGTTTGGGCAAACTTTAAATTCTAGATTGGGAAAGCTGAAATTTCTTTGTATGTTGGCACCTGACTCTAGTTTTTAGTGTAATAAGACCACCCCAGAGACTGCACTTTTAGGGCAACCTGGTTGATATTACTTTGTATACTAGTCTGGAAACCACTACATTAGTGCCTGAAGCACATATCTGGGCATGACAGACATATATGGAGGAGAACTCCTGATTTCTTTTGCAGGTAATTGCTAATTTCAAAACACCACTGAAACAATAAACCTTCAATTTACTTGTCCAATGCCTTAAAAATATTGGCATCATCTGTAGTTGTGTTCCTTAATATCTTCACTGACTTAGTAGTTGGCTGAGACCCATGTGGAAGTGTCAGAGTATGACATGAATGTGGACACTATAGTCAGAGGTAAAGGACAGCTTATACTGCCCAGCTTTTCTAATTACAGCAGTGATTTCATTCTTGAGTATGACTGCAAATGGTAGGAAGGCATCTACAACAGTCCCATGGTTGTAAGAAAAATCAGGGCACAATGAAGGAGAGTTCTGGAGATTCTATAAAATACAACTCACAAAGCAGGGCAGCGAGGAGATGACACACGCTGAAAGAAAGAGCAAGACATTGCATGGATTAGTGGGAAAATCTAGAGGACAACCCTCAGTGGGAAAATCCTGTGTGTCCGTCAAGTAATCTTGTCTTTGTTTAGGGTATTTTGAAACAATTAAAAGACTAAACTAAAATTATTACAGCTAATCAGTGTTAAGAAATAAATAAACTGTTAATAATTTACTATTAGCATGCCAAAAGGCACATCCCTATGCTAATCAGGTCTGAGGCCAGGTTTAGAACTGTATTAACCCTATTTCTCTGGAGTTCAAGGAACTGAGAATAGGAAGCAGAGTGGTGGTCTTTGTCTGAATAACTGTGATTGGAAAACTGAGACGTTAATCAACTGGGATATTTCACACAAAAACATGCATGAACGTATGAAGAAACAGGCTCAGTCCTATCAGAATATCAGGACTGAGATCATCTGTTGGCTCTGTAAACTGCTGTTTCTCGGTCAGTTCTGCTTATACACATTCATGACCAGTTTTCTCTGCTCTGTACCCAGTATAGGCACTATGCATGAAGCTGGTCTCTGCTGGTCCTTGCACTTGCAAGGCAACCTGAAGAGCTGCAAGACAGATCATAAGTAACTAGTTAAGCACAAGATGTACAAAAGAATTCAAATAAAAGGACTTTTATTCCACTGAAAGACCTGCACAACTCTGAATTTTCTTTTCCTTGAAAAAAGTATGAGGATTATTAAAGTTGCTATTTTCTATGTTTGTGCTATCACTATTTGCTGGAAACGGAGCTGTCTTCGTGTCTCAGGCTCAGCCTGGTGTTTCTGCACAATTGGACTTCCATTAAGCTTCCATAGGAAGGCTGTAGTAGGTATCAGTGCTGTGCTGTCTACTGTGAAAACTGTAAAGCTGAGTTAAATTTCCGAGCAGGATTTGGAGGACAAGTTTGCTTACACATTGGTTTGAAGCAATTACAGCCCTTGAGTTTCCCATTTCCTCTCTGGAAGCTTTGGGATGCTAAACTTCCTTCTTAAACTCACAAACAGGGGCAAGGAGTAAACTCAGAAATTCATGACATTCTAAAGGTAGAGTTGTGCAGTACTAGCCCACTAACAGGGGGGCTTTCTCTTCACTCTGCAGGGGAAAGAAAACTTCCTGGCTCACAAATGCAAACTAACAGCCCTACCAGGAGGAAAGGACAAGAGACCAGCAGCTCAGGGAGTCATCTGTTTGCAAGCCTTTCAGGGCTGGTGGAAACCCAACCTCATTCAGTTTTCTCAACTAGTGTTTTTCCCTTTAAATCCTTTGCCATATTCTTGTTCAGAACCTGTGCTTTGTTTTAGGATTTAAGTTGTTGTTTAAGTTGTTGTTTAAATTGGTGTTTTGGTGTCCTGGTCATGGAAGTGTGAGGACCAGTGTGTCTGCCAGAGCTACTTACAGACACCCTTACTCTTGCTGTTCTTCAAAACCAGGATGCTGTGGGAGCTGAAGGTCATATAGGTTACCACTTGGCATAACAGTACTTTTCTTGTTGGAGGGTCAAAAGCTGCCCATACATCAAACAGATCCACTTCTGGATATTTTTCTGCCCTAGTCATTCAGCTAATGATGGCATGCCAGTGGAGCTGAGGTACCATTCTCCCATCTTCTGGGGCTCCACCTCCACAGATGCATGATATTTGCTGTATGCCAGGTCAACCTGGTGTCTGGTGTGCTGTGTACAAAGCCAGGTGCCTATCTAGCTAGGAGCTAATAGTTCTCCCTCTTCCTCTGCTTCTGTTTCCTGCTCTGTACCTTTTCTTCAGAGCTTTCCTTTTACTGCTAAGCCAGTTACATGCTTATTGGCTAAGTGAGAGCAAAGGAAAACAAGCTGTCACTCACTTTTCCCTTTCCTCACTACCCTGCCTCCTTCAGTGCCAGACAGGAGACAAATTGACTCTTAATCCCACAAGGCCAATCTACAGCATCTAGGAAGGCAGCCTTCAAACGAAATGTCTATAGGATAACTAACATGGTTTTGCATTTAGTAGTGGGGATAGAGGAAAACGTCTGAACTAGAGGGAAATGAAATGAGCTTTTTGAGGAGTAGTTTGTATTTCTTGTTGCCAGGAGCATTACAATTGTATCCCAGGGATTAATTTGCCATGTTCCTGAGGAAAATGTTAAAAGATCAGAATTACAAACTACATGGAAAATGTACTAGCAGCTCTTCACTCTGTTTACCCCGAGTATTCTTCTGGTTTGTTTAGGTGTACTTTACTCTTTCCCTTATCAACACAAACTGGCCTGCAGGGTCTGGGGAGAATCGATTGTTGGGAATCACAGTGACAGGAACAGTGAAAGACCACCAGCAGTGAATTCTTGCTGCCTGTGGAGTGAGTCCATTCTGTGTTCTAGCTCTTGGGCTCGTAAAAATACCACTGGGCAATTTTTTGTCTCTGAACTGGCCTTGAGCATTCACAGTTTCTCTGAACAGGCCACCTCCGTGGCACAGAATTGTCGAAGGGAATTTTTTTTTATTTCAGATACCCTGAGTAACACAATCAAAGGAGCTGAAAAGACGGCTTCGGGAAATGGAAAATTGCCTGGATATGGCTGATAATTCTATTCAAAGAAGAGTTTGTTAAAAGTCTCGTGTAGGAAGGAATGCTCATAAGTCACCAGATTCTGGGTTGAAAATACTTCCTAAGAACACAACAAAACCAACTCTACTGCTTCTGACAGCACATGCACACTGGGTTTCCTTGGTTGTTGACTTTACAAATCTGATGCCGGGGTCTCATGGCTACCGCATTTACAGGCTGAGTCCATACCTTTGATCTTTGTGAAAAAAGTTTCTGTGCAAGCTCAGCATTATCAAAAAAACTACCCATTGCTTGATTTGGGGTAGACTGTGTTCCTTCTAACAGAGAAGCAAAAAAATTAATATAGTCCTGCTAACAGCAGGAAACCCTTGATATAAACCATATAATGATGGTCAGGTCTTTGCCTTCTGTTTAGATGAGCAATTCTGTAACCCCAATTGCATACTGAAAGAACGAAAACTTCACTGCTGTGCTGAGTTTTGAAAATCTAACTATGATTCAGCAGTTGGAAACACATAAAAATTTTGGAAATACACTGATGGCACTAAAGTATAAATATTGCAAGGTCATTAGTTGGATAGGGTCAATTTCGTTCTGGTTCTGGCTGTGAGTATAATTTATTTTGCAATTAAAGTAAGTAATCTCTTAATCTCTTCATCTATCTGAAGCTTTATGATGCTCTTACATCTTCAGTGCTCGAGAGAAGAAATACTTGGAGGATGACAGGCTAAGAAAGGTAATAATGGTCAGAACTGTCCGACCATGAGCATGCCACCATGATTAAAACAGATGACAAAAACACTGTTGCAATTTTGTCGTAGCCTCACGGCCTCCATGTCATCATATCTGGGCAGATTTTGCACCAGTTGTCACACAGTGGCTTGTAGGGCAGGAAGAGCTGCCAGCAGCTTTTACTCTGAAGCCTTCTCCCTAACAAACTGGTGGTATCAACCAGAGCAATCAGGAATCAATTTCCCTTTGAAGATGCTGCTACAGTGATCCAGCTCATCTCTTTTCCATTAGTATTCATTACTGGAGTTGTGTCAAGGATGCAGCCTACCAGCATAGTGCTGAAATAGTTGTTTTAAGACAACATTGCCACCAAAAGCAGTGCCAAATTCTATCTTGAGAGGATAGTAGCACACTACAGATATTCTTTTTTTGAACAATTGCTAAAACCTCCTGGAGGTTAAAGAGCCTGTTGGATAAGAAGTAAAAATATTAAACCCGAGTGCATGGTGAATAAGACAGGATTAGGATTCTTTCTTTAGAATTCCTTCTCTTCCCCTTAGATGATATTTCCTTAAAAGGACACCATGACTGAAATTTTCTGGAGTCATACATCTGAAAATCTATGAAGTTATTGCTGATACTAAGTGCAGAACCATGCAGCTTGAAAGAAGATGATTGGGTTTTATCTGTTGGACAGCAACACATAAGTTTAACCAACAATTTTAACTAAATGCTCAAAAGCATCAGGACTTACTAATGACTTCCTGTATGCATAGGCACTGCAGTGAGAACCCTCCAGCCTGCCTTTGTTTCAAAGTAAGAACTCATTCCTACATGAATTTGTTTGATGTCAAAGGAAGCTCCATGATAGAGTACTCTTGCCACACCACCTGACTTAACAACTGCCATCTCAAATTCTAATAGCTATGAAGATTAAATGATACCATCAATGTTCTGTTCCCAAGTCCTGGGATCTGCTATAAATGAACTATGACAAGAGTAACCAATGCCAGTCACAAAGACTTGAAGTGACCATAGTAATGTCTTCCTGACTGTGTGCCCAATAGAGGACTTTCTAGTCTAACTGCCCCGCCAAAGTCTTGCTCAGGTGCCCCAATTTTGAAAGAAACATTTTCTACCTTGAGAACCATCTAAGTTGACATAAAAAATAAAGGGAAATAGGCACGCAGGGAGAGGTGTAACTTGTCCGAGGCATCATAGAGAGCCAGTTGCAGATTTAGGAGTAAAACATTGCTTCTTGGCTTGCAACCCATACATTACCTGTTGCACTTCTCATTTCTAGGTTAATTAATTTGAATTGAAAATGTACTTTTTAGTGACCGGAGGCCACATTAAGATATTCTAAAGTAGGAAATAAACTACTTGATATGATTAATGAGAAAGATGATAAGGTAAATAGCTAATAATAAAGGAAGCCAGTTAGCTACTGGCTACTGGGTAAATATAAAGTTACTTGTATCGCATTGGTACTTCTAAAAATTCTCCTCTAAATTCTTCCTGAAGTCTGCATTAAGGGGCAGAATGGCAGAATTCAGGCTAAGTTAGCTTTTAAATTTTTTCTTAGTAGTTCCTCTTTGCATTGCAGCTTTAAGAAACCCAGAGCTTCCTGCTTCCTATGAAACAGGCTGCTGGATGTATTAATATTCTAGGGACTGTGGAGCAGGAACAATAATAAAAAGAAACAGCGGAAACCAGGGAATTTGGTTTTTAATTCAATGCTTACAATATATTTTAGGTGCTTAACTTCAGTTTCCTTAGGCTGAATTTGATAATGTGAAGCCAGTAACTAATGATACTGTGTATTTAGTCTCATAGCTAGGGTGAAGGCTTACCAGTGGAGGCTGGTTTATTGTGTATGGAGCCACAAAACAGCTGTAATTATTAGCAGGACTGATTCTTCTAGCTTGTGCTCCAGCTCAGGAATGGAAGATATTATCAACACTTTCTTCTTTGAACCTTTGAAATAGTTCAGACTTTCAGATTATCAGTCTAATCATGGCTCTTTATGTCCACCTGTCACAGTTTTGCTATGAAGCAAATGGGGTTGTCTGCACTCAGAGTAAAAGTTTTGAACGCTGGCAAATCTGAAGTCTGAACGAAAAGACTTCTGGTCACTGGTCATGGGGGCTTGTTTGCGTGGCCTGAGGGCTAAGTGTAAACAAGGAAAAGAACAACTGTTTAAAAGATGGTTAAGTTAAAGTCCCACTTGACACCCAGGTCTGTGGTCACAGTTCAGCAGCAGTGAAACACGTGCTCTCCATGTGTGTAACCACATGTAGGTATGTGTGCGTGTGTGTGTGTCTGTGTCTATGTGTGTGTGTGCACTTTCATCAGGACAGGAAGAACCTTTCCCAGGAGGGGCTGCATGCTTGCCTTCACAGGAGGAAGCTGCCCCTCGTAAAGTGGCGGCCAGAAAGAGCCTCTGACAGTGCCATTATCACAAAATCAGGTCCAGCCATTCCCCTGAACTCCCCTGCCATTCAGCCCTTTGGCACAGCACAGTCTCGAGGGGTGGTCAGGGAGTGCTGCACCTTGAAAGGAGGCAGTGGGTCTGTCTTTCCTTCATCCAGCATCACTCTTTACATCCAAAGGGAAAATGGCTTCCGGTTCCAGTCCCACCAAAGCTTAGGTAAGGGCTTAAAAGACTTTACTCCAAGCAGAGTTTCCATTACTGGGAACCAGACTGAATAACTGCCCTCTGTGCTCATCAAAGTGTTTTGTGCTATTTAACAATGTTTCAGTCATGGAAGTCCGAGTAATTCCCTTGGAAAACATAATTTCCAGTATGCAGTGCCATCTTCAGTGACTACAATAGGTGATGTATTTGGTGAATATCTGCTTGAGCATCAACAATGGTATCATTGTTACAGTAAAAACGATTTTGAGATTTCATTGGAAAATATGGGAAGGTTTCTGCACTGTGACCACCTGTAAACAGGTAAAATGAAAGCACTTGTACTTCTATTTAAAACCATGTCTTCATACGTTTATGTGACAGTTTTGGAATTGTGATGGTTTGGACTTGGCCCTCTGCCAAATGTCCAACCTACAGATGTGGGTCCCCCCACCCCTCTTCCCCCACCCTCTCCAGGGAAAAGGAGAAAAGGGGAAAAAAAGCCCCAAAGTGTATTAAAAAAAAATAAAAATATTTACATATATCACAGAAAAAACAATTAATGCAATATATACACAGTTAAGGGGGACTACCCACCCCCAGAGGGAGAGGGTAAGGGAAAGGGTAAAAAGGGGCAAACGGAGGGAAATCCAAACAGATACACACTGTAAACCCACAAAGAAGTATTGAGAAAGATCTCACTACTTTCCTTGAGATAGCCGAATAGCGCCAACATCCGCCGGCAACCTCCGACTCCCAAGGCCTACAAGGCCGCACCAGGCCTCACTCCTCCACACAGTAGAGCCGACAGCAGAGAATCTGCTCCTTCGGATCCACTGCGACGAGAAAGGGAGGAAGGCTTCTCGCTCTATCTTATTTATACCCCGAGTTACGTAAAAATCGTATGGAATACTGGGAGCACGGTCACTTCCCTGGTAACAAGCTGGTTACCAGGAAGAGGACCTGGACCAAACCATCACAGAATACTTGGTGCAGAGACCTATTGTGATAAAACTTCAATAAATTGAGTGGCATTAATTAAATGAAGTAGATACCAAGTACTTTATTGAAGCATGACTATTCCAACGAGCCTAAGGCTTCAGCTACCAGAGAGGTGACAGTGAAAATGTAGTGCTGCTCTGTGTCTTTTTCTGAGCTGTGTTTTCTTCTTACACTCAGAGTATAAAATGTCTGTTGTTCATGCTAGTGTAGACAATTGGTATCCTAAGGCTTAGATTTTATACAGAAAGCAGTTGTAATTAATTTCTTAAATTCAGTTAAACAAGACTATCAAAGACGTTTCCTGTCTCAAATCTGGATCCTGAATGGGTTGGCAGTACTTCAGCACTCAGTCTCCTATTGGTGCAGGTGAGAAAAAGCTGAAGGTATCACAGATGATGAAATACACTGGTTCTTGATGTAAAAACACACTAAAGAAGGGTTGTGTGCCCATATGAGCAGAGGGCCTGGAAAACTGCAGTATTGGGAGACCAAACATCATTATTTCTTTGTGGGGCTTCAGTCTTAGACTTACAGAAGGAATATGTGGTACAATGCAGCCATGAGAAGATAATACAACTGGATGTTATACAGAAATATTCCTTCCTACATGATCAGGAACCTCACAGGAGCATATTTAGCTGGTTCAATGAAAAGTGAAGGGAATTTTCTTCAGAAAAGTGAGATGTGCCAAAGGAGATAATAACACTTAAGACAAGACACTCAAAAGCATGTTACTTCTGAAAGCAGTTAATGGGTGTTGTGCATTACACTGATCTACACTCATTTCTAGAAGAGCTGTTCTGTTTTCCAGGAACAGCTTCCTTGCTGGTCCCTCTTCCCAAGGATTTTGGACAAGATGATGTGATACTAGTCTTATAGGCAAGCAGTGTTCAGGGTCCTCTGTTTTCTATGGTACCTTTGTAGGCCCTTCAAAAACCAAACAGATGTGTTGAAGAAACAATCTCATTTTTTAAGGCACCAGCTGTGTTGGCAGAGTGAGGGCTCATGCGGTGAATACAGTTGACTGCAGGGACATGGCCTGTAGAGAGCAATACAGAGCATTTCCTGTAAATCTGCTCTTAGCATAACATATATGATGCTGCAAGAACTGACTGCTTGTGCAGTTAGCAATCCAGTTGCTAATGGATTGATCCTGTACATTAGCAGCTTTTCAAGAAACCCAACTTTGGCAATGCATTGCAAAGAATTTCAGAGTGCATCCTTTTTGTGTTAGGGAAACAGATTTCTCTTATGAGAGAATTTGTTCAGTGTAGTTCTTAGAATGTTTAAATTTAACCACTTCTGTGATGTGCTGACAAAGGAGGATTTCTGCCCCAGGAATCACTGGCAAAACAGCAGTGTGCCATTTATCATACAACACAGCTAACACTAAACAAACACACTTCAAATTACATGTAATCCTATGGAAAAGCTGCTGAGCCGGAGATGTCCTGCAAAGGTAAAAACACTGGTTTCCTCAAGGAGAGACAATGTTTCTATTTTAACGAAAGTACTTTATGAGCCCTGCACTAAATTCAGTAGTTTCTGTTTCATCTGACAAGCAGAATGATGCAGTAAAAGATGAATATGGATAATTATCGTCTTGGCTGCTTACACTCTGGCATCTGACAGTTGCTAGTTAAATAATCTCTTAATTATTTGTGAAGAAGACAGTCCTCCCCTGAGTTCTCCATTGGACTGAAAACATTGCTCCTTCTCCTCCTTATTCATGAGCAACCTGGCCAGGGCTCCTGGCACACAGAAGAGTTTTTGCATTACCTTGGTTTATGCATATGTATCAATGAGCCAGCCAATTTGCATCTCGCTTATTACAGTTAGAGACCAAGGACAGGATTTAAGGGAGACACAGATGCACTGCTGGCTCCCCACAACTCCTGGAAGTGCTGCTTCCTTCGATTTTTCATGCCTAGTTACGATTCAGTAATCTTGGTTTGCATGTTGTTACACAGCTGCTGTGTGCATTTTACAGGGTTTACTAGACTGACTCTTACAGCACAGATGCAGAATCCACTCTGAAGAAAGGCCTCTTTGACTGTTGGCAAGTTGTTCAAGTATTCCCCAAAATCTAAGCCTGGCTTTCAGATACAAGAAGGCTGCTCAGCTCTTCTCACACGAGTTCTTTGGGGATATTTAGTATCCTTTTGTGTGAACACAACCTGGCATCATCTCTGATTTTGATATTCATTACTGTCCAAATAGGTTGAAGAGAAGAAGTAGAAGAAAGGTAAAATTACGGAATTATCTAATCTTAATGTTTCTTACTGTCCTCACTCAATGCATGCCATTTAGGTGACTCTAAGCATCATCAGTCATTAAGTCAGGTAGGCTTCTCCTTCCAAGATTGATTGAGAATGTAAATGTGTTCCCAGAAGGAGCTATATGCAGTGAAGCGACACTTTGAGAACAAACTACCCTGAAACTTTCTTGACTAAAGGGCAATGAATTGCAGTACATTACGCACTGGACAAGTAACTAGGTTGCTGCTCTCTGCTTAGGTCTTCAGGTAAATTGTGGCTATCACCTTGAGCCATGTGTATGGAAAAGATTAAGGCTGTAGCTAGCTCAAGCCAGTCACAGCCTAGAGCTTCACAGAGAAAGATGTCATTCTGTTTCATTACTTGAAGCCCTGAGTAGTTGTGTAGTGCAGGGCTTGGATTTCTTTCCATGAGCAGACATGGAGGGCTGTGCATGGTATCTGGCAAACTTTGCAGTCTTTTCTAAATAAAGCCGGTACCTTCATACATTAACTGTGTATCAACAGCCAAAACAGAAGGTAGTATCAATGGATCAGGAATGACTCTTCAAAATGCCTGAGTGAGGGGGGTAAGCTACTGATGCTCTATTAGTAAAGAAACCCGCTTGCCAAAAACATGCAGCAGAGTGAATAATGCCTGGTGTGCATTTCAGTCCTGCAAAGCTAAGGTCCAAATCCAGCAAGGTATCCTATAGCCTGTTAAGCTATGTTTTCTGCCACACTGGCCTTTGCCTGAAATCTGTGTACTCTTCACCTGACTGTCCTATATTAGTATCACTCGCCACAGGAAATAAGACACAGACTCGCCAAGGTTCTTACACCAGGTGGAGGTGTGGAGCAGATCCACTTTATTAAGTGCAGCTCCCTCTTTTATAGAGGGGCTGAGGAAACTTCCAGAACAGGGGGTGGTCTGTGACATATAAGGAAACAGTGGGTAGGAACATGAACAAACTTGGAAAGAGGTAGGAGGATACAAAACCTTATAAGGGTTCCTAAGGCGGGGAATAACCATATAAGTAAAATACTGCATTGCAGCGAACATCAACCAATCAGAAATTGTGAATAAGATCTTAATAAAACTGAAGGGATAAACACTATTAAAATGGAATCTAACACTTGTAACAAACATGCAATAACCAAATTCTATCAAAGAGTCCACGAGTGTAATAATCAGAGTCCTGTGTCTCAAGTCCATATCAAGGAAAATCCTCTTATATGTTCTGCAATGAGTATATTTCTGCTTTCCATTTCTGAAACCTTTCCCAGGTTTTGCAATTATCCTCCGTCTCTTGACCTCTGTCATATTAGGTCTGCTTTTTTATATAAGAGGATATGTAAGGCCAGACTGATGGTATCAGAACATGAACTTTGGTAGAAGAGTGACGTGGCTCACCTGCAGCTTGTCTTGGCCTGGTATTTTTTCTGAGCAGGAATGTACAGGACCATCAGTAAAGGAGGACCATGGGCCTAGCTCTGTTCATTTCACCCATATTAACATCTATAAAGCAAATTGTGTCCGCAGCTGGAATGGATTTTTTATATGTGAAGATAGATATTTGCTGACACTGATAATGTTTAACATGGCAGTTACTGAAAATTGTACTCGGTGTATGGTAGATTCTCACAGGATGTAGTTTGACACCAGAGTAACTCAGCATGCCCTAATTTTTAGCTGTATGCACTCACACATGCAAGGAAAATGTTGCCTAGGATGGATTTCATATTTGACTTCAAGTATCACCTGATGCAAGATATATAACGATTTAGTTTCAGCCTGAGCCTGGATGGAAATCTCCTTCACCTTTTGAGAGCTCAGCTCTTTGAGAGGTTTCCCTTACTAGTCAACCCTCAACTGACAGAGATCTATCCCAGTATGAAAATTCCTTGTGTATGTCATCTTTATCATTATTTCTGTGTAATTCAGTGATTTGAACACTTCTCAACCTTAGGATTTAAAATGCTCATGATAAGGATCTGGGCCTTGCATCCTTCACTCTTGCAACATGTGGAGCTGCATCCCCAAGGACTGCCTTGGGTCTGTTCCCTTTGTTATATGGGTACAGTATGCTTTGCAAAATTCTAAGCACTGTAAAGTGGTACCTCACTGGTGCCAAGCAAGCAACTGATATATGAGGTAGTCTGTACTCAACACATATTTCTACTTCAGCTTTTGTCTTGTAGGTATTAGCAAACTGTATATGTCAGGTGACCAATCTCTCTTCTCAACCTCTGTGTTTATATTTTCCCTTACCTTTCTGTCTCATTCCCCAAACCTCTTATCTGTCTGGTCATTTGACTTCAGCTGTATCTGTACTGGAATGCAGAAAAACATAAACTAGACCAAGAGCAGCATGAGCACAGAGCTCTGGGGATGGTTTAATGTCTGCACCTTGAAACACTGCAGAGTCAGCAAAGACCCTGGATGGACCTGTGACATTTTCTGTTGCATTTACACACTAACAAATTGTCCAGATCCTCCAGGAAGCCCATTTGAAACTAAATGGTTTACTGAAGCTTGACTTTTGCCTTATTTCCCTTAGCTTCTGCTATTTATGAGGCAATTAATTGAAAATAACAAGTTACTCCAGTTTCTGATTCTCTGACCCTACAAGTGGCACAGACCTGTAACCTTCACCAGTTCAGATGAAAGCTGTCACTGTCAGCTCAACAGCCCTCACACTTTGTCGCACACTGGCAAAGTGCTTTGCTACAAAGGACCTGAAGAGCCACCACTGCACCTCACCCAGCATCCCCCACTCCTAGACACTCAACTTTCTGCAGGTGCGTGAGCAAGACTTGTGGTACAGCTACTTAGCATGTTACAGGCTGCTTTGGACTATCCCACAATACTGTGGAAGTGCCTGATAGAAGGAATAAAAACTGTGTCAGGCAACGGAGCAGGGGTTGCTGGGCGAAATGTTGTCACCTGAGTTACCTGGAAAGTCACAGAAGGAGATAGCAATTAATGTCTGAATCTGGAAATGGACTTCAAGACCAATACTGCACAAAACACAAGGGTGGCTTTGCAATTTCAAGCTGCCTTTACTGCCACAGCACCTTCTCGCAAAATTTGGGAAGACAAATGTTGAGCCTCAGGTGGGCCAGTATCCAAAGAGAGATGCAGCTAGCCCTTTCTCTAGTAATTTTTCCAAAAAGACTGAGGCCCTTTCAAGCTTAAATATGGAATTCTGCCTAAGTGACAAGAAGTCTAAACTAAAAGATAAGAAGCTTAAGGCTACTGTGAAAGTGAAGACTGAAATACACAGGCTGGATACAAGAATAGAAGGGACAAGAAAGAGGATCCTGGAAACTACAGCTTCCCGCAACACCAAGCCTGACATAGAGTAGGAACTGTTTGGACAATGCTCTCAGGCACATGGTGTGATTCTTGGGGGTGTCCTATGCAGGGCTAAGGATTGGACTCTGTGGTCCTTGTGGGTCCCTTCCTGTTCCTTCTTCAGTGCTGTCCAGGCAAACCTGTGGTTCCATTCATCTGTGGTAGTGCTCTCACTCACAGAAGTATGTTGGCAGCTGAAAACCATTCTGCCACCTCTGAATCCTCATATTTGATTCCCAAAACTACATGTTTTAAGTGAAGGTTCATGTTTTGTGGTGATAAAATAACACCTATAGACACTACTGGTTGAACAATTCACAAATGTAATGGGGCAAAAGGTTTCAGACAAGAGCATATCACGAAGGAGAGGCATCCTATAGACCCAAGCTTGATCCATGTCTGACACACTCAGAGGTGAGCTAAGACTATCATGGAAATGAAGTGACAGAGAGCTATAAATGAGGCTGTTTACCTAGATTACCATCAGAGCTTGCTCATCTGTCCTAGGCAATCTGAACTGCAACTTTCATCTATTTTTCAGAGTCTATTACTTTCTGGTTTTCTTCCTCTTCTCCATGTCACTGTGGCACATTCCAAATCAAAGACAAGCAAAGACTTCGATAAGCACTGGGAACTCAAGGTCTGACTAAACATAGCAGAGAAAAAGTGAACCATAAAATCCTTTGTTGAAGGGCAGAGAAGGAGGTGTTGACCATCTCCAAATCTGGTGTTCCAGGCTATTTCTGGTGGTGAGGCAATGCCAGCTGGCATACAAGCTAAGTTATTTCACTCAGAGATGGGGAAAACTTTAAAAAAAATTACTGTGTAGGAGCTCCAAAGAAACAAAAGGGCATCAAAGTGCTCTAGTAGAATAGAGACTTACTCTACTGTTTTGTTTTCAAGAAGCCCCTGCACGGTAACTCTTGCGTCCAGAAGTTAATCACAGAAAATTCTGAGCACAGCAGTGTGGAAGACTCCAACAGGCAAGATGCTCTGAGTAGAAAAGGGAGAAAATTTCAGGTGAGCTCATAGACAAGTTACCTGCACCCCACAGAAAAATTCACCTGCTCTCACACTCAGGTCCCCTAAAGAAAGACTGTATTTTGAAAATTTCCAATGTTGACTGGGTCTAAAATACTTTCCTCACATGAGATCAGCGAGCTGTACAAACAAGAAAAATGCTGCTAACATTTAACTCTTCCTTCCATGGAGTTCTTTGAGCTCAGTGGGTCAAACTATTTTGCTAACATTATGAAGTTCAGCTTCTGCTTGGAGTTCAAACCGTTCATTGCCTGGTGAAAAGCCTGGTTTGGGGTTCTGCACAGCCCCTACTTTCTGTGGCAGATGTGGGCTGACAGAAGAGAACAAAGCCTGTGTGTAACCGTAAAGACTGTAGTCACCTGCAGACTGAATCGGGCCAACAGAGAATCTAATTACTTGTTACAGGTATGTAGTAGCCTCATCCAAATGTGATTAACTGGCTTTGCTAAGGCATCTGCTAAGAAGTTAATTTCCACAAATGGTAATCAATAGGATTATTTCACATGACAATATTAGTGGTAATTCTAAGTTGCAAAGTGGGAAAAGTAATTTCATATGACTGAAAGTAAATTCATATGACAGTATCTCTTAAGGTGGTTAACAAGCAGCTAGGAAAAATCTTGGAAGGTGGTTGTTTGATATTCACCCATTGACTCATGCAGTATGAGGTCTCTGACATTTCAGAGAGCATGGCAGCAAAAGTAATCTTCTTCACAAATACAAGCTTATAAGTACTTTATGCAGGTGAAAATACACTATAGCAGAGAAATGCAACTGAAATGTTCATGTAGGTAGCATAGGGCACAGATCTACAATGCAAATGAATTTTCTACCATGCTTCATAGGCAAAGAAACATAGGAGGGATATCTGGCTAAACTGTCTGCCCTCTTGTAGGAGGCCTGACTTGCATGCCAGAAAGGAGTCTTCTATCATAAAATAAGCTGACATTCAAGAAAAACGTTTTTCCCAGCTCTGGCCAGTCACATGGGGGAATATGGCAGCAGTTTCACAGG
Source organism: Pachyramphus minor (assembly GCA_013397135.1). Taxonomy (NCBI): domain Eukaryota; kingdom Metazoa; phylum Chordata; class Aves; order Passeriformes; family Tyrannidae; genus Pachyramphus; species Pachyramphus minor. The sequence continues at coordinate 99,997 of VYXB01007861.1, read as the reverse complement.
TGTGGATAAGAAAATATTCCAGCTGGAAGTGAGCAGCATGGTGGCAATGTTCTTGCTGAATGTTTCCCCATACCAGAGACAGGAAGTGTTTTTATGCCTGTCTTAAGCCACTTCTTCCTATGTACATTATTTCACAGGTTGTAGCAAGAAGTATGAAAATTACAGCTCATTCAGATCTATTAAGATCAGTGTTTATTTTGGTTCATTTTGATTTTGCAGTCTATGAAGAGCTAGGGGAACGCATTACCAAGCATCTCCTACATGGCCTGCTAGAGTTGCAGCCTTTTGGGGCAGAGACACTGTATACACCTGCATTAATCATAGGACTTGCTTCCTCTTTCGCAGACGGTATATTTTCTCCTTTGAATCATTGCTTCACAGGAAATTAGACTGTTGCAACACCTGATTTTCTTAGAAATAAAGAGGTTAGAAGTAAGATAGCTGAAAAAAGAACCCTGTGCCTTTTTTCTACAGGGGGACCATCAAATGTGGGAACATCTTGGCTTCCCTTCTCACTTCAATGGGACTCATCTGTTACTGTGTGAAGCACACTTTTGTGAACATCAGTGATATACCCTGAGGTACGTAGAAGCACTGATTAGTCCTCTGAAACACATAATTTCAGGGCAGAGGTTCTGGGTTCATTTGTATGTGCATGTGGTACTCAGCTCGCATTCTATCAATAAGCACAAAATGTGTTACCTCAAACCCTATTTAAAATTACATTAAGATGCTGGTAAATAAAGGTTTTTTCTGTTTTTCTCCAATCCAGACAATTACTGCATCCAGTTTCTCTGGAAACTGCCTCCTCCACATCCATCTGTTGCAGAGTCGTGTCATGGTGAATGAGGTGCAGGTTTGTCCAGCCAGCCAAACTCTATTCTCAGCTCAGGCCATATAGTGACTGTTTAATCAATTGTGCCTTTCAATATGGGGTGGAGTCATCAGGTGCCAAGCCTGGGGCAAAGCAGGAAAGCAGGAGTTAAGACCTGGCTTTCTGGCAATAACCTTTTCCATGAACTGCTATTACACAGGAGTCCAGTGCATAGCAAATCTAGGTGACCAATGCTAGAGCACAGCCTCATGGCCGTGCAAAGCCTCACAAGTATAGCTTTATATTGCTGAGCACTACAAGAGCCCTAAAATGAGGGAGAGTGGTTTAACAGCAGGGAAACATGCCTGACTCCTACAAATCTGCAAATGTGGGATTGATTTGGTTTAAATATTTGGGATGATAAAAAAATACTGGCTGTACAGATGCCACCATCTCCTTCCAGAGTTCCTATGTCTATACAGTTCAGTAGCTGGTCTGGTCATACAGCTGTGAGAAGAGATCATGCTTCAAGTGAAATGTGCCTTCAGCCACATGGCTTGCAGTTATAGTAGTCTATTGGATACAAGCAGAAATTAATTTGATGGAGTAGAACAGCAGCTAGCCAAAAAAAAAAAAAGTCACCTAGCAGAACTGAATATCATGCCTGAGTCGTAATATCATGACCCTATTAGAAAGGCAAGGTGAATGGAATTAGCCTGATGTCTCAGACTTGTTTACCACTGCCTGATCATAGTATCCTGACCTCACTTAATTCTGCTCTGAAAACTTAGAATCAAGCTGTAAGGGTGTCACAGCTTCACATACCAACAGGCTGTACTCAGGCAGAAGTCCTAACCTGTCTCGAGGTTCCAAATATATACTGTTCCCCTCATCTTTACCTCATGCAACTGAGATCTCTAGGGTTGGGTCATTTTTACAGAATCCAAAGGAATATATTGGAAGGGACATAATAAACACTTGTAGGTGATGCTGAGCTTTAAGTTCTCTGTTCAATGCAGGAAGAAAGCAGTTATCAGGAATTACTCCTGTTCTCCACATATTAATGCTTGGAGATCTGCATTGTTATATGCTTGCTTTGAGTTTACATTGAAACTTTTAAAATATATCTGTGTTTGTATTGATAACTCCATGTCAGTGTGAGAGTCAAATAGAAGGTGGAAAGGACTAAATGGATACCTATCAATAGTTAACTATCTAAGCCAAAATGCAAATCAGAAAAAAACCCCCAACAACTACTGCAGTCAAAATGAGAACTTTCAGGTCTTGTTCTAGTACTCTTGGACCTTTTCTCACTCTTTCCAATACACAACAAAATCCTAGTAAAGTGTGTGTTTCTTTTGGAGGAACTTTGTCTAGAACTTTGAGACTATAACCTTGTCTATTATTGACCAGAACAGTACTGAGAACAATATATCTGCTACCCTTGCACCTCATCTCTGTGCAGTAAATGGGATTTTAGTTTTATATTTCTGTGCTTATTTTTATGAGACAAGGTGACCGTAGAATCTTCAGCAAAATAATGTGTAGTAAACAGTGCATAGAGTTCCCTTCTGAGCTTCTGCCCCACTGTGTTAAGCCATTCTTGTGCCAAGAAACCTAGACATAGTGAATCTCAAGGTCAAACTTCTGATGATGTCTGAGACAGAAACAAAATGTTGAGTCCCCAGCATGCTGGCTTGTGCCCAGTCCTACTCAATTTTAAAACTTCACATAGAAAAGTATTGAATCTCTACTGAGCAAAAAAACCACTCTGGTTTAAGGTTGTTCATAAATTTAATATTGGCTTCGTATGTCTAAGGAAAGAAAAAAAACCCTCAAAGTTTGTAGCATGTGCTCTCTGAATAAAAGCAGGGCAAAAAAAGTTCAGGCTTTTCTTTTTAGTAGTCCAGATGCTTTTGAGCAAAATAGTTGGTATTTTTCTCAGCAGTATCTGAGGCATAGGAAAGGATCTTCATACTTCTACACTGCACTTTTTTTAGTTAACATGCCATTTTTGGGGAAAAAAGAAAATAATTGAAACATAGCTTAAAAACTCAGCTAAAAAGTCACAAATGGGCTGATGGGAACATGATGAAGTTCAAAGTGGGGAGATGCAACGTCCTGCACCTGGGAAGGGACAACCCCAGAACCAGCACACATGGGGGTCCACCCAGCTGGAAAGAAGCTTGGCAGAAAATGTCTTAGGGGTTTTGGTGAACACCAAGTGGACTATGAACTGGCAAAGTGTCCTTGCAGCAAAGGAGGCTAATGTGGAGTTTCCTTCCTTGGAGATATTCAAAAACCATCTGGACATGGTCCTGGATCACCTGTTATGGGTGGTCCTGCCTAAGAAGGGAGATTGGAGCAGATGATTTCCAGAGGGCACTTTCAACGTCAACCATTCTGTGATTCTTTAAATGCAGTCATGTTCTATGTTATCATGTTAAAAATGTATGGGAATATCTTATTGACGCTCTGATAAACTTTTCAATAATGCGTCTTGCTTGCATTTTACCAACAGTGTAGAATCCTCTGAGTTAACTTATGCTGTAAAGGATAGTTTTGTTTTACAGAAAAATAGACAAAATGTAGAACTGGAATATGTTTCCAGTTAGTTGTTGATTAGTAAAAGTATCCCTGATAAAATATTTCCAAATATCTACTATAGACATCTAAACACCCTCTTTGCCTTGGTGAAATGGAATATGCTGCTTTATTCTTATTAATCTTCAGTTTCAGACAATGGAATTCATGGTGACTCAAGCAACATGTCCTCTTTGCTGTTTTAATTCTTAGAATAGATATATTCATGCAACAACAAAACAATGACTCATGTCTAAAGCACGATATTTAGGGTGTAATTCCCAAGTCTTCTTTTACCACTCAAGGAGAGGGTAGTGTGAAGGGGCAAAATCACAATGTGAAAGAAAACTAAATCTTTACTAGACCAAGCTAGAAGAGTAAAAGAGAGTAATTTTATTAAGTAGTTCATGTAATATGTGAATAAAGAGATAATTTGTGACATTTTAATATGATTGAAGGGAACAGAACACATTCTTTCACCGTGCCACAGGTAAGCCAACACTGTGTTATTTGGAGGACTGTTTGCAAAGTGAGCCTCTGTGCACAAGGTGGAAGGTGTTTCTCACTGAGCCTCAGCCCACAGAAATCATTAACAAGAGGCAACTTCAGAAAATACCCCAAGCAGGCACACTCCTTACTATGTAAACATAATGCACCTAGTGATGGCTTGGGTCCAGTGAAATTCATTCAGAGCAGAGAATCTTGGATGAAAAGACAGAAGCATCAGATCTGTAACAAGAGAAAAACATTTGCTTTCCGTCTGTATTCAGGAAGCAGCTGCAGATTCCCCGTGGCACAAAAAAAATGCTCTATTTATACTCACTAACAACACCAACAAATTCCAGATTTTGCTGGAGCATTCTAGCAATATGAAAGCAGAACTGTTTTTCCAGTGACAGAAGGAAGATGTGAAAATGGGAGCTTTCACTGACTCATCACAATCACAGGGGTTATTACAAAACTAAATTGTTTTTCCAACCTACTATTTCCATACAAACAACTCATTTGCCATTGTGAAGACGAGTGTCTTCACAGAAATAGATCCGCTATTAAAAAAGTTGCCTTCTTCCTTTACTGTTGATTTCATTTTAACAAAATGTGCATGGATAAATTCTTTGACCTTTTCATCTTGTTTTAAAAGAGCTACCATTAAATTAGCTTTTGCCAATATTTGTTTTTCAAATATAGCTTGTACTTTATAGTAGTATCAAACAGTTGTAATCAATGACCTGTTCTGCTGCCTTCACATCTTTGGCTTTTACATTCATTGAAACTTGTCTGTTGAGTGGGTAATGTTTTTGAACATACCTCCACTGCTAGATTACATCAAATGTTCATACTTTCAACACTTTCAGAGAATGGTGGTGTTCTACCATACAAATACATATAGAACAGATGCTGTATGTACATCAAACCAGCAGACAGGGTTTAGAGCTGCTCTCTGAATACAGTGCCCCCTCTTCCTTGTCCTTAACTCTATCCTTCAACTGCCTTAACCACACTTTTTGTCCTCCTCTGTGAATAGATGCAGCCCCTTACAAATGTGTTGAAGTGCTTGGGAGGAATGTACCCCTCTGGGTTCTGGGTTTGGAGGTCCATAAAACTTTTCCACTCAGTAAAGTTGTCAAAGGCCTTCATGCTTTCAGGGGTGGCTCTCAGGCCTTGTGGGTACAGTTTGGGGCAGTGCTGCACATCCCGCTCTGTGAGCTGGTATGGATTTCTGTTCTTGTTGAGGGAAATTCAGCTGTGCCCAAGGAAGGTAAGAGGCCCTACTACAGACAGGCAGAGACGCTGGAGGAAGACAAGCATTTTGAGAGCATAGTTAATGATGAAGTTAGCAGGAGATTTTGCATCTGTTGCTGCAATACAGAATTCTTTCAGTTAGGAACAAACAGAAATGAGGGGAAATCTTCAACAGCAGCCTATAACAAGACTTCAGAGAGTTCAAATATATGGGAAGAGTCTGAGTTATTCCACTAGTTGAGTCAAGCAGTGATAAAACTTAGTACTTTTAAGATTAGGTTTCATAAATTGAATTCTGGGTTTATTTGTAAACTGCCTTGAAGCTCATTTTCTAGCTAAAGCAATAGCAATATAATTTAGGGGAGCATATTCTCTCCCCAACTTCCCAATGGTTCATTTGTACTTCAAAGCAATGATTCAGACTTAGTTCAGCCGTAACTATGATGTCCTAACTAACTTCTTAATGTTGCAAACCATATCTGAATATACCATATGCTTTGCCATGTTGAGGACTGGCTGCTCAATCTTATGGCTTTTCCTAACTAGACTTATTTTCCACAGCACTTCCCCTTTCCCTTCTGTGTCTATGTATAGCCCTAAGATTTTCCATGGAAGACTCTCACAAGCACTTTAAAATCTAGATAGATAATATCCATGCAGTCTGCTTCAGATGTTTGCATTATGTGTCACAGTTTTCCTACATGGAAATGGTGATGGCTTTTGTTTCGGGCCATTTTGCTTTAATTCATATGATTTCATCCTGAGTGGTTTTGTAACACGTAGGCTTCAACAACCCAGAAGCAGATAGCTCACCCTTTTTTTAGAAAGGAGGAAAAAAAAAAAAAAGTCAGATTTTTGGGACCATGGAAACATTCCAGTAATGTTTTTTTTGTTTAAGTGATTTATTTAATCAATTTCACAACCCCTGAAAGTTAAAAAATTATAAAGTTAAATACAAATTAAAACATCTTTAGAAATAACTTTGTCTGAGATTCTCTTACAAAAATGTAATATTAAGAAATTAATATTGATTTACAATTAATTTGGAGTTCTGTTCCTGGCAACTGTGGTGTTGAGACCTACAGAAATGGGTGGAGAAACAAAGTTGAAAGGTAAGTGTAATTTCTGACTGACTCACTAGCAAAGTTAAAATACTCCATGTCTTTTGTGCAGGAGTGTTACCTAGAAACCCTTACGCAGCCCTAGCTATTGGAGATGGTGCCTCTGTGGCTCTGTAAATAGATAGCATTTCTCTTGGACTCTCTCTGATTTTTCTGGAAGATAAATATGTAATGACAAACTCCTCATCATTGGTCATCAGGTTGGTCAAGTGTGTAAAGAAGTTAAAAATAAATAGGAAGAATCAGTGGAGCTGTTAGACCTACTAAGCAAGGAGGAATGGGTTTCAGCTTTAGGGTTAGTCTTAGCTCCTAAGCTGGCATTTGAGAGTGGATACTGAGGGGAATATCAGTCTATGGTAGATTTTCATTTAACCAAAGCATCTGCTAGTGGATGCTGGTAAGAAGACACTAGGTGGATCAGTCCTTGTCCTGTAAATCATCAATATAACTGATATTCAATATAACAGTTAGTCAATATAACTGATAATTAATTATTTGCTAGAGACAAGTGTTAAAGGAAAAAAAAAAATCTCCTTTACTTCTCCTAAGCACTTGAAGAATAGGCCCAAGCCCACAAAAGTTTTTTAATGAACAATTCTTGATATGTGGTACTGTGTAGTTTCCTACACTAAGTCCTTGTATTACTGAAATGAATGTTCTGTTATACATTTTCTTTACAGGGTACCACACTACAAGCAAAAGTTTGCTAGCATAGATAATGTTGAGACAAATCTTTCAATACTCTCAAGACTAGGTTTCACTGAAAAGAAGACAAATTTTATGAAAAATAAACTAAGGTCTCTTAGAAAAGAAATGTTGGACTTCAGGATCCACAGAAGCTTCCATACTCAAATTTAGACTCTTTTTAAAAGAAAACTGGAGGTTAAAGCACACCGGATTTTGAAGAAACCCAGTAATATTATTTTTTTTTTAGTAATTTTTCTCAAGAAGTATGTTGCAAGACACAAAATGTATTTCAATTTAAGTGATCTTCGACTAAAAATCAACTCTACACCTGTAAGGGATTCAAGCCTTGACAAAAATACAAGGTTCCCACTAATTAATGTGTGATTTTCAGTTGCCACTTCATTGTTTACTGCAAATATTCCCAAAGAGGTTTTGTCTGAATTGGGCCTCTCTATACATGTGTGTATGCAAGGCAGGCTGTGTGGAACACTTCTGTTTTAGGGGACAGACTGAAGAAATGCAACTTTTGTCCCATTAGGTAGTGCATCAAACTTGAGAACTTAATTGCACTGAAAACTTCATACTCTTTTTCTGTTCAGCACCAGATGTCAGCAGAGCTTTAGGAAGCTGGCTCACAGTCCACCTCTTTAGAATATATGAACCATGTTATATACCATAACAAATCTACACCTACATGACAATCACTTGGTGGATTACTTAAGGGGTGAGGAATTGCTGTTCTCTGTCCCTCCCCAGATGTCCTCTTGTGTCCCGTGTGTGAGCTACTCAATGCTTTGTGATGCATGCTTCCATTCTCCTGCTCTTTCCACAGGGACTGCTTGGGCACAGTTGTTAATTGCTCCTTCTGCTGCTGGCTAATTCACCAACCAATCAATAGCACCTGCTTTTGTTGTTTGGTGGGTTGATTCCAGCAGCTAAGCTCTCACACAGTTGCTCCCCACAGCAAGCTCGCAGTAGGATGGGGGAGAGGACTGGGAGGAAAGAAGTGGAAACCAACCAACAAACAAAAGTAATTATAGGTCAGAGTAAAGACAGGTTATTAACCACAGGGGGGAAAAGGGGAAAAAAGCAAGTGATGCAAAGGCAATTGCTCATCATTGTCCAGCAGCACATTGATGTCCAGTCGACCTCCAAGAGTGACTACTTCTAACAAAATTTGCCTCCCCTAATTTTGTTGTTGAGCATGATACTGTGTATTATGGAGTATCTCTCCAGTCAGCTCAGGTCAGCTGTCCCGGCTCTCCCCTCCCAACCATTTGCCCATCCCTAGCCCTATGTTGCTAAGTAAGCAACAGAGATGATGAGCAAGCACAGTCTAGCAATACCAAAAACTTCGTTGGGTTTGTTATTAACTCTTTTCATCACAAATCTAAAACACAGTACCATTTGGGCTACTACAGAGAAAATTAACTGCACCACAGCTAGACACAGTACAAGAGGAGGCAAACTGCCTGTCACAGATTTAATGAAAGAAAAAAAAAAAAGGAACTTAGGTTAGAATTTTTCTCCCTTCCCCCTGGCCCTCTGAGGGAGGGAGGCTTTGTTTGTCTGAGTCACTTAACTAACACAAAAGAACTAGTTGACCGAGTGGCATTTCAAGCCAATGGCTTTGGATTTGTCTCTGGGGGAAGGGCAAAGAACCTCTCTTTCTCCCCTCCCCGGGGAAACCGCACACTTTTTCTGGTTGCTGAACACAGCTGGAGGCGCAGGAGAGAGCCTGGAGATTTTTTTCTTTGTCTTGCTGTTTTGGGCTGTTGGGATCTATTTTGTTTTTTCGGGCCCCCGTTTGCGTGCACCCTGTTTCTGCCCCAGTCCGGACCTGGTTTGGACTTCATTGGAGAGGAGTTGTCTTGGGAAGGGGATCACCTTTTGTTTCCCTCCTCCGTTTCCATGTTTTGGCAGCGGTCCTATTTGTGCGCATCGAGGGGAGAGAGGGGAACACGCCACCAGCCACAGACAACGTGAGTTTTCCTGAGAGAAGCCCCTT
>VYXB01007861.1:32502-80748 GCA_013397135.1 Pachyramphus minor | reverse complement strand
ATTGGGGTGTACTACCGATGCTGTCTTGGCGGAGAGGGGGGGTCGCTAGGCTTGGTGTGAAAAAATCCGGCCGAGCCTTGCTCGGTCCGCCCGCAGTTTGTGATCCGATCATCGCAGAAAACAGCCGGCAGATGAGACCACGAGTAAGCGGGTGACACGAATGCAGCTCGGGGTAGCCGTCCAGAACCGGTGGGGTTTATAGTTTGCATTTCTAGGCAGTATCTGCTCAACATCTGCTTGCAGGAGAGAAGACACCCTTCATTTTTGCAAATGAAGACTCAGTTTTTGGTGTGCATTAACCTGAATGAATTTGAAGTTAGGTGAAGCTTAGCTGCATTATTCTCATATTTTCTTGGTCTAGAGTCACATCTAGACTGAGACTGATTGCTGTGGAACTATATGTCCTTTCTCCAGTGAGTAAATACATTTCTTTCGGTGGAAACTTCTCTGAATGTAAAAGAAGTAGTAACTATACACTTCAGGTCTTTCCTTCTTGCAGCCCATGTTCAGCCTCTCTTTCCTGCAGCAGCTAAACAATCTTCTCCTTTGTTATCCTGCAGTATTTTTTGTAACAAATGTTCTTCTTTTTGTAACAAATGTTTGCGTAGAAAGTGAACTTCAATGTTGCATTTTTGGTACTGTGTTCATTTTTGAATCTCTAAAAAACATAATTTCTCAGAGCTGTTCTGTGTATGTGTGTGTAGGTATTAGGAAGCCATGCTTTGCATTCCGTTATCCACAGGTATTAAGTGGGAACTGGACTCTGCAAGCATTTTGCACTTGGAAGAATGCTTTTTTCTGAAGTTGAAAGGAGTTTGCCTGTTTACAAGGTAGTCAATACTGTTTGTCACAGGTGTTACCAGACAAAGGCTCAAGAGGAGTTAAACTGTGTGATCATGAGGCTATTGTATAGTCAGGCAGCTTAGCTTTGGGTAAGGAGTATTCCTCAGCCGCATAGGAGCTGGCAAAGTATATTTCTAAAAGTGAGGATCTGTCTGCAGGCTGAAAGCTGGGACAGGCATTTAGGGCTCTCTAAATGGGAGTCCATGAAAATCTTGAGTCATAACCAGCAAAATCTAGATTCTACCTACCCAAACTCCTTTGTAGGTCAGTGGGATTTGTATTTCAATTATTGGTGTGTCCCAGCTTGTAAGTCCTATCTCTGCCTATGCTGACTTTGGCCTCTGCTTTTGTGATCAGTGATACTAGACCAATTTCTAAATTTGTTTCTGAGATAAGAATGGATCGTTTTGCTTAAGCTTACTTTGAAGAAAATGTTGCTCCTATGCCCAGTGAGGTGTTGATTGCTTCTCTTTAGTCTGTGGGAGAGAAAAAAGGGCAATTCAAGAAAGTCATGGTCTACCTCACATTCATGATTTTTCCTTCTGTGTTTCCTTGTGTATGTGCTTGAGCTGGCTTTAAGCAGACCTCACTGTGGGCATAAATTTTCTCCAGCGTTTTGAAGGCAGAGACATAATTTCTGAAGGCTTAGGTTTGTAGGTGTTCTGCTGACTTGATTAATCATGGAAATAATTCTAGTGGCTTCCATGCTGGACTGCTTATCTGACTAATGACAAGAAATATATGACATCTAAGTAGAAACCGGTAGAAGCAGATTAATTGGGAGACAAAACCTCAGCAGAGGCATTCAGCTGGCTTTTCTCACCTTTGTACAGAAGAAAAAGTGGGGCACAAAACCTAAAGCTACTTGTTGCTCCTGCTGTACCCCTGTGTCATCTCATAACTTCTGCGGGGCTGTCAGATGCTTCCCGTGCTGCAGCTGCAGGAGGGGCAGGAGAGCACTGGCCCACAGCTGGCAGACATGGACTCTGATACAAGGAATAGCTGTACATTTGTTCAGTCATGCTTGCTGTACAGCCCAGATGGTCTTATTAAAAGTACCCATCGTCTCTTGCAATGTGTTTTGGTGCCTTCAAGTGGCAGTTGCACAAGGCAGAACTTCAGTATCCCTGTGTTTGAATGAGCCAGCTTTGCAGTTATGGGTGATAGAGATATCTGTTTCCCTACACAGTTGAAGATGTGACCAGTTGGAAAGCCGGGGGTGTGTGTTGTGGGTGTTGATCATTGGCAGACCTTTTAACTCTCTTGTCATTTCTTGAGACTGTCACAGAAGAGTATCATGAGACTAGTAAAGTCTTATTTGTATTTATGTAGACAAAAATTTGTTCTGAAAAATATGTTTATACTAAGAAAAGTTTGCTTAAATTACTGACCAAAGTGCCTAAAATCCATTTAATCTAATGAATAAGTAAAGTTTCTTTTTATATAAGTATGTAAAATGCAGAAGATTTGAAAAGTATTTTTCATACCTGCTCATCAAATCAAACTGGCTGTAGATGGTTAAGTTTGCTTTCAAAGGTAAGCAACTTAAAAATGCATTTAAAGACCCGAGTTAAAAATAGTTGACTTGCTGTTTGCCTGCACCAAGGGGTCTATTTTTGGCTTCATTCAGTAGTTTGCACACAGGCATTTCTGGGGGATGTTTCAGGCCTCCTCTGTAGCAATCCAGCCCCTGGATTTATGTGCTAAATCATTTTGGTTTGGTTAGCAGTCGTATTTCTCCCTGACTTACAGATGTTTCTAATCAAATAGATAGGGAAGAAATACATAAGCTTATTCTAACCTCTAAACACATTTTCAGCTCACTCCAGGGATAGTGACATGATTTCACTGTCACTTTCAAACTGCACTGATATTCAGGGGAATGCCGAAACTCGAAACCTTTTTAAATACTTGACTCTCCTTTGTACTTATGGTTTATAGATTTTCCCAGTACTACTGAAAATAAAATCCATCAATAGTTCCTTTTAAATGGTTTTATCTATAAGCATCAGTTTGAGGCTATCTAAGATTGATTAATGTATCTCTTTAAAATAAAAGATGTGACACTATCTGGAAATACCTATTTAGGGTTCATGTGCGTGCTTTGTTGAATTGAAGCTGTATAGGGTGAAGGAATTTCTCTTTCATTCTCATATATACCTGTTTAAAGCTGTACAAGGTCTATGATTAGAGCGTGATATAAGCAGAAACAGATTTTATGTATTTGTATGTGTTCAGTATATACATATTAATATGAAAACTGTCCATGTAAAGCAGGTATATGCGGTGTGGAGACACGATTGATATCTTTTCAAAACATTAAGTTATTTTGTAGTTTGCAAGAGAGTTCTGTTTTTGTAATCTGAAAGCAATCATTTCCAGTTTGGAATCTCTTAAATTATTTCTTTGCGTTTTTTGGATAGTACTTCTTGTTGGGATAAATGCACTGCTGCAGGTCTGGGCAATTTATCCTGATGAAACACCCTGCCTGAATGATCCTTTTGGGATTTCATCTGTGTTGCTGCCTCAACAGCTGCTTGAATTTTGGGGATTTTCTCCTTTTTTTAATCTTTTTTCATTTGTTTTCAGGGATTTATCTACCTGTCACTAGTCAAGTTAGAGGGTAGTGCTTCTACCTGGCTTCTGCAGGCTGGATTTTTGAGCCTTTCCAGTCTGCCTGTCAATCATTCTTGTTCTAAGGCAGAGACATCCTAATGGCCAAGTTTTTGAGGTGCTAAAGGTTTCCTTTAAAGTCACCACTGACCTTCCCTGCTTGTCTGGGCCCAATTCTGTGCCCTTGAAGCAAGTAGGATTTTTGGTTTTGCCTCTGATACTTGTAGAGTCTATATTGTGACAGGGACCTTGCATTGACAGGAGACTACATCTTTCTCCCACCTCACATGCACACCTTAACTAACTACTCTTTCACCTTGCATGCTAGAAATAACAGAGTTGCATGACCTTCCCTTCTTCATGCACACTTACTCTTCTATCACCAGTGTTTTGACTGGGATGACTTGTGTGAGGAAGCTGAGCAAAACTTGCCTCCATTTTTCTCATGTGCCAGTCACACTATCCAGGTGCTTCCATGTGCACTGCCAGCAGCAGCAACATTTGTGAGTATGGACAGTTTTCTTCCAAAATAATATTGGTGATTAATTACATCAGAATATCTGCTTTGCAAGATGCAATTCAAACTACAACTAAATGTGAAATGGGATGATGTAAGTCTTTGCAGGGTAAAGGAAATGAAGAATCATGGAATAAATAATTATTTTCAGACAAGCTGTAAATCATTTCCCTGATTTATTTGTGTAAGCATGTGTGTATCTACGATTTGCATTAGGATTATGCTCTTGTGCTTATTAGTAATGTGTTTTGATTGCATTCTGGTAGCAATTGTAATTATTTAATAGATTGCGAGCATTTCTCTTGTCCACAAATGGGATGAAAGATTGTGTAATGCTCTGGAATATCGTAGGTATATTGCTGCTCTCATGCCAAGATTGTCTTCAGCAATGAGATGCATATCTAAATAGAATGCATTATGGTCATTACCTTAATAAAATGTGAGTCATGCACACCAGCACTTTCATTCTTAAAATACTTCAGTAAACTGGTATATCTGTTTGCCAAGAGATACAGCACACTGTGGAAGACAAATCTGTTTCTTTATGGACAAACAGTCTCCAGCATCTTCCCTGACGCTCTGTGCTCAATTTAGGACTTTACGTGTGAGCTCACTAATGAACATTTTAAGCACACTTGCATGATGTATGTCATCACCAAGTTTTAACTAAAACGATAAGTGTTCAACTACTGTAAATTCTATCCTGACCTAACAAAGTCCTAGATTTGAAAAAAGACTGTTAACTAAATGTATCATTTCATTCTGGAGGACAGACAGAAAACCCAACTGCTTTATAGCTAACTCTATGTGGTGTTGCTGTAGGTATTGAGAAAAGGTAGCAACTGACACCACAAATTGCTCCAAAACCAGCATCCAAGCTAAGGCCTCTCAGTAGCAATTTATGACTCAGAAAAACTTCCACATTCTATCTTGAAAAATCTATGCATGCTCTGGGGAAATAAAAGGGAAAGTTGGAACTGTACAGGCTGTCAGACCCACGTCATGAGTGTCCATGCAGGAGATCAAGAGGTGAGTCAGAGGGAATTTGGGAAGTATTACATTTGGGGGATGCTGTGGTACTTTGGTGTTTCAAATGGATTTGCTCACTTGCAGGGCAGAAGCATTCACTTCAGGGATGTGTAAGAAACATTTGAAAATGTCGACCTCTGACAAAGACAAAAATTCCTGATGACATAAACCCATGAAATCTTCAGTGTAATTAGTCCATGTATTTTCTGTAGCATTCTGAAAATATTTTGCTAATACTGGTTTTCTAAAACAGAAGTTTAAAAAAGAACATTTAAAAAGCCCTAATCTCTGCATAGTACTGCATCTTCTTTTCATCACGCTATCAAGTCTTTTACAGCAACAGTCAAAATTTATTCATAATCCACCTGCTTTCTGACAAGAACAGTTGTCATTTTTTTAGCTGATATCTCTATGTACACATTTGTACTGTCTTTGTGTGAAGGATTATTTGGGAGCTGAGCAGAGGGGGGAATCAGATTCATAACAGGTTAATAGGAACTCTATTAGGTTTTGGTACAGCTGTCCGAAACATTCAGTCTTTCCCGTGAGCACAGGCTATGTACATGGTGACTGCATTCTTCTTTCTTCTCAGCTTTCATGTTTGTTAGTTCACAGTGCAAGGCTGATGGAGAACAGTTGATTCTACTGTACTCCTTCTATACTGACGTTTGTATAACTGTGAGAAACATATCAACCCCAGACAGCAAATATCTTTTGATTCCTTCCATCAGTGAACATTGTCTACCATCAAGCACATTTTCACAGAATCAGCTGTCAGTGTGAATTGTTTAGTATTGCTTGTAGAAGCAGCATTTATGTTTATAGTGACTTTTTTTTTTGGAATTATTTTGAAGTGCAGAGTTTTATGACCAGCTGCTCTCAAGACTCGTGCTTGAGAATCTAGTATTGCATATTCTAGGAACCAACGATTCATACAAAATAAACCCTGTGGTTCCAGCAGGGTATCTTACTGGCATGTGTTGCCTCTTTAATCCTAAAGGTGGGTGGCTTCTTCCATTTTGTGTATGGAAGTGAAGCATCTGCAGTTCCTGCTGGCCTCTTTGGACCTCTTTCTACATAGCTGCCACCTTTTGTCGGTGTTTTTGAGTTGGGGGAGAGCAAGCTGCGTAGTGAAGGGTTGTGCTGCTGAACGGGAATTGTTTTACAATGTGCTGATGAGTTTTATTTCTGCTGTTGATGGCAGAATAATAGTGATATCATATTATTGGTGGCTTTCAACAAATGTTTTCCTACAGATGGTGGAGATTAACGCTGCAGTGCCTGTTGTTTGATCTGCAGTGCTGATAACAAAAGCTTTGCCACAGTTGCTTCAGCTAGCAGCGAGGCAGGGCCCTTGGGGACCTTTGACAGGATCTAGTCTCTGTGCATCACTGGCCAAGAGCAGAAGTATATGAGCACTGTTCATTTGTTTATTTATGACAGCTGTTTTTTGTTGGTGGTCCCTTGCAGGTCACGCATGTTTCAACTTTATCGGAGACAACTCCTGCCTTTTGTTTTCTTTCTTACCTAAATGTTTTGCTGAGCCCCACATGTGGTAGGGGAGCTTTTAACTCATGTTTTTATTAGGTGCATCGATTATATAGTGTCTGAAACCTCAAGCAACATGAGCAAGTGGATCCTAAACATTTAGGGCTAAACTGGTTCTCCGATACATTTTTGGAAGTATGATTTATGTTAGAGTGTGTTTCTGTACTAAAGTCAGCAACAAAATTTGCACTGACTTTCACTGACACAAGAACAGCCCCTGAAGGTGTTGTTGTAGTCCAGCCTAAATTGCATTGGAAAGTGGCTTGTGATATTTCAGTGAATATTCTGAAATAATATTTCTCCCCTGACATCTGGTAAATTGCAGTTTCAGTAGGTATGTGTACTCACTTTTAAATCAGATGTTTTGTTCCACTTCATGTGCATTTCAATATGCATATTGAAATGTGCATCCTTCTAAAAGATAGTAATGCTTTAATAGAATAATCAAGATAAGACGGAATATTAATGAAATGCAGGATGTTTTACTAGAGATGTGATAACTTCCTGTTAACAGTGAGCTGAAATTTCAGTGAAAATGAGTACATGGTGAAATTACTGTAGTTGATGACCGAGCCTTTTTGGGATTCATTTTATTATATAGTCTGAATTAAAACCAAAATAAAACACAGTAAGGTTTGTTTAGGGGTATTTTCCAAATATAGAGGAGATTTTTTACAAGGTTGAAAGTGTAAACTCTGAGGTGACGAATATTTTTTTTCAAAACCACCATTAGATAAGAAAAGCAATACCCTTCCAAGAGGTGATTGGATCTTTTGCTGAAGATTAAGGCACTGGTATCAAGCTGACAAATACAGATTTCAAAAGATGCTGGGGGTGAATTTAAGTAGGCATAAAGCTTAGCAAAAGTACTAACATTTGAGAACAAAGGTACATCCTAAAAGCACAACATAAAAGAAAATAGAAGCTTTTCCAATTACCTTTTTTCAGATATTTTTGCTGGGAACCTGAAGGCTGCTGAGTGGGTGTGGATATTTGAGTCTTTTTAGTTTGTCCAGTTTCTTGTTAAGAAGTTGTAGGAGAAATAGGGTGATTCATACATGTCTTGAAAATCTATTTGGTTTTTGCTAAAAGAACAAAGATCAGGAATGCTCTGCAGCTCTGTCTGGATACCTTAAAATTATTATGAGCATCTTGAATTTCACGTAATTTTTTGCTATAACACATTGTCTGATTCACATAGATTTCTGGTGAGTAGCTGGTACTAGACTTGTGGCATTTTCTCTTCTTCAGCAAGATCTGCTCTGTCATGGAGAACCTTGTAGGATGCACAGCCGCTTTCTCCCCACCCTTCAGTGATTGTGGATATACCTTCAATAACACCAGAAACAACATATACCCCAAAGGGGTATCCTAACACTTTTTTCTTTCTGATGCTTAGAGAAAGCATGTAGTGCCTTGATAGATGCTGTTCAGTGGGTTGAGTTCAGCTGGAGTGAGTTTTTGTCCAATTGTGCTAAATAAGGGTTTTGTCTCTGGCTTGGAGCCATGTTTTCAATCCTTTAATTTACTTGGGATTTTCTTTTGGCAGGACAGGGTGTTCTGCTCTGTTGGTGAAAATGTCTTACTTTATTGATAAGTTATGAAGGTCAAGAGAAACATTCAGTTAGGTTTGTATTCAGAGACATCATCAGAAGATGCATAGCGAGGGAGCCAAGAGAATACAATTAGTCAATTTACAAATGCAAATCGAATTTAAACCTTCTTCAGGTTTTTAACTGTAACTGGCCATGCTTTTAATTTTCAATTCTGACCTCTTTCATATATAATTCCTGTTCTAGAAGGCTAATTTTCTACTTGCTTCTGAAAATGTTGTCTAGATATGGAATGATGAGTAATCTCTTTGCAGGTGCAGTCAGAATCAATACTTTTGCTCCTGCTGGTGATTTGCTGTAGTGATTTTGAACACTAATGCTTCTGATTAGATTCACTGACTTTGAGATTTAAATATATATAGAAAGTTGTACTTGTGGTCTAATACTATCTTAACTTCACAATCTTTCCTAACTCTCGGTCCCGGGAGACCCCTCAGCTAAAAGAATCTGATGTCATCTTTTAATCTTATTGGGAGTTCAGGAGAAGCTTTCTTCATACCTTAGAGTTGCCAGTGTTTCTTAAACTGACATTATAAGATAGTTACTTAGACATTTATAAAAGAAAAAAGATACTGATAAAAAGATAATAATTTTCTTTAAAAGTTCCTCTGTTGTTCAGAGGCATTCGCTATTTCTGCATGTCTCAAGAAATTCAGTATTTGCATTAATAATACAACTATTGACTACTGTATTGTGGTATTGATTTAATAAATCCTTTTGAAATTAACGTATCAAAATTTTAGGCATTACTTTGGACACTAGGAAGTCTCTCCTGACTATGCACCAGTTGTGACTGCCTTTTGTCACTCTTAATTTAAGTTTTCCCTGTTTGCAGTTTCTCTCAACAAATTAATCTGGCATGGGGGCTTAGTGGCAGATGAACTTTAAAATGATGATTTATCTTCACTGCCTTTCACTTTTGTTTTTCTACATGGCTTTAACTGAAAGGATTGTGTTCCTGTATTTAGAGGCACATTTCAGTTTCATTGGTTTTTTTCACTAGAAAAACATTGAAGCTTAAAACAACTTTTTATTTCTAATATTTATTGCAAAGTTGCAATTTATTTTTCAGAATGCTATATAGTGTTTAGTAACCTGGCTGGCTAGCAGATAATGGCAGCAATTCATGTAACCTACAGAGAACTATGCAGATGATTGCATAGAAAATGCTTTAGCTTCCCTCTGTTATTTAGGACAGGCAAAACATAGGCAAGTGTTACAGGTTTTATTAAATACAACACATTTACTGAAACATCGACATACAGGTATGCTCTTGTGCAAGAAGTAGGAGAAACAGATGTAGAGCTCTTATTTATGCAGAAGAAAAACACTTGTTGATAACTAAAATTGCTACTGTGCACGCAGATATTTGGTTACATCTATTTCTCTTTATATATAGGACAGTTTATCTGTAGCTCAAGGTCAGTATTTCAAATTTTGTGTTTGCTTTTTTCTTTGAAGTTGCAATTTTCAAGTTGATTTTAGATCTATTTTCCTGATATATTTTCTAGTTTCCTTCCTCCTGTTTTGTGCCAAGCTGTTGTTCTCTTATAAGTCTGCAGTTCTGGTATTTTTCTCAAGAAGAATAAAATATCATCATTATTTTTCTTTGAGGACAGTGCCTGCTTTAGTGTAATATATTGCATTTCTTTCCTCAAGTGTAGATCAGATAGACCTTTTGTTTTAGTAAGCTGAAGTCTTCATTGTTCCTGGAAGTGGACAGTCGGTGACATTCACACCAGCAAAGACTTTGGTTTTTTTGAAGTTGCTTTGGTGACAGAGATGTGTGTTTCATTCACTTTTCAGAGTTAGATCACCTTGGTGGGCACATTTGGGGTGGGGAACATTTACACAATAGTATCTGTTGTTGTTATAAGGAAATTTAAATCATGGGCCTTTGTGTCATCTGTGTCCCCTTAAGCCACAGTTGCACATACCAGGTACATTATTCCGAGTACTTCTTAAAAGTCTTTTTCAGTTCAGTTTCAAATTCAGGGAAAAATGGCCAAACTGAATTCAGGCAATTTGTACACAGAGATCGTACTAGAGATGATGAGCATCTGGTTTGGTTTGAAGGCAAACTGTATTGGTTTTACTTTTGTACCCGTGCAATCTTTACTACCTACATGCTTTAAAACAGAAGGTTCAAAAGCAAAGGGTTTTAGACATCAACGTGGAGTAGGATGCTGGGCTTTGTAGGTTCAGGCAGTAGGTGTTTATTGGTTTTGTATTCTGAAATAGAAAGAAGGGAGACCCTGGTAGTTACAGGGCTGTCAGTCTCACTTCAGTGCCTGGAAAATTATGGAGAAAGCCATTCAAGAAGTGAAAAAACACTTTAGTAAAAAACACTTTAGTAAAAAACACTTTAAAAACACTGCAGTCAGTGGTCATAGCCAGCATGAGTTCACACCAGGGAAGTTCCTGCTAACCAACTTGATTTCCTTTTATGACAAGGTCACCCACCTACTTGACCAACGGAAGCCTCACGTCAAGTATTGTGTCCAGTTTTGGGCACTGCAATATAAGAAGGACATCAGACTATTCGAGTGTGTCCAGAGGACACTGATCAAGATGACGGCAGATTTCAAGGGCAAAATACATGAGGAGC
This sequence comes from Pachyramphus minor, assembly GCA_013397135.1. NCBI lineage: Eukaryota > Metazoa > Chordata > Aves > Passeriformes > Tyrannidae > Pachyramphus > Pachyramphus minor. The sequence continues at coordinate 69,977 of VYXB01007861.1, read as the reverse complement.
AGCTCAAGCCACTTGGTTTGTTCAGCTGGGAGAAGGTTGAGGGGAGACCCCATTGCAGGCTGCAGCTTCCTTAGGGGGAGCAATAACAGGGAGATGCTGATCTCCTCTGTCTAGTAACTAGTGATAGGACATGAGGAAAGGAATGACACAAAGGAATATGAGGCAAGTTCAGGTTGAACATTAGGAAAAGTTTCTTCACTGAGAGGGTGGTTGATCACTGGAACAGGCTCCCCAGGGAAGTGATCACAGCACTGGTGTTTAAGGAATGTCTGTATGATGCCCTTAGTCATATGATTTAGTTTTAGGTAGTCCTGCAAGAAGCAGGGAGCTGAACTCAATGATCCTTATGGGCCCTTTAAACTTGAGATACTCTATAATTCATCCAACTGTGGTCTCAAGAAAAGAGATGGACTCTCTGAAGTGTTCAGAGCATTTATTTCCTGAGATGTGACATCTCATTTTCTTTTAGCATTTCCAGTTTGTCAGGGTGTTTATTTTTTGTTCACATCTTTTGCCATGATGCTTGAGTGACGTAAAGGCTCTCCACAGACCCTTTATGACTGTCTCTATAAAGACCAGATTGTCTTCTTTTGCTTTGTCATTCATTCTGAAATGCAAAGAATTATGGAGGATTTATTATGGGGGATGATGTTGCTGTGGATACCTGAGTAGAAATAAGAAAAGAGAAGTTGTTACTATGCTTGGAACCTACAGCTGCTGCAAGAACATGTCACCAGGTGCAAGCTGGCCCTTGAAATTCATTTGGTCTTTGAACTTTCAAGCAGAGTGGTACTTTTGCTTGAGTAATAAGGAAAAAGTAATTAAAGAGACAGATTTATTTTTTTTTAAGTGCATATCTGGAAACTCAAGAAACCTAAACACCCTGGAGGACTTAAGCAAATAAGTTATGACAAAAACTGCCCATCAAATACTTGAAATAGAATGTTAGTGTTCAAGACATGAAATGTCTGGGAAAAGAAGAAAGCCCACTAAGCAGCAGTGTGTCCCAGCTCAAAGAGCCAGCTAACTGGAGATTCAACATCTGCCATTGCATTTCCCTGCACTACAGATTCCCCCTGTTCTCCTGGACAAGTCAGTTGCTATCATTTAGAAGAGGAAAAAGAGCAGTATTTCTTTCATCTATATTTCTGAAGTGGTTGGCTATAATGGTAAGGAACAGATACTGACATAAGTCCTTGTAACGGGAAAAAAATTCTGAACTAGCCTCTGGCTGCACTGCTTGCTCTCAGCTTCAAGTGACTTCTAACTTCATGTTGAACAAAATACGATGGTGCTGCCAGGATAGCTGAAGTCACAGGAAAGAACATCCCTCTGTAATTGCAAGAATCAGAGGAATTAATGTGTTCTTGGGGTCCTGAAATGGCTTCTTGATTGACAGTGTTGACTAGTTGTTCCCAGCATCTCCTCTCTCTCCTCCCCAGAGCTCTTGCTCTGCCACCCCTCAGCCAGTTCCTCTGCTGTTCTGTTGTGCTGTGGAGCACCTGAGGGATGTCGTTGCTTATATTTGAGGAGAAAAAGCTGAACTACTATTACTGACAGTTCTCATTCAGTGACTTGGGTTTTTAGTGAAACTAAAAACTAGTGTGATGTCCAAGGATGAGCACCTTTGGCAGGATCAGACGGGTGCTAGCTCCATATGGCTGATCCTTAGAGTAGAGAAAAGAGCCTAATTAATTTTGGCATGGGCTTTTAAATCAAAATGGCTTGTGTTCCTACTGAAAATACAAGTGTGAGGCTCTGTGGTAAAAAGAAAAAACAGGGAATATTCCTGATATTTGGATGAGAAAACCTGGCATGTTTGAATCCTGCTATTAAAGGAACAAAAGCTATCCAGTATCATATTTTGTGAAGAAGTCTCATGCTTTAATTGTCCTGATGATTAGTCCTACTCAAGGGAATAAATCAAAGGCATCCTACTGAATGGTAGAATAATGAAGGAAACAGAACGCTAGAAAAGAGACTTGCTGCAATTTCCATTCCTTTGCATTAGTTTGTTAATCATCAGCACCACTGTCACAGTCTTAAGTAAAGCCTTCAGCATCAATACAGAGAAGGCTTTTGAGTTTTTCTTTTCCTGCCAAGTTACTTTTCTCCTCATATTATTTCAGCTCTCTAAATCTGAATTCTGTAACCTTATCTGTCCAAGAAACATGTTGTACCATACAGGCCTTAATAGCACTGATAGCAAAAGGATGGTTTGTAAATAACAGAGCTGCTAGATCAGGCCTGCCTCAGCCACCATGTGTCTTTTGACCACCAGTAACTAACAGAGATATACCCACACTGTCAGACTCTCACTTCTCTCATCTTTAAATATCATCAGCATCTTCCATGGCAACTCAGTTTTTCTCTTGCAAATGCCTATGGATGACTAACACATTGTTAGTTTATGTAATTTCCCTGCTGTAATTGTCTTAATATGGTTTATTAATATGACCTAGTGTTCCATCTTGCTTAATTCTTTACATTTCCTCTAATTTGAAATCGGGTTACAATGCGGCAGAATACCATAAACTAAATAACTAATATAATAATAATAATAATTATAATATAATAATAATAATTAAATCTTATCCTCAGCATTTACTACATCCCTGCAGGCATTTTCGCTAACCTTTTTTTTGTTCAGTTTGTAGCACTGTATAGTCAGGTTATAATTCTTAGCTTGGTGTTGAATGTACAGCTCAGAGACACTCAGATACTGAAAGACACATTTCTGGCAGGCCAATCTCCTTCTATTGTCTGGAAAAGCCTTTGAAGGACGCAATAAGTAGGAAGCAAATTTTTTTTTAACCAGTTCCATGTTGTAAGACTGTCCTAAAAATGAGAAATGTCTCCATATAGAAGATAAGTGATTACAGTTACAGTCAACAGCACTTCCGATAGCATGATACTATTAATCATTACAGCACCAAAGAAGTTTTACTGCGAACCCTGGAGTAATAAAATAGTTTTTCCAGCAGTAAAGCAAACTGTGAAAAACACTGATCTGCAGAGTATGGAACAGTTTTCTATCACACCAGAGTTTGACTTCTCTAAAATACTTGACTAGCCTTTGGACAACTGTGTTATACAGTTAAGATGCTGCACAGGGGAAGAATTCCACAGATACCTGAGCAAATAGCTCTGCTTCACAGCATTCTGGGACTGGGACAAAATTTTTGCTAATCCTTGCAGAAAGGTGGGTGAATGCATAATGATGATAAAATTGTAAATCATTCCATCAAAATCTGAGCATCTACCCAAGCCATGAGCACACATAAGAAGCAAGGAGATATCAGGAGAGCCCAATTTAGCTCTCTCTACAGGATACGCTACATGAATAGATCGGGGCTTTTGCCATCTTCTTGTAGACATGTTTCCTGCTGTCCCTGACACATGTGATGATGGCCAGTAAGCCCACCACAGTGACGTACTTCGTGATGGGTTTCATGTGAAAGACATATTTCTCGGTTAAAAAAAAGCAATTTTCTGACTCAGTATGAAAATATTTATTTCTTACTGTCTTCTGCTTTTGAACTTCCCTAGACTGTGTTTTGAAGATGTTCTAATTAAAAGGAAAGCTGGGCTGCTAGTGTAATACTATAAACACAAGACCTGGTGCATTAAAGCAAACAGACTAAAATTTGTAGCATCTGCAGTAAGAAAGAGAGATGTCAAAACTGATTCCTTGTTTAAGAGACTATGAAAAGAGAAGCAGAAGGGAAAGGTGAGATTTCTGCTAAGACTAGGGCATTATTTCTGCTGAAAAAAGCTGCTACCAGTGTACAGTGAAAAGGAATAAACACCTGCAAAACACAGTCCTGTCTCACTCTATATACTCTGGGCAATCACCTTAGGAATAAAGGATTTAAAGAAAACATTAAGCATGATGACTTGAGGTACTTGGGTAAATTGACTAAAGCTTTCCTCACATAATGCTGTGGAAGCAGAGCCCATGGATGGATCTATCTATCCATCCATCCATCCCTAAGCAGTGAAATTTCATACGCTAGCTTTCAAGAGGCTGTTTTAGCTTTTTGATATTTTGTGTTTACAGCAGGCAGAAAAATTGGAGTCCTTATTAAGCTGATTCAGCAATATGATGCATCATCTGTCTTACGGTCTGTGGTTATAAGAAATACTTCATTATTTAGAATAATAATGGCAATAATTAGTACATCAATAACATGTACCTTAATTCTTTTTATTCTAATTGGATGATATCAACTATAATCTGGAAGACTAGGATGTGAGAATAATCTTTGAAAAGAGAAGGCTGAAGAGCGTGGCTAACTTTAATTTTTTTAACCTTACCACACATATATCATTACTATGTGTTTTTGGTGTGTCCTCTAAAGTGTGTGTTGGAATGATTCCTGTTTTCTGCTTTAAAAAAAACAAGCCAAATTCTGTTATGTTTACCTGTCCTAAGATGCTTCAAAGCTTTGCTCCAGTTGTTTCAAAACTACCAGAAATATGTTGCTCTGCCAGTTAAAATATATGGTCTGTCAGAGCTTATTTTACAAAGCAGTGGTTTCTTTGCCATGGTCCAACTAAACACTTAAATACCTGCTCTGTGTTGGTAGCTTGGATGCACAAATATAAGCACACATTTAAATGCTCTTTCGAATTATATCACAGTGCGCTGCAGGATCAGACTCTAATACACAAGTATGTTTTGTAGATAGCATTAGCATCACACAGAGGGTACATATGCACGGGCAGCTGTGTGAAGATGTCAACTTTGGCTTTGAAAAGGCAGGTATAAAAGTTGACCTGTTTGCCCACAGTGTCTGAACACCAGTTGTTTACTAGATGGCTGTTTACTAGATAGCTACGATCGCTGTTGAGCTGGAAGGGAAAAAATGTCTGTGAAGTTGATGGCAAAATTTGCATAACTAAGCATTTCACCTGAAGTGTCTTAACCAGTCTACTCCTGCTTCACTTTTTACCCTCTCACTACAAGCTCCATCTTCATTGAGGAATTAGTAAGCAGCTTTTGTCGAATGACTTTGAAATTTCTCCCTGTGCAGCGAAAACTGTGGCTATTTTTCAAGCCAAATAAATAATTCACAGGGAGTAAGTCATCAGCTGAGTTCATCTTCTTGTTTTCTTTTGTGTGTATTCTTCACACTTGCAGGAATAACTCTAGCTGCTAACTGAAAGAAGGCGAGCCTCTCTGAGTTTCATGTATTGTGTGTTCAGTAGGTAACACTTGACATTACGGCTGGAGATGTTTTGTACAAGACACTGCCTTCACTGCTTTGCCTTCACCTAGTTTCTGCTATTTCAAATAGTAGACAAATATTCTTTCTCATAAGCCTGTTCATAAGTATAGCTTCTGTCCCACAATGGCAAAATAGATTAGCATTCCCAGTGTGAAAATCTGGGTCAGATATGTCATACTCACTGTAGTGGCCTGCATCCGCTACACTATCCTGCATCCACTTCATCCCAGCCCCTTGATGAATACCAGCTATTAAAGTCTTGCTGAAAATCACTTTTGATCAATCTGCAAAGTTAAATATATATCTATGTGGATTTATTTATACTCTGCGCCTGTTTCCATGAAATATGCACAAGATTTTCAAATTCACTGTCTGTAAGCATTAGCAACAATAAAACAAATTACTCCAGTACTCAGGGAAAGCTCACCCAAAAGAGGTGCAAGCATTTTTTGAGCAAGCATCACCCACGTTTCAGTTGGGTTAAAGACTCAAGACAAAAAGGGCTCTCTTTAATGTGGACCCTCTCAGTCTGTCAATCTGTCAGTTTGTCAGAGTACTTCCTACACAAATTTGAGACTTTGTGACCAAACTAGAACACATACCAGATAAATTCACAGGTTCCTCACCTGCTAGGGCTGTTTTTTCTGCACCTCCTGTAGTCTCAGCGTCTTTCTGCTGTAGAATGCTTCAGTATACAAGAGATTTTAAACTGACAATAAAAAAAAGAATGGAGGTAATTGCTGCCTGCTGCTTCCACAGTGCAAAGTAGAAAAGAGCATACAAACAGGCCTCTGCTAGCAAAGACTGTTTGTGTTTGGTAGGAGCATGAAGGGAAAGGGGCCTTGCTTTACTCCAGATAGGTGACTGCTGAGCTGAAATATATTTTCCCTCCCAGACCTCCTTGAATACTAATATGAGTGCTACACATCTACCCACTGTTCTTGCCATAAGGTTGGGGTTGGATCAATACCTTTTTGACAGTTGATGAAGTGTCACTCTCCAAGTGTTTTCTTGGATGCACCAAAGTCCTGACTGATTGGTATCCTAACCTGTTTCCCATCTTTAAATGTAGCCTGCTTCCTCTCAGTGCTCTAAATAACTGAGTGGAGATGACACTAGTGGACTGGACTCGGTACTGAGCAGCAAGGCTGTTGCAGTGAAGTCTCAAGCTAAGAAAACAAAGCCCATTGTTGCTATTTGGTGGTTTCTGCTAGAAGAAGCAGGGGAACAGTGAAATACATACAAAGAATATTTCAAATAAGTGCAAAATTTTCGTCTACAACTTCGGCTAAGGAAAGAGGTGATTGAATTAAGAGCTCAGTGGGATGCCTGGGAAGAGTTTGGCTTTTCCTGTTGCCAAGAGGGTCAAGAAGTGCCTCAAATTCTTATTGGGAACACAAATGAAATTGTACTTGAAGTAGCACCTAGACAGTGAGTTACAGGTGACTGCCAGGACAGGACTTAGGTCTGACTCTTTCTAGAATGTTCCTCACAGTCCCTCCCTGTGCTTTGTGAGCTTTGAAGAAGAGGAGATGAACGGACTCATACCCATGGTCCCTCCTGGACACAAGGAATTGGGTTTGGTAGAGCTGTGTCTCTGAGGACCGGGGAAGGTTCTTCATGGTAACTCCAACAACTAGCTCCAAGCACAGGGTTATATTTGGTCTGCTGCAGCATGTGAAGCAGACAGACCCAGGTACCCATGAACAGTTACTCTCTCTTGCTCTCGGTCACACACACTGAGCCTTCTCCAAGGAGAGTGGGTCTCACCCTATGAGGTTGTGAGAAGCAACTTAGAAAAAAAAAAATTAATCTTTGCTTAAACCAGGGTGAAGTTCTGTAGAAAGGGAACAAAAGCAAATTGTCATGTCTTCCAATAAGATGAGTGATAGGAAATGGCCACATGTATAGGAAGCTCCTGCTGTTGCACAGCCTAGGCATTGCTGCTTTAGCATTCACTGGCAAGAACACTTATTCCCTGCAGTCATCCCTCACTTGTTCTTTTCTTGACAGCAGATGGGAAGCAGGATAAGAAGACACCCTGAAAAAAGAGTAATTACATCCTTATCTTTGCTTAATCTTGATTTTTCTGCACCTTCTTTCATAGTAGTTGATTGGTTGTGCTGTGTCAAGCAGATGCTTTAAAGAAATCTATTTATGGGGATGCTCTGTTTGCAGCTGGAAGTGGCTTACAATGGCAAATAAAAGGACTTTTCTCCACTGAGATGTGCAGAGGCTCAAGGTCATGCTAGTCAAACAGAAGCTATTCTCAGTGAGTGAACTGGATCACTGTGATAGCACAGTCAGACTCACAGAATCACAGAATGGCTGAGGTTGGAAGACACCTCTGAAGGTCAAATGGTCTGATCCCCCTCCTCACATGTAGAGGCCAATTGCCCAGGACCATGTCCAGACAGCTATGAGTATCTTCAAGGATGGGGACTGTACAGCCTCCCTGGCAACTTGTGCCAGTGCTCAGTCACCCTCACAGTAAAAACGTGTTTCCCCATGTTCAGGAGGAACCTCCTGTGCTTCAGTTCGTGTTTGAATTTCGAAATTAAGGCTCTTCCTCAGACTAATCCTACTGGCCACAACTTACCTGTAACTAAATGTAAGCACAAGTGTTTTGATGTGCTTGCATGGATGAGCAAAGCAATCTGATATCTTTATCTTGGTGAAAGAGATGTTGAAAGAATTTTCTGCAGTAGTAGGGGGAAGCAGGGAGAGGGGGTGCCAAATAGGCTTGGTTGAGAAACAGTGGCTTCTCTGTATGGTCCAGTCCAAAACACCTCCAGGCTGACAGAGATTCCTTTGGTTGCTCTCAAATACAGACTAATGAGTGCTCCTCTTGGTGTGAAACTCCTGACTTACAGTGTGTTTTCTTTGTCACCTTCCCAGGGATGCATGCTTAGTTTGCATGCAATTTTGATATGCCATGGTGATCTCTGAGTAACTTGAAGGATATGTGCCATACTCTAGAAGGCACTGTAGAAACAGAGGCTTTATGATTTCAGTACACAAACCTTCTTCCCAGCTTAGGCAAAATCTAGGGAAACTTTTCCTGACAGAAGTAGCTCCAGTTTATCTGCAGAAATGCCAGCCAGTCTGCCTCTTAGCAGAACTGATACTGCCTGATGCAGGACAATAGCAAAAGTACAGCATCAGCTTTGAACAAGGAAATCCTGTAGCATATTCTGCACAGTTTTTCAGGATTCAGGTTTAGCATGTCAGTGGGATATGCAACGGACAAGGGCATGTGTGTGCATCCTTCACAGACTGACATGGGCCTGCTGTTCACAGAGGTCACCAAAAGCAGTTTCCTCATGATTTCTAATTTAAAGATACAGTCCCTGAATTAGTGAGTAATGAGAACAAAATGACCCATTACTGTGTGTCCATTCTGTCTCTGCTTCCCACCTGGCCATATTTTATCGCAAAAAATGGTGAAATTTCTCATGCATGGCAGGGCTAGATGTGCTTGACCTGAACTGCAAGAGTATTTGAAACTGAACTGATTTTCCTGCTAGAATGAAACCTAAGTTAATGTGAGGTTTATATGAGGACTCAAAACACCACTGAACTTAACATTTTATGAAATACAATTTAATTTTTTTCAAATACTAATAACCGAAGCACCAATTACTGTATCAAATAGTGAGCCCAGGTCCACAATTTGCCTCTAAATTTTAAGCATTTCAGAAAATGAAGAGGCTCAGATCTCCATTTTGACTGAAGGACTGAAAGATTCTGACTGCAGTAGTTCCTTTCAAAAGGCACCAGAAACAAAATTAATAGTGATAGGTTTCCTAAAGAATAGTAATAAGAGATCACAATTTTTTTCAGATCTGCCTGGAAAAATAGCATACAATGTAATAGCATAAATAAATAGCCTAAATTCTTAATTTTTTAATCAACCAGAGACTTACTGTTTCATGGAAAAACCCAAAACACAACCTCACTTTGCTAATGAGCATCCTCTTAAAACGTATTAGAATAAGTTCAGAGTTCAGCTGGGCTGACTCCTTGTTAGAGAACGGACATGCCAAGATATTTTTTACTCTATCGTGGGCATGTAAAGATGCCTGCAAGAGCATCTTTTTGATATTGCTACAAACGCAAAAGTCTCTTCTTTATCTATGAGCCAGAACTCTGGAAAGGGATGTTTTCTATGTGTCAATAAAAGCATCCACTTTTTTCCATTATTCTCCTGCTGAGGAACATTGAGAAAATCAAGAGGGCTTCATGTTATAATGACAAAGTGGCCATGCAAACTCCTCTTTTCAGTATTGGTGGTGGCAGCAGCAGCAGCAGGTATTGCCTTTCTCAAGGAGACGATTTGTTATGGCAGCAGCTTATTACACCAAAAAACTTGTCCTAAATCGGTTTGCCTAGCTAGGCAAAGGCAGAAATTGGTTAAAAGGAAAGGAAGTGAGAAAAGTGTGACTCCTCATTTATTTGGCCCACATATTTTGTGTGAAGGCAAAATAGACACAGACAGCCTCACAGACAGTGAGGCTGGCTGACATTTATGCCACTGGCAGCAAGTACTTAGATGAGTGGGGCAGTTAGCACCCTGCAAGGACAAGCCCTGCTTTTATGCATCATACCTGGGCACTGACCAAAGCCCTCTGAGTACATACTGCTTCCTCACAAATTGTGTGTTATTTCCCAGTCATACTGCTTGGCAGCCTTGCTGGGCTGTTCTGTGTGTGTTGGAGGTTCATAGGGGAAGAAGCAGCTCTGCCTCTTGGAGAGTAGCAGGAGCTTGTGTGTAGCCTCCAAACTGTCCTCCCCATCACCTGGGAGAGACAGTGGTGACCCTGGCACAGTCTTGCACCTGTGCCTGACCCACTGGCAATTCTTTGCAGGAATGTAATGAAGGTGCTTTGCTGTTGTGAAGAAGGCATTGACATAGAAGTGGTAACTGATGTTTCATGCTCAGGGCCGTTTCCTTTGTAAATGGGCTTGATCACGCACTGAAGAAAAAAAAATGCTTCTGAAGAATGTAGTAATGCCAGGCCCCTTCTTGTGGGCTATGCAAGATAACAATAATTTTTGCCATTTCCACAGCTCCCAGTCAGAACTCTGTGATGCCACTGTAAAGTAAGAAGAGGTGCAATTTTTTTTTTAGTTCATTTTGTACTTAATCTTCTAAAACTAATCTGTTTTCTGTAATTTCTCTCTTAGTGTGATGGCCTCCTGAAATAGCTTTAGTAAAGAATGCAGGGGGGTTGTGTGTTTGCTTGTCCTATTAATGCAAGTTCATATTGGAATCAGTGATGTTTAACATTGTTGGTGACATGGGCAGGGGGATTGAGTGCACCCCCAGCAAGTTTGCAGATGACACAATGTGTGGTGCAGTCAATACAATGGAGGGAAGGGATGCCATCCAGAGGGACCTGGGCAGGCTTGAGAGGTAGGCTGATTCAAACCTTATGAAGTTCAGTAAGTCCAAGTAGAGTGTCCTACACTGGGTCAGGGCAATCCCGAGCACAAGTACAGGTTGGGCAGATATTGGATCAAGATGAGTCCTGAGGAGGAGGACAATTTGGGGGAGCTGGTGTGTGAGAGGCTGGACAAGATGCAGCAATGTGCACTTACAGCCCACAAGACCAATCGTGTCCTGGGCTGCATCAAAAGTAGTGTGGCCATTAGGTCAAGGGGTGGGATTCTCACCATTTACTCTGCTCCTGTGAGGCCCTGGAGTACTGCATCCAGCGCTGGGGTCATCAACATTGGAAAGACATGGACCTGTTGGAGCAAGCCCAGAGAAGAGACAAGATGATGAAGGAGCACCTCTCCTATGAGGGAAGGCTGAGAGATTGTGGGCTTTTCAGCCTGGAGAAGGTTCCAGGGAGATTTTATAGGAGCCTTTCATTACCTATTGGAGGCAACAAGAGAGTGGAGAGAGACTTTTCACAACGTCATGTAGTGCAGATCGAGGGGGAACCTTAAGATGAAGGAGGGTTGATTTAGATTAGATATTATGTAGAAATTCTTTACCGTGAGGGTGTTGAGGCGCTAGCACAGATTGTCCACAGAAGTTGTGGATGCCCCATCCCTGAAAGTGTTCAAGGCCAGGTGGACAGTCTGTGCCACCTGGTCTAGTGGAAGGTGTCCCTGCCCATGGTAGGCCCATTGGAACTAGATGATCTTCAGAGTCCCTTCCAACACAAACCATTCTATGAATTTATAGTTTTGATGCCACAGTTATGTTTGTTTTCTGTGATGAAATAGTTCCTGGGCAAAATCAAGAAATTCAAAATTAGGTGACATAGAACATCCCACTGATGACACTATTTTTATTCACAGTTTTCATCCATGTTCACCATACTGCCTCTGCATCTCCTAAACCAAATTTAATTCTCATTGGATTAGGTCTTTAAAGATACATAGTATCTGCCAGGACAGAATTTGTGGTCTAAGTAATGAAGAAAATCTGTTGAAAATGAGGGAGCACTCATTTAACTATCCATAAAGACAGGACTAGGAACAGAAAATACTACCATGTCTTCTGAATTTTATGCAGTGTCCTTAATTTCTGACTTTATGCATTTTTAAAGAGCTATATATTATCATATCCTCCCATGTTTTGGAGCTCAGGAAGTCACTTACATAAATTCTGCCTGGGAGGTACATATTGCTTCTTTCAAATCAGAGGCTGGTTACGGACAAAGCTGAATTAATTTTTAATCTCCCTTTAAAGAATATTAATTCTTTATTTCCTATACTTCTTCTCAAAAGCATCATTCTAGCAAAACTTCTCAAGGAAGAAAGCACAGGGAATACTTACCTTTGAAAGCGACAGCTTATCATAATTTATTGGAGCGGTTAAACCTTTCCACAAGGCTCATGCTTATTGCCCTGACTGGTTTATTGATGTTGGTGTCACTAAGCATTTAGAGGGAGACTAATTTCTCACTATTGCAGTACCTGCCTGAACTTTCTGAACCTGAGCCTGTTACGCCTTCACACTGCTGAATATGGATCACAACCTTTCCAGAATCTGTGAAATATCTGAGTATCTATTTAAGTATTAATGGAGAGCAGTTCTGTCGTAAATAGAACACAGAGAATAAAAACTAGTTTTTCCATAAAGATACATAGATTGAAAATCTTCTGGTTTTCTTTTGGTCTGAAGTCTTTGCTGTCTTGAAAATAAAGCCACTCACTAGGACTGAGAGTTGCTCACGCACATGAGTGGGCTGAATTAAAGCTAACAGGCATGTTTTATTCTTTTGTTACTCTGCCTCTGAGTGCTTGACTTAGCAGGCTTAATGTCCTTTAAATGTAGGAGGATGATGGGTGAACCTCAGCGGCATACTTGCATATGCATGCAGAATGAGCAATCTGTGATCCTTAAATCAGTGGCCTGTTCCCTTGATCCAGAGGTGTTGTGTATAATTCCATTGACATTTTTTCTGCATTGTTAATAAAAAAGTAATATACCAGTTCCAGAACTTCATCTTTTGTATTTGCATCGGTGAAACAGCAAAAGGAGGATGCTTGGGCCCAAAGCAAGTATTTTTTAAAATTAAAATTAGTTGATGCTATGTTGTAGTGTGGAACAGTTGCAAATCAAGTCAAACCTGCATAAGTAATTTATGCTTCAGGTAGAAAACGCTGACCTGAATCCTTCAGCTGGCTCTCCCAAGCAAAAGTGTAGTTGTTATTAGACCAAAACGAGAAAATAATTCCAGCGCATTGCTGAAAGTCCATGTGCGTGTGTCTCAGGCTTCCTGGCAGTTCTGCACTTTGAGAAGAATTGAAGGAAATAGTCTAATGCCCCTCATGAGTTTTTACTGGGTAACCTCATTAGTGGCAGGATTGGCTTCCTGTTTTTGCAGCTCTGCTTATTTCTTATAGCTGGCCTGCATACTGCTAAAGTCATGACTTCCAGCATTAAACAGCTTCTGGTTGAGAAAGAGCCTTGAGAAATCAAAATTAGGCGTAGTCTTCGTACAAATCAGAACCTGGCTAGTGATAAAGCTGGCAAAAAAGGCCAGTTGCCTCTCAAGCTGGAAAGCAAATAATGTATTCTGGAGATCATATTATGTGTCACATTTAATGAGCTAGTGAAGGAAAGGGATAGTCTCAGTACAAACTCTGGTGAGGACTTTCACCATTTATGACCATTTTTAATCCAAAGGCATCTGAGAAAATCTGAGTGGCCTTAGAGACATGGCAACAGCTTATCTTAGAAAGTATAACACATGCCTCATTCCTTAAATATATTGATGAGCCTGGCCTTGAAAAACCCTCTGGAGAAATTGACATGGCTGTCTGACTGATAGTATTTTCTCATTATGCTGTTGAAACTTAAAGGAAAGCTCTTTAATGTCTCATAATTCCAAGATGGACATGAAAGAAAATGTTACTTAATCATATAGAGAATACAGATCCACCACTTTCTGAAATGCCATGCCAATAGTTACCTGTCACAAAAAATCAAGGTGATGCACAGAGTTATTTGTCCTTAGAGTAAGGGCAAAAATGGTGAACAAGATCTCACCTATAGGAGAAGGTGCTGAAATGTATGGTTATTTAAGGGTTAATGAAGCAGTCTCTAACTTTGGTCACATTTAAGCACTAATATCAAAGTCACTTCTGGGGCCTGCCTGGATAAGTGAGACCCTTCTGAGGGGACTACTAAACTGGGAAAGTTTTGAAAACTGTGCAAACCCTCTGTACCCAACATCGTACTAGAGACCATTGAGGAGGAGATAATGTTAATGGCTGTAAATGTAGATCAAATAAAAGAAAATAAAGCTTCATGATAATCAACATGAAAACAGAGAATTTGTTGGTTGGTGATAATCAGGTCAAATACTGTCTCTGGAATGAAAAAAATATGTACATGTTTTATAAGTACTAATAATATTTTACATGTGTGAGCAGAAAATTGACTGTAAGGTGACCACTAATATAATGGTAATATAGATATGTAGACTTCTAACCCCTCTTTTACAGCACTCATGTTGAAGACATCCTTCTTATACTACAGCCAGACATGTTCCTCCATCCGTAAGTAACACCAACAATGTACTTGCTTCAACATGGAGGTTGATATTTTTCTATGGCAAAGTTATATTCATTTATGATTATAGAATCATAGAATGACTTGGGTAGGAAGGAACCTTTAAAGGTCATTTAGTCATTGAACAGAGACATCTTTAACTAGATCAGGTTGCTCAAAGCCTGGACCAACCTAACCTTGAATGTTTCCAGGGATGTTTTTCTCTGGGCAACCTGTTTCAGTGTTTACAGAATCACAGAATCAGTTAGGTTAGTAAAGACCCCTAAAACCAGTGAATTCAATGTTTGGCTGATCACCACCTTATCAACTTGACCATAGCACTAAGTACCACATCCAGTCATTTCTTGAACATCTCCGGGGACAGCGACTTCATCACCTTCCTGAGCAGTGTGCTCCAGTGCTTGACAACACTTTCCATGAAGAAATGCTTCCCTGAAGAAATGTCCAACCTGAACCTCCCCTGGTCCACCCACCTGCTGAACTGTGGTCCTGATCCCTCTGAGGATGACACCTCATCCTGTCACTAGTTGCCTGGGAGAAGAGTACAACCCCCCACCTTGCTTCTAGACCTTTCACCAGCTCCATTACCCTTCTTTGGACATGCTACAGCACCTCAATGTCTTTCTTGCATTGAAGGGTCTGGAACTGGGCACAGAACTCAAGGTGTAGCCTCACCAGTGCCAAGTACAGGGGGACAGTCACTTCCCTGGTCCTGCTGGCCATACTATTTTTTGTATAGGCCAGGATGGCCTTGGCCTTTTCAGCTAGCTGGGCACGCTGCTGGATCCTGTTCAGCCAGCTGTTGACCAGCACACTAATGTCCTTTTCCACTGGGCCTCTTTCTAGCTACCCTTGTTGTAAAAATATTCTTCCTTATATCTAGTCTGAATCTACCCTTTTTTTGGATTAAAACAATCACCCCTATGTCCTTCTGCTTCAGTCCTTACTAAAATGTCTGACCCAATCTTATAAGCCCCCTTTACGCACCAGAAGGCTACAATAAGGTCTCCATGAAGCCCTCTCTTCTCTGGGCTGAAAATCCCCAGCTCTCTTAGCCTTTCTTCGTAGAAGATCCCACTGATCAGTTTTGTGGCCCTCTACTGGACCTGCTTCAACTCAATAATATCTATTTCTATGATGACTGGCTGAGAAACACAAATTTTTGTGTCGCCAGCTGTGGAAAGGGACTCTTTCACTTCCCTTCCTTCTTCCAGCATTTTTTCTCTGTAGAGCAAAGGTGCCCAAGCTCTGTCCATGGGATGATAGAAATTAAGAGAGTGGGTCTGAATAACACAATTGGACTGTGTGCTAGAACTGCTTCCGCATCCTGATTGCATACTGATCTCATCCCATGACAAATGATTGCCTTGTGGGTGCAAAAATAGTTTTCAGTCTGACTGACAGAACCAGAACATCCCTCTCTGGAAGTGTGTTAGAGCACATGTTAGGTGCATGCCAATTTCTAGGCAGCTTTGCGGCTATAGCTCTGAAGCAGAGGAATTTTTTTTTCCTGCCTACAAGCATAGCCTGAGTGATACGAGGCAAAGACTATTCTTCTCCATGCCCTCATTTATTTAGAAAAGACCACACTGGTTCCAAGTGAAGGTCTGTGAAAAGCGGCACAGAGATGTTCAGGCTGCCCTGATCTGTGCGTGCTGTCATCGGTATTCAAAAGCATAGAAAGGAAGGCTGTGGCCTGCATGTCCTACATTTGGTCTGGGCTCCCTGGCTTGAGCAGTGGGGTACTCATTTGAAGCATTGTCAAACACCTTCAACACAGGCCTGAGCCCATCTTGTAAATTGTTAGTGAAACATGTCTCTTGTTCCTGCGCTTGGTCCCCAATGCATCCAATGTATCCAGTGGTGGGCATACTGGTGCAACATTTCCCAGATGCAGGCAGAGGCAGAATTAGGACTCGATACCTTTGATTTGGCATGATTTTTGGTCAAGCATGAGGAGCTGAGGGACAGATAACACAAAGCTACAGATTCAAGAGGGGGGAAATGCCAGCTGCTTGGCCAAGGGAAGGGCAAAGGCTGAGGCTATGCTTGGAAAACAGGAGAGCCTGCCAGAGCAAGTCTGAGCAGAGGCAAAACACAGATGAGTGTCTAAGGTGAGGCAGGAGGACAGCCATGAAGTCTAGATCAGGAATTTCTGTAGCCTTTCAAATGTACTTAACTTCATTCCAGGTTTTTGCCTATTTTTTGACTTTCAGAGTAGGTTTTAGGCTTTCAGATAAATGATGATTCACAGTGAAAGGTCTGTCAGTTCTCCTCAATAGTCTTGACTTAAGACACTTAAAAACCTTTCACTTGAATGTTGTTGAAAGGACAGTTTATTGACATATTGGAATAATTTGCAGTCCTTAGGCTAGAGGCATTGAGTTAAAAGGGAACTCTGCATTTTGCAAATATCTCACACCCAGAGACAACCAAGCCACTGGTATATTAGTACATTTTAGACTCTTTATGGCAGAGATCTTCATTATCAGAAAAATGAAGCTCTGGACCAGTTCCTGAATTTAGTTTTGTAATACAGATTTGTGTCAGGTCATATGTGTTAGGGCTGGTTAAAGTTTTTGACATTTTAGAAATATGGTATGCTTCACTTTCCAGAATTGCTTTTCTATCTTCAACTTATATTTTTCTTTTTAATGTTATTTCAATTTTTCTGAAAATAAAGAAAAAGCATTGAAAACTTACACATTTTAACCTGTAGTAGTTTTGTTTGGGGTTTGTTTGTTTATTTAAGGGAGTGGGTGGGTTTTGGCTTGGGGGTTCTTTTGTTTTTGGGGTTTTTTTCCCCCAGTTTGAAGGTTCTTCTTTTGGTGTAATTTTTTTTCTGTTCATAGGAAAGAAGACACTTAGAGTTAAAACCCTCTGGTTTTGTTTTCCATCTGTGTTTTCCATATCCCCTCCTACCTGCCTGGGACTAACCTTTCCAAGAAAGCTTCTGCAGTCCATCCAAGAGCTCAGTCATCAGTGAAAGAAAGAACAAAAAAACCCTCAAATTTAGAATTCATTGCTAAAGTATAAGTAGGAACACAATATTTTAGATCAGCTGCTCAGTAATGTAGGTTAAAAGTTCAACCTAAAGTGAGCTTCCAAGGGAAGCTATGTGTGCAATGCTTGTCTCTGTGCTCCTCCCAGCTATTGCAGCTTAGTATGTTTCTGGCTCTTGCAAGGACAATAAGCAACACTCATGTATATAAGCCTACTACATAGGTGACAGATGTCCTCAGGCATTTGGTGTGTGCTGTCTTCTACAACTGTGATTCATGTAAGATGGGAAGGAACCCATGTTTCCCTGGGAGAGTTTTTGGTGCATGCAGCAGATCTGAGCTGTCCCATTCTGTGCTGGTACAAATGGGTTTTGGACACAGAGAAAGCAAAGAGTTTCAGACTTGCAGGTTCACTGCACCTATTTCAGCTGATGCTCTCCTGTGCATCAGTCAGGTCTCACAGTAGTTGTCCTTCTTCGTGTGTCTGTCCCTGCTATTCATTCCATGGGAAACAGGAGTCGTCAGGTATGTACTGCAGGGTATCTCTTTCCTTTTGCATGTCTTCCCAGGCAATTGTGGGCTTGAAGGTGGGTCAAGCAGTCAGACATCAATCATCCAGAGTGGAACGTAGCATCTAATGCTTTTCAGGGTGGCACTGGTTCTGACACACTTCATAGCTACATCCTTTGTTCAACGTATAGTAGAGGACTGGAACTTGTAAGAATGTATTGGGAGGGAGCTACTACTGAGCAACTACTGAGCTCTTCTGACAGGCAGAAGAGTTTTTGTTGCAATACACTATTTGACATTTGCAACTCACCTATCTCATTGCAAACTTGCTTGAAAATAAGAAAACTGCCAGACATTTATGTCTGGTGTTGTGTAAATGTTAGTGACTGGGGTTTTTTTTTTAGTATTTGCTGTCCTTAAAAAGCAAATTTTAAGACACATTTCATTTCTTCAGCTCACAGCTGATTATGTGATCTTCTCTTCCACTTTCACTTACAACATTTCCAAGCATTATCTTTTCTTTCATAAGGTCACAAGCTCAAATATTTCTATACTGGTTTCATTAGGACTTCAGCACACCTACCTGCCTATTGAAAATGTTATTTTTACTGACTATTAGAGCATGCCTTCAATTGTAACTAACTAGATCATAGAATCACAGAATCATAGAATGCCTTGGGTTGGAACAGACCTTCAAAGATCATCTAATTCCAATTCACCTGCCAGGGGAAGGGACATCTTTCACTAGACCAGAGATAACAAAAAATGTGTGTCTGATCATTCAGGTGCTCAAGTCTGTATCAAAACAACTGCATCCCTCACACTGGCTTCTACTTATTGCATTCACACATTTTCATGCACTAAGTAGCCAAAAGTAAGCAGGAGTTTTGAAAAACTGTGTAGTCTGACTGGTGAATAATGGCTTACTCAGAAACCTGACAAGAAATGTAAAACGAAGACAGTGCTCTTCACCCTTCTTGTGTTGGTCTTGTGGTCGCTTAAACAACCTTGATTCTTTAAGAGTTTTCTTGAGTCTAAGCATAGAAATAGTTTTGGGTTTTGTCCTCCTTTTATCTATTAAATAAGTTGGAAAAACTTCTAAATGTCAGCTTAAATATATTAAATTTGAACAACTTCTTGTGCCAACACTCTCTTTTTTCCCGAATAATTGTGATCTTCCCATGATGTCTAGCCCCTATCAATTTCTTGACAGTGAACATATCCTTGCCAGCTTTTGCTTTGCTTAGCTAAACTCCAATCTTTCAGTCCTTTCAGCTCAGGCAGGCATTGCCATATTCCTTCACCATATATGTTTCCATTTAATTTCAGTCTACCTTGAGATTGTTGTCCAGAACTGAACACAAGAGTTCATCAGCATCTTTGTGCAGTGCTGTTTTCTTGGTGTCACTCATAGCATTACAGTCATGACTGCTTTACATAAAGAACAGCTAAGAAATTTTTTGTGTTTGGGGAATCATACACAGTATAGCCCTGACAGCATCAGCCTTCTTTGTTAACAAAAAGAAAAGCACTAACTCCTTCAACCCATCTTTTCTGCTATGGGACATTTCTGCAGATAAGGACTGTAAGTGTTGGAGTCATTAATGTGCTCTTGCATTCATTGTGTGTGCTGCACATTCATGGGCAGTCTGCATTTTGCTGCTCATATGATAATTTTGTTGGACCTCTTCTGTTCTGAGAGTCCGGACATAGCCTCTGACACAAGTTCTAGATGTTGTGCGCAGTCTCTTAGAGCTGGAAAGAGTCTGGAGGTATGCTCTCTCTATGGAGTGTGTGTCTTCTACATGATCTCTGGGCTCAGGGTCTTCCTGGGTGCAGCACTGGAGCCTGCTGTCATTCTGGTTCAGCCTTCTTGAACTATCTCTTAATGTTCCCCTTCTGGTGAGCTGTGCTGCCAAAGGAGCTCTGAGTAAGGATTATGCCTTGCACAATAATTGATGTTCCCCTTCCTGTCCTCATGTTTCTGTTCTTCCTTCCTTTGCCCTCCTGCACGTGCACAGGCTGGGCCAAAGTCCTGTTTGCAGGTGCATGGCAGAGCATTCACTGCTGCTCTTTGCACCTGACTTATTAGGTGACATAGAAGACACCCTAATGGTCCCAGGATGCTTGGAGGCAACATCAACCAACGAGACATCTGCTTTCTGAACAGCAGTGGCAGGAATACAGACAAGATAATAAGGGAAGGCTCCAGGGAGTCCTTGTTTCATGTTCCAGTATGTAAGAGGGGTTTCTAAGAACGATAGGGGCATACTTTTTAGTAGGGCTTGTAGCAATAGCAAGGGTTAATGGTTTTAAATTTGAAGAATGCAGATTCAGTCTAGATCTAAAGATATTTTTTTACTCTGAGGGTGGTGAAACACTGCAACAGGTTGCCTAACGAGTTGGTAGATGTCCCATCACTGGAATCATTCAAGGTCAGGTTGGAAGGGGTTTTGGGAAACCGGACCTTGTTGAAGATGTTCCTACTTATTGCAGGAAAGATTGGACTAGACAAACTGTAAAGGTCCTTTCCAATTCAAGCTAATCTGTGATGGTATGATTTTATGATTCTATGAATAGAGAGCATGTTTCCTTCCGTTGAGTTGGCAGGACTGTCTGTAGCTCTGGTGGAGTACTGAATATACTCTTTTTGGAAAGGTAAAAGTGCTGTGCTGCAGATAATTCAGTATCTAGTTCTAAATACTAAAAACCTGTATTTGTTACCTTCAATTTCATGTATAGCCACTTGTCACGAATTCTTTAAAACATGTTTTTCGCAGTAACATGTTCCCACACAACAATTCTTTATGCTATTGCATTACACTGAATTAATACAGGTGATGAGCTTGCTACCTCTGTGTAATTTGGTCTGTAGGTGTTCAGTATACATATATGCAACAGTAATTTGGTTAATGACTCATGCTTACTGCCCTCATCTTTGAATATGCTGTTGCCCTGAGCAGATGGAGATCATCATGAATAAATACTGTTTCAGAAAAAGATCCACCACCGGAGCTAGTAGTGGAAAAGGTTTATACAAGTAGCTATGTCCCAAATCCCAGAGTTTTATTTGACATATTTTACTGGCACATTAGCTACTGTAACTGTTAAACCTCTCTTCTCTCTGGTAAGACAGATGGCAAGAAAATTACATCCAGAAAAGTCCTGAAGTAGGTCCTTTAAGCTGGAAATTTTATAAGCACTTGGATTCCTTTTTACCTGTAGAACCTTTTTAAGGTTCTTTCGTTCCAACTGAGTTCTAGTTTTTATTGTTGTTGTTATTTTATGGGAATGAAGACAGTTTTTGATAAGAAGACGTACAGAGTAGCTTCAAACATATATAGAGTTGTTCTTAGAAGATTTACTCGCCCCCTCTTTTTTTTTTTTTTCCGAAGAAAACAGTGTACACTTCCTGAGGTTTGTGTGAAAAACAAAATAAAGTGTGTTTTGAAAAGAGAAATGTTTTCCCAACTTAACTTTCCATCCTTTTATGCTATGTATTGAGAGTAATATAACATGCTTCAGATCATGGGAACAAACAAAAAAATGTGGTGGCAGAGTAACAGCAGTATTTGTAGTAGAGCTCTTTAGCACTTCATCTCAGGGAACAATGCCCTTGTCTCATAAACAAAAACGACGGAGACAGCAGCTGCACAGAAGGAAAATAAAACATGCCTATGAAAAATTGAAATAAACATTGTATCTTGGCAGGGTTTCTTTGTCTGTCTTTTACTGTTGGGTAATCTCTCAATTACTAGAACATACTTTCTCTCTCCAGCTGTGCCTAACCTTGTTTTGGCATGGCTATAATTAATGTAGGGATTGAACAATTCTGAGTTCAGGTGAAATTACTTAGGCCACATTCAGCCAGTCTTCACTTTAACTTCATGAGTGTATCGGTAGGCCAGGGACAATAAATGCAACTTTTACCTGCATGCCTTCTGTCTATATAATTAATTTGATATTTGTATGTTTATCTCATTTGAAGCTATATTTATAGTAGCTCAATCTTCCTTTGCATGTCAGCTTCTGAATGTTCTCTTGCTATCAGATACTGCTATATTTGTGGCACGTGAGTTTAAAGTTCATTACCATATTCTATTTTTTCACCAGAGGCACTGTTTAGCGGAAGATGCAGTCAGGAGAGGAGTGGGGGAAAAGAGAAAAGGGTGCTTCAGTATCCAGTGGTAAAATCAGTTCTCTGTGAAGAGCTCATAAAAGGCGAAGCTAGCATTAAGCTTTAGAGGTAAATTCCTGTAAGGTTGGTGCCTTGATATCTAAAACGCAATCAGTTAAAGTCAAATTAGGTCTGCTGATTTTATTTGTAATGCGTTGCTCCTGCAGACTGACCAAAATGATTAGCCCTGATGCCTCTGGGATTTCCTTGCTTGGAAATCCCTTGTGCATGTGGGGTGTGGGTGCATGTGGGGTGTGGGTGTCACCCCATGCCATTGGTTTCAGGGAAGGTATCTTACCCGATTTTAAAGCAAGTTCAAACTCCGCTTTAGTCTCATGGAGAAGCATGTCAGGTGGGAGGCATCCTGACAAGCCTTTACCAGTCACCACTTTTCTAATGCCATATTTTCTCTAAGTCCTGGTCCACAGGCACCATGTCTTGGCAATACATTTTACCAAGATGTTGCCTTAAAGCTCATCACAATCTGGTGCAATTAAAGGGTTAGATCCTCCTGTCATTCATCTCTGTGGGAAGTGTGATATTTCCTTGTTTCACACTCAGCTTAGTCGCTCCTCAGACAGACAGGGAAAAGGGACATATGTTCAGCTCAGTGTACCTGAGATAGCAGCCAGAGCTCCTCAGAGTCAGAGGGACAGATGGGCTCGGCCTCTGATGCTCTGTTCTGTCCTCTGGGTAAGCTGAGCATTCACAGCATATGCTTTGGGAAGGAGGCGAGTTCGTAAGTCCAGCCTGAGTCCGACCTGCTGTGGCCATTATTATATTCTCGCTTGGGCCTGGAAACAAAGAGCCTAAAAGATGTTGAGAGTGGCAACATTAGATTAGTTCCTCCAGCTGCAACCATTAACTTTTTACTTATTTCTCTGTCACTGCTCAGAAGCTCAGCCAAAAATAGGAGTGCGAGAGCAGTACATTTTCTTTCTGTACTGCTAGATCTTTATTTGTACTCAGTCCAAAGGAAAGGCAGGCAATGGTGAATTGTTTCAGGATTAGTCCTCCAGTGTTTTCCTTTGTCTTTGCTAAGCGCTGCAGCTTGTGGCACTCTGGGTCTTGCTTGGGAATATCCTGAGACGTAGAATGTCTCCGGTGGGCTCTGTGCTGCTGCTTGAACTTCCCCATCCCTAGGTGTCTTCTGTCGACAGAGGCCCTGTATGAGTGCCAGTCTTTGAATCTACCTCCTTCTAAATGTCTTCTCACAACAGCTAGAATGAAATACAGTAATAATCAGGGATACAGCAACCACTGGGTTTTTAAGCCAACTTTTAGAAGAGTTCTGTGGCAGTATCAAGGCGTGGGTACAAATAGCATGCTTAAATGCCCATGGTGTAGAAATAGTAACATGAAACTGTGATGGAATGCAGAGATGAAGCCCTCACAAGAGAAATGGACCAAAGACTCTTAAAGCCTTCTGAGAACCCCAGTATTCAATATAGCTGACAGATACAGCTGTCTCTGCAGAGACGGAACTCAGAGCCTTGTTTAGAGACATTGACCAAGTGATTACAGGACATGTCTCTGGTTGTGACTACCCTATGTGCATGCAAAAAATTTATTAATGCTGCTGTATGCCTAAAAATTGAAATGTAGTGGAGTGATAGCATTGGAAGACTTTTAAGCTGTAGATAATATTGTCATTCAGGATGGAGGGACATTTAACTGATAATCAAATCTCTCAGACAGGAGTGAGATTCTCACTCCTGAGAGTCTTAGAGATTTGATTATCAGTTTCACATCCCCACTCACAAAATTACTCTGTTCTAAATCTCACCAGAGATTTTTCAAAGATGACTTTTAAAAAGTTGCTGTTATGTTGTCATACCTAAAAAGACAATTATCCTGAGTAAGTGCATAGCACATGAGTGCCAGGTTTGTCATAGACTTCAAGTATTTATGAGGGTCCTTTTTTTTCAAGCTTTTGAAGACAGTGCTACCCTGCTTTTGAGTTGTATGCTACAAGTTTCTGGTGTTGTCAAGATCCGTTTGGTCCATGCCTCCTTGCAGTGGATGCATGGCTGGAGTTCTCCCAGGCATGTTTCCGAGCTTAGTGAGAGGATGATTTGAAGTCAGAATATCTAAGTGAGTGCTGGGCATTCATTGCTGCATGATGTGGCATATACCAGTGGGACTACAGATGTGCAAGCAGTGCAAACAGTTTGATGTATTGTTAGATGTTTCTGATGCAAAAAATATTTGCAGTTAAGAGACCAGGTTTTCAGGTTATTTTCCCCAGCAAATCTGAAAGGCTGTAGTTCAGAATCATTTTGGATCCTCAAGCTTTCCTTTACCAATTATGTTTGGTTGCCTAAGGAGTGAAGGAGGACTTAATCAGAAATATTTCTTTTTTTTTTTAATCAAAAGTACCTTCGTAAAAGATGTGTTTGAAGTACTAGCAGTGCTACAGCATCTTTCTGAGAAAAGGCTTACATTTCCTAGTGAAAATATTTCTGTTGCTGTAGGTAGTACTAAGAAAGTCAACCTTTATGCTCTTAACTATGAAAAACCCTGCTAGGTTGCAAATACGCGGACTGTGTGGATCTTTTTACCAAAGATGGTAGATTATACCTTGGATTCCCAGCCAGGCCAAGCCAGTTATCTAATAACTGGCAGCTAAGTAGGCAGGCGGTCTTCAGAAGACACAGAGTTGGTGCAGTTCTTGGGTTCCAGAGTCAAACAGAGGGGACCACTGGTGTTTGCTGTTTGCAGACTGGATTGATCTGATTTTTACAGTCCAAAAGTATCATCTGAAAAACGTAGCTGGTGGAAAAGACCTCTGCAGCTTATAAGCGCTTGTCTACCTCAAATTCAGTGGGGGAAAAAAATAAAAACAAAAAAAATCACAAACAAACAAAAAAAACCCACCCAAAACAAAACCAAAAAAAATTAGGAAATGTTCCCATGCCTTCCAAAGGAATAGAAGAATCTGAAAATTTGGCTAAATCACCATCATGGTGGGACCAGCTGACAGAGCTAGTAAGAAAGCGAGTTGGTATGTGTTTTCATTTGGAGACCTTGCAGCCAGGAAAAGCTCTGGGGATGTCCTTGCCTGCAGACATGGATGGCTGCATAAAGCAGTCAGGGCTGCTGCCCAACAGGGGCTCTCTGCACTGATGCCAGCCCTCAGAGTACAGGGTTTTTCCTGGCACTGGCACACCAGGTCCCATTTCCTTTTCGCAGTGCCCTGTGTGTGAGGGCACTTACCAAGGGAAGCCTTGTGCCATTGCCTCCCCTTTAAACCCCTCGTAGCCCATTAGGATATGGTTTGATTCTCTTGCTGAGTCTCAACCACACTGGAGGTGTGTTTCCCTATCTGAGCTGTAGTGACTGTAATTCAGTGATTACTGCAGCTGTTTAATCTGTTTAGGGAGTAGAGAAGGAAAGCTAAGAGGTGAAGATATTTCTTTTCAGAAGATTTATAATCTTGGGGGGGGGGGGTTTCTTTATGGTTTTCCACCACAAGAAGAAATGAAAAAATAGAAGAAAGTCCAGCTTAGTCTGTGAGGGATTTGTTTTCTCACCCAACAACTTTGATTAAGCTGAAGATAGAAAAGCATATTTATTTCCATACTGTTGTTCCAAATCAGTGCCACCTGCCAGAGGAATGGAACCTGATGGATTCCTCTACCACGAGACACCAGTGCTAAATTAGTTCTGTAGCTTTTTCTGTTGAAAAATCATCACTATGGTGAACGTTTTCCATTTGCAGGAGAGAAAATACTCAGAGACTCCCCCATGGTATGAGGCCAGAAAGGCTCAAGTAGAAATTGCCAGACTTAGTGTAGTGAGGATGCAGTCACTTGGACTAAAATGCCATCCATAGCTATGCAATGCAGTGCTGGACAGTGATGTCTTGGCCTTGACTGAGTACTGTGAGCGCCTGCTAAACTTCAAACTGTGTGTGAAAGTACTGCCAATCAAAGTAAAAGTTTAGTCTGACCTCCATTAAATTTGCTTTTTATTTTCCTGAAGTAAGGGATAGTGGATCTTTGAAAACCCTTTCTGTCTAAATCCTGAATATTGATGCAAATTATTTTTTTCTTCTTCCTCCATCAACAAGCAGTGCGGTTGGATATCTGGATTGCTTTTCTCTTGAGCTGATAAAGTCAAATTGCTATTTGGGCTATGTTCTTCCCCAGAGAAAGATGTTTTTGAAGACCTGTCTTTTTAAAACACTGGCCTGACATTACTCTGCAGCTGTGCTGACACCCCTCAGTAAAATCATACTCATCATAAAACTAAATGATATATTTTTTTCTTGATTAATGCATTTATTAGAAAGTGATTTTTCATTTGGGACTGGAGAAATAAAATTATATGAACCAAACCTTCCTTAGAAGGAAAAAACGTTTCAAAAAGGTTTTGCAGGTGACGTGTGTTAAAACAAATAGATTTAATTAGGGCTAAATATTCAGAACACAAACAATTTTCAGCAAAATTACACTTCTCTTGCATTTTCTTGACCTATTTATCTCCACTATCTAGAAATCTAAACAGAAATTAAAGGCACTGTAGAAATATTCAAAGGATGATATGAAAACTGTCTTTAAAACTCTGCATTATAACATTTAAAAAGCAGAGGAAGCATTGCTGCAAGTTAGAGAACAAATACAGAATTTATAGTTGGGTTTTAAAAAGAGCAGAAAGCTGCTGGAGATTAAGTTTCTATAAAGCCAAGTGCCTGGTAAGACTTACTGAGAAGCTGACTGATAGACCTGAGTGTGGCTGGAAAATCATTGCTTGTTGCACTCCTTGGGTTGTCTCCAGGTCAATGGACATTTCCTGAACATGTGCATTTCCCATGTGAGGTCTGTGTCCTGTACCCTGACCTGCAGGAGTGCAGGGTCTCCATTTCCTGTTCTGTTGTCTGACCAGATTCAAAAGGATCAATGAAGGTCTGCATTCCCTCTTTTGCTGTCATCTGAGAAAATGTTCAAGTTGAAAAAGAAGCTCTTAAAGTCTTGAGGTTGTTTGGAACTATAAGTGCTGCTGTTCTTGGAGCAGTTTTTACTCTGACACTTCCAGATCACACAGAATTTCCAAGACTTTGCTCCTGTTCAGGCCAAAAGCAGAATTTGGCTTCAAATTTCCTCTGAGCCGGAGATACCTGGTTGCAGACAAATCTGCTTAACATCCTGTACCTTGGAACGGAAAGTGAGACTATTTTCCCTGCAAACAGCTTTGCTTGTTATTCTGTGCCCCGGAGCTATTTCTGCCAGTGCAAAATGTTCACACAAGCACAGTAACATTTCCTCTTACTTTCCACAGAATTTAATAATCAAGAGAAGTTCAGAGCAATGAATAGTCTAACACTGTTTGTAAATCCAGGCCTATTTCACCTCCTTCATCCTATCCTACTTCCTGCAATGGATCCAATACTTTTTCTTGGGTCTTAAGTCTGTGTGGTTTTTTACACCAAAACAAGCTTCTATTTATCCTCAAGTGTTCTTTTTTGCAGTTTCGATACTCTGATTTTTCTTTTTTTTGGTCCATGCTGCAAAGCTGTTCCACACATGAAATAGTCTCCTACAGCTTTTGCTAAACATTTGCTCAAATACTGGCAACATTTCTTCTACCACATACTATTCTTAGTATCATTGTTCCAGGATAGCACCCCTTACCTGAAGCCATTTTCTCGCAAGGGAAGACAGAAGAGAGTGATCTGAATGCCCGCAGTGGGTTTCCGCACGAATCATACATGTCTCCAGATGCATCCTTTCTGCACAGGAAAGCTGTGTTTTTGCAGGGAGCACGCCATTGCACTTCAGACCATTCTGCAGCCACAGAGTGGGGATGGGTTTGACTGTGGCAGCAGGCAGGTCTTCTCTTTGTGGGATCAAGGAATAGGTGTTTTTCCCAGGGCTCAGTGCCTGTAGCTGATAACCTGCATTATGAGGAGGGATAACTGCTGTACAGAGACATGAAGTGGAGATGACCTTTTGTGTTTGCATTGGCACATTTCACCAAATCAATAAATGGCAGCCACACAGCCTGGCTGTATGAGACATTCCTGTAACATTTTCAGACTAATTTTCACTCCTACACAGAAACTAGTGTTGCAGTCCTTGCATATGTAGCACTGCCTGGGAGAAGGAGGATCCAATGCATGAAATGTATCTCCCTCACAGTAGTGGGTTATACACAAAGGAAATACTAGAATGCAATTGCTCAGCAGCTGGAAGGCAGTAGGAAATCTAGCTTCTGAGAGAGGGCTGCAGATGGGACTTCCTTCAGAGAATGAGGATGGCGACCAAAGGAGTTGCAGTTGTCACCTTTAAAGACTCTGCAGCCCTTAGCAAAAGCTGGAAAGACAACTGCAATAGAAAAAGGAGTGAAGATCAGGCTGATAATGAAAAGCTAATATACTTACCTGCACATCAGTGAACATGAATAGTAAAAAACACAATTTTCTGTGTAATTGTAGTGTTGAACTGATGGAAACCCAGCCCTGCAATTTTTTTCTGAATTTTGTCCAATTTCATGTCTTCAGACACGGTACAAAGTGCCAAAATATCATGAAACCAGTGCTAAGCCACCAAAAGATCAAGGAGGTGGGGGTGGGAGGGGGAAAGTTTGGCAATACGAAGATTTTAATAGCATTTTGGTGACCATAGGGTGTAGTATAGTTGAGTTTTCCAACTGCTTCATGATAACCATTTCCTAACAGAATCATGGAAAACATGCAAGGTTGGAAGGGACCACAGTGGGTCATCTAATCCAACTTCCCTGCTCAAGCAGGGTCGTTCCAGAGCACATGGCACAGTATTGTGACCAGACTGTTCTTGAATATCTCCAGCGAGGGAGACTCCACAACCTCTCCTGGCAGTCTGTTCCAATGCACTGTCACCTGCACAGTAAAGTTCTTCCTCATGCTGAGATGGAACTTCCTGTGCATCAGTTTCTGCCCATTGCCCCTTGTCCTGTTGCTTGGCACCACCAAGAAGAGCCTGCACCTCCATTCCACTGGCACCCTCACTTCAGAGATACTTACAGACATTGACAAGGTCCCCTCTCAGACATCTCTTCATGAGGCTCATCTTGAAACAGACCCAGCTCCCTCAGCCTTTCACCATAAGAGAGATGCTCCAATCCCTTAATCATCCTCATTGCCCTACTCTGGACCCACTTCAAGATCTCCATCTCTCTCTTGTCCTGAGAAGCCCAGAAGTGGACATAGCTCTGGATGAACCTCAGCAGGGCTGAGTAAAGGGGCAGGATCACCTCTCTCGACCTGCTGGCAGTGCTCTTCCTAATGCACCCCAAGATCCCATTGGCCTTCTTGGCCACATGGGCACACTACTGGCTCATGGACAGCTTGTTGTCCACCAGGACTCCCAGGTCCTTCTCCACAGAGCTGCTTTCCAGCAGGTCAGCCCCCAACATTTTCTTGTGCCTGGGGTAATTCCTCCCCTGCACTTGCCTTTGTTGAATTTCAGAAAGTTCTTCTCTGCCAAACTCTCCAGTCGAGGTCCTTCTGAAGGGCTGCACAGCCACTGCACTGACCACTCCTCCCAGCTTTAATGTCATCAATGAATTTGCTGAGGAGGCATTTGTCCCTTCATCCAAGTCACTGATGAACAAGTTAAACAATTCTGGGTCCAGTATTGAACCTTGGGGGACACCACTAGTTACAGGCCTCCAACTAGACCCTGTACTAGACCCTGATTATGACAGTCTGGGATCTGCCATCCAGGCAGTACTTAGTCCTTCTCACTGTCCACTGATCCAGTCCAAACTTCCTGAGTTTGCCTATGAGGGTGTTGGGCGAGACAATGTCAAAAGCCTTGATGAACTACTCATTCATCCAGGTAGTTGTTTAGTCGTAGAAGGCAATGAGGTTGGTCATACATGATTTGCTTTTAGTGAATCCATTCTGACTACTCCCAATCATCTTCTTGTCATCCACTGATGACCTCCAGAATGAGATGCTCCATCCATTTGTGCTGCACTTTTCCAGGACTGAGGTGAGGCTGACTGGCTGGTAGGTGCCTGGATTGTCCTTCTTGACCTCTTTGAAAACTGGGGTGACATTTGCTTTCTTCCAGTCCTCAGGCATCTCTCCTGATCACCACGACCTTTCAAAGATGATCACAAGCGGCCTCACTGTGGTGTCCACCAGCTCTCAGCACTTGGGGATGCATCCCATCAGGGCCCATGGATTTGTGGATGTCAAATTTGCGTAGGTGTTCTCTGACCCAATTCCCTTTGACCAAGGGAAAGTCTTCCTTTTAGCATTACTTTACCTGGTCTCCTGGGTCAGAGATTCCCAAGGTCTGGTCTTGTCAGTGAAGACTGAAGCGAAGAACGTGTTTGGTAACTGCCTTCTCTGCATCCTCTGTTACCAGGGTCCACCATTCATTTTGTGATGGGTCCACATCATCCTTTGTTTTTGTCACTGATGTATTTGAAGAAGCCCTTCATGTTGTCCTTGACATCTTTGGACAGATTTAATTCCATATGGGCCTTGGTCTTCCTTGTCTCACTTCTACCTACTCTGGCAACCTTTCTGCATTCGTTCCAAGTGACCTGACCCTGCTTCCATCTCCTGTGTATTTCATGCTTATACTTGAACACTGACATCCTTGTTCATCCACATGGGCCTCTTGCTCCTTCTCCCTGATTTCCTGGTCATTAGGATGTCATTCTTAAGCCTGGAGGAAGTGATCCTTCAACATCAACCAGCTGTCTGGACTCTGCAGGGCCCACGGGATACTTCCAAGAAGNACCCCTCTTCCCTGCAGGACCTGTATCACATGGGATACTTCCAAGAACATCCCAAAAGAGGCTAAAGTTAGCTCTCCTGAAGTCCATGATTGCTTGCTGCCCTGCTTCCTCTTCACCCAGTGCTGAACTCCACAAGCTCATGGTGACTACAGCCAAGGCTGCCTCCAACCTTCACATCTCCAGCAAGGCCTTCCTTGTTTGTTAGAATGCAGGTGAATAGCACAGCATTCCTTGTGGGATCCTCCACTACCTGTGTCAGAAAGGTGTCATCAATGCTTTCCAGGAACTCCTGGACTGTTTGTGCTTTGCTGTGTTTCATCTCCAGCAGATGTCAGAGGGTTAATGTCCCCCACAAGAACCAGTGACTGTGACCTTGAGACTGCTTCAAGCTGCCTCATCTACTTCCTCCTGTAGAACCCACAGTGAGAAAAAATGTGAAAAAAACTTCTGGATCACCACAGGGGGGATTTTATGAGATTATGATCATTTCATGCAGGGAAATCTGACATCTGACAAACCTGACATCATGATTTTGAAAAGAAAATTGCTCTGGAGTATTTTGCAACCATCAACACTGACAGGAGCATCTCCTCAGAGAATGGGCTTTTACCAGCTGTGAGATGCCAAGAGAGCATGGTTGGTTTGGAATAAGGCCAGCATAGTGGGAGCTGTATGGCCTTTGTGCTGCCTGAGATGTAACAGGGATTTTTCAGTCTTTTCTTTCTGTTTGCATCATAGAATCAAAGCATTAACATAAAATTAAGAAATAAGCTTTGTATTTCTGAAACACCAGTGTTTGAATAACTCTGATATGTTGGGGTTTTGCAAACAGTAATCAGAACTGGGGAGATATACACTCTTGAAAAACTTTTTTTTTTTTTTAGATCTACAGAACACTAGTGGGGTTTTTACTGCTTTTGGGGATGGGCTTATTCCTACAAGGATGTCTTAGGATGACCTATGAGGAATGACTTTAAGATTTTGTCTAGTATTTTCACTGTTCTGTGTCTGTCAAGTTTGGTAAAATCCGATGTGATGCCCAGCACTTAAGGTGCATTTCTCAAACCTGGTGACCAGTTTAGCCCTGCCTCTGTTCCTAGAACAGGAAGCTTGGGCACTGTGCTGTGCAGTTTTTCCACCCCCTGCCCTCCTGCAGATGGGACAGCAAAAATGCTTTCTCAGTGCTGCTTGATGCAGAAGAAAGCTATTGGGAAAGGTCTGTTCTGTAATCTTTCAGGTACGTGACTGAAGGTTTTCCTCATATCAAATTAAGGAACAACACGTGCTCATGGTAACATGAGTGCAAAAGAACTGCTGTATAAAAAGGAATATTAGAGCAAATATGAAAATGAATGAAAACGAAAATGTGAAATCCTATGCAGTGGTCACTCTAAATGTCCAGATATCTTTTTTGGTTTTGTTAATTTTCTATACACTTTATAAACAACCATGGGACAGGTCACAATTTCATTATACCATTCTGTGTGCGAGCTTCCACACTTCAGGCTTCTTGAGGACATTTGAAATTTCACTTCCGCTTGCCCCTTGTAAGATCTGTTGATAAATATGTTGCTTCTTAAAATGGGAAAAACAAAAGTAAGAATAAGGAGGTTGACACAGGTAAGAAAAACACTGGTTTGATACTGCTAAGAGGTGAGAAATAATGGTGCGAGTCCTGGAGTGAGCTGTTAGTCAGAGCTGAATTACTAGACAGCGTGAAAATGAGCCATTACTTCATAAACATTATTTCAAAATGCTTGATAAATTGCTTTTTTATGTAGCTCAACACTTGTATGTAGTTTTGAGGAGAGGCACTCTTTAAAACAATGATGGTCAATAACAAACATCCCGAGTTTATTGCTGCATCTGATTGATGAGGTTGAAAGGTTGGTGTCTCTGAGCACTATTGCTGCTGATCCCAAAACAACAGAAATGCTGAAGTGAATGTGAATAAATGATTATGTATAAGAAACAGCCTTTGTCTTTCACTACTTTAGTCACTTTACACCCTGTAGCTCCATCTCAAGCGCATTGTCTTTGGTTATATTTTGTCGGGCAACATGTAGCTGTAGAGTAAGTCCTTCTACTTTAAGGTTCCTGAAAATCAAGTACAAGTTCTTTTTTCTTCCATATTACATTTAAAAAGGAGGAAAAGATAAAGAAAAGATAAAGATAAGATAAAGAAAAGATGAAAAGAAAAGATAAAGAAAAGATAAAGAAAAAGGAAAGGAAAGGAAAGGAAAGGAAAGGAAAGGAAAGGAAAGGAAAGGAAAGGAAAGGAAAGGAAAGGAAAGGAAAGGAAAGGAAAGGAAAGGAAAGGTTTGTCATTAAAAAGCATAAGTATTTAAGTCGTAAAATAAGATAGATTGGTGATATAAGGGGAATTTTAAACAACATACTCCTTTAAGAGTTTTGCTGGTTCTCGGAATGTTCTTGGTTCTTGGAAATTGTGTTAAATCTTTTTGTATGGAAGCATTATATAGTAGCTCTTACCAGTGAATGCAGTGTAAAGAATGTGGGTACAACAAAGAAAGGGCTGGGTTTTGGTTATCACCTCTGAGACACAAAAGCCTTCGATGTGACCAACAAAGCTGCTAAATGCTTTTCGTATTGCTTTGAGCAAAGCACTCAAGCTCACATCTGTCAAGAGCTTAAGCATATAAATGATTTTCACTTGTTAACACTTGAGTTATTCCATTAAATCCAGTTTCTCTTTCTAGAAAACCTTTTCAGAGAACATTTGTACAAATTTTGGCAAAAACATTTTTTCATAATTAAGAGAAAATTTGTCAAAAAAAAAAGGAAATTGTGAAAGCTATGTTTTCAGTTGTCATTTACGGAAAATTTTCTCTTTTTTTCCCCTCTCCTTAGGAAAATCCAGTATTTTCATTGTCAAAATGTGTCAATATTTTTTGTGCTATTTTCTAAAAGTCAAGTATACATTTTTGGTCGTTCTAACACAAATTTTGCCTTCCTTTATGTAGACTGGGTTTTATGAAATTATCACCGGGTAAAAAACCGGCAGATTCTTCCAAAATGCTTTTGTTAAAATGCTTAGATGAAGATATAATTTTAAAGAAGAAAAAAACCTAGGGACAGAGTCTTCTGAAATGCCTGAAAGTCAAAGAGCTATTTAGATAAAGAGCCTAACAACAAGCTCTGTTGCAATCTATGCACAGAAGTTGCAGCTGCTGGAGAACCCGCTGGAAGCAGCTACCTCACACAATTGTCCATGGGAAGTTCCCTGTGACAAGATTTTAGCAGGGAAACAATGTTAGCTCTAAATTTATCTCTGCATTTAAATGGGGTTTGATTCATGTTGCGAGAAAAGAACAAACTGAACATCATCTTGAAAAGCAAAATGGTATAAAATATTTTTTAAATTTCTCTCCCAAGTGTAGAATCTTTTAATTGGATGGCTAATTTAATTTTATTTCACTTCCTTTTCTTCACATAGATATTTGTACCTCTTCACACACCATCTTACACTAAAAGATTTATTTTGCTGGTATATTTGGTTTGATTCAACTTGTGGTTCTTACAGCTCTTGATCATCTGGAACACCTTACTGGAAGCTTTGCACTGGCAGAGGATAAGTTTGGTTAACTCACATGTTGAATGATAAACTGAAAATATTTTAAGAGCTAGGTGGTATGGTATATTAATGTGAAAGTTTTGTTGTGTGTTTTTGTTGTTGTTGGGTTTGTTTTGGGTTTTTTTTTGGTGGGGTTTTTTTGAGAGATATTTCAGTGTCATTGCAATGGACATCAAAAAGATCAGAACGGGTTAGATTACCTTGTGGTCAGAAGTTTTGCAAATTATATCATTAATTTACAGGCAGCACTGATTTTTGATGTAACAACACTGTTTCTCAAAATTGTCATGATTTTTTTCGCATGTCAAGGGGAATGGAATGAGATGACTTTAAAGCTCCCTTCCAACCCAAGACATTCTGTGATTCTTTGGCTTTGCATCATGTGAAAATATCAGGGTTAAAAACCCAAATAGTCTTGTTCTGCAACTTGCTCATAGAAGCTGTGCACAAGTCACCAGTTTTGATGTCCCTGGAGCTCACAAAAGTGTTTATTTCAAATTTGGCACCTGTAGTGTAGAGCTGCTTTTAGGTTTTACTGTCTCACAAAATTTGGGTGAGATTCACACCACCATAAAACTTCTAAAGTTTAAGCTACTGATTTGTGGAAAAAGACTCTATATCCAGCAAGGTTATAGAGAGGTACGTTTATTCCGGGCCCCGGCGCATGGGGGATATCTCCTCCAAAGACATGCACCCCTGGCTGAGTTAACAACAGGTTTATATGCAAGTAAGTTATACATATNCTTCGTTTTCCTGGGTATCCTGGCTGTCTTAATTGGCCCAAGAGGCTCTGAGGCCTCCTGGCATGGCATCTTCAAGGTCAAGTCTGTGTTTTGTGAGCTTTGCTGTGTGTTATACAGTGAATTTTATACTACTGAAGTATAAAATAAGAAATAAGCGTAAAATATAAGTAAATAAACAGAAGTTAAACAACATAAATCTTAACCAAACACAAGCTAAACAACATAACTCTTAAACAAGCATAAGCTAACCCTTAAACCAGCACAAGCCCCCCCTGACCCAGAACAAGCCCACCCCCCCATCACAACAAATGGATGTAGTTGGGACCCTTCTTACCCGGGTCTTTCTAGCAATATGCTTTTCTTCCTGCATTTTGGACGCTGCTTAAGAAAACAAGAGGAGGAAGAAAGAGTTTTAAAGTCTGAAAAGGAACTTAAGCGAAACAGTTCCCAAAAATAGTCAGTTGAAACAAATGGGGACTTCTCTCATAGAAGGTAGAAATAAAACTACACTTTGATCTGACCTGAAACACATCTTCTCATTTGACATAGTCCTCTGGGCAAAGATATGGTAACTCAGACATTTTGAAAGACCTGATTGGATTTCCTGCATAGGCAGATGCTGCCCCATGCTCTAAAACTTCTTGATGCCTTTCCTGTCTAGGGCTCCTATTTGTATTATCACCCCGTGCTTCACTGCCTGTCACAAAAATATGTGGCATTGTTGGTCTGCTTCTCCCCAAGGTCATCATAATGACAGCACCTCTAAAGTGTTAAAAACTGTGAAGTCAGGTTCCATCTACCACTGGGCATGTGTAAGGCATCAGGAAAGAAACTCTATGGAACTCTTTGTGAATCTGGATGAAACCAGAATGGAGATATGTGTCTTTCTGTGCACGTATGTAAGCAAACAAAGGCTAAAGGAGGATGAAATCAAGAAGTCTTAATATAGGACATAGGCTGCTTTCTTGTGAGTTGCAGATTAAAGCCATTGTAGCAATATGGTAGAGTATGGCTTATTTCTCCTCTCCCCTCTAAACCCAGGCACAAAGAAAGTTATTTATAAAAAGCTGGAAAACAATGATGAGATGATCAGTGGGGAAAGGTTCAAGTTTCCTACTGGCAGTCTAAGCACACGAAACTGTAACCTTTGCATATAGAAACAGCATTGTGTTGATCTAGCAGCTTCCTCATTAGGGAAGAGGTGGGGCAGGCACTGATCTCTTCACTCTGATGACCAATGACAGGACGCAAGGGAATGATATGAAGCTGTGCCAGAGGAGGTTTAGGTTACATATTAGGACATCTCTCAACCCTATGACAACTGTCTCTTTGCTATCAACCAGGTGGGGACTGAAGTGTGAATCTTACCTTTTCAATAGTGGGTGATCCTTGTTTAGTCCCTTTGGAAGTTAGAATTACCTGGAGTTTGTGAAGAAAAATTACTGAATTCAGGTTTACTGAGAATATTGATACTAGTGTGCTGGTGGCATATGCAGCATCAGCTCTGGGTGCAAAGCAATGCTCAGAGGTTTTAGAAAGTCAGTAAATGTTATTGTCTGTGTGCAAACTATTCTGCTTGTGTAGGTTGTTGTCTGGTGCTTTCAGTGAGGGTTAAAGAAGGGTGCCCAAAGCAGTTATCTCAGCTGTATGCAGAAAAATAATTTTTAAAAAAGATAAATGAATAGGAAGATGGGAAAAAGTCATTCAAAGGGTGATTGTTTATACTTATGGACAATCAGTCAAAAAGGAAACCTCAGCAAAACCCACAATCTACGGAAGGAGGAAGCTAGGAGAGAAATCTTTGCTTTTAGAGCCCTTGTTACCATGAAATGGAGAAGAAGTGACAACAGAAACCCAGTCGTGGAGTGTCATTGTCATATGCAAATACACAGGCATATCTAGGAATAAAATGCAGGTCCATTGGTCCTCTCTGAGGATGATTATGATCCAATAGTTGGCCAACACTGCCAGTCTATGCCAAACTCATTTTCTACAGGTAGCATGGAGCAGTTTCTGAACTGAGCTGAAGAGCACCTGACAGGCTTTTTTTAATGTCTTTTGTGTCTCTGTTTACATTCCTAGTGTAACTACAATTACAGGACTGACGGTTCAGCCTTGACAGTAGCATCAGGATGATTACCACAGAATTACTGAGCCATTTTAAATAGCAAGGAGGAAAAATGGTGGTGTAAACATTCAATTTTTCACTGACTGAATGACCCAGCAGGCTGCAACCCATCTGCTTTCCTGAACTGCATATGCTCCCAGAGACTGCCAAGGATTGGGATGAGAAAAAGGTGATCACCAGCAGGAACTGAAGAAGGGTTCCTGTTGTTTAGGGTTGGGGCAGGGAGGGGGGGAGCGGAGAACAAAAAAGAAAAAGATAAAAAAAAAAAAGTGGGAAAAGAAAGAAGAAACACAGGCAGGCTTGTCTGTAATCAGGA
>VYXB01007861.1:11858-32471 GCA_013397135.1 Pachyramphus minor | reverse complement strand
CTCTGCCAGGAGGCAGCTGTGAACATGTACTGAGAGATATATTTAGACAAAACTGCCATTGCTGGAGTCTCTAGCAAGATCTGTGAGAGAGCACTGAACAGGCAGAGGACTCTGCAGCAGAAGACATTGCATTGGATAAATGTATTATTTGAGAGCAGAATGGAAGTAGTTTCTGATCCTCCTCAAACCCTATTTTTACCAATTCTGTGCAATTGAGCAACTTGAGAAACAAATAAATAAGTAGATGGGAGCGGATAACTGGGCAATACTGCAGTGACAGTGAGCTGGGGCATCTGAGAGTGGCCACAGCTGTGATGAACTATAAACTGTATAGGTCCGAACAATATAGGGATAAACATCTGCACGGTGAGCAGGGTCCATTAGGGGGGCCTTAGTTTTCTGTGGGACCTTTCTCTCTGGAGCTGGGAGTAACTACTGAATAACAGCAAAACCTGTTTTAACTCATCTGCCACAAATAGGCAACTAGATGTTGTCACGTTGCTCTTGGATGAAGGATGGAAGGATGAAGAGCAGCATGACGCAGATTTATTTGACCTCCTGAATAACACAGGCTGGATCGTGTCACCTGGGATTCCTGCAGTTTCCCAGATAGGTTCCAAAACTGCAGCAACTCTTCTGCAAAGACGTCTGCTCCTCCTCCACATAGCTTGAAGGCCTGAGAGTCAGAAAAACAGAGAACAAGTTGCTTCTCCCACTGTACTCATCCAGCAGTTAATTATTGTCTTATGTTTTTCTGTCTTCCGTGAGTCCTAGTTTAAACTACACTAGTTTGAGCTCCCTGCCTCTGGACATCATTTGACTATTGACCTGATGTCAGACAGAAGTTCTGTCTTGGGCTTTTTCTTCACACAGGCTAGGACTTGATTCTCAGCTTTGCCTTCAATAAGCTGATAAATCAGCCTCCTTCCTTCCCTCAGAAAAAGTGTGCTCTCTGGCTGATGAGACATTTACATGTCTCTCCTCTGAGTCTTTTGCAGGCTTTAATATCTTTTTTCCAAGGTGCACAGCAGAGCACGGATCAGCATCCCGTTGGTGTTTCCCTGACCTAGTACTCAGAGAGACTCTTGCCCTTTCCCCATCAGTCCCAGCTCAGTCCTCAGGCCTGTCAGACAACATGCGCACTGATAGCCTGCACAGCTGCACCACTGTGGAGTGGCCACAGAGAGACACAAACCAAAACCTCTTTCCACACAGACTAGGGCTACTCTGACACAAATAATGAAAGCCTCTCTGGGCTTTGCTTTGCCATGGGACTTCCTATCAAGCAGGCAATCTTGCAATCTCTGCACTCAGACCAGCAGCCTCTTTCCCACATCATGGCTTTCCCCTGACCCCCCAGGGGTATGAAAACCCCAGTCCTGGAAGCCTTTGGAGCTGTCAGTAAGTGGGGAGAGACCCCAAGAGCTGGGTGATGTACTCTGAAAATGCACCAACAAACACAGCTTTGGCATTTCAGTTGCGTTGACAGCTCATGGATGTTTGCTTGATGTGACTAATCATCGTGTATGTCACAAGTCTACGGGCACAGAGCAATTTCTCAGCCAGACCGTTCAGTAGCAGCACGTGGCTGTGGTATAAGGCAGAGAGGAACCTCTTCTCCATTACCACTAAGGTTTGCAATGCAGTGGACACACCATCAACAGCCACTTGGGGAAAACCATTCAAGCCCCCTCAGATGCTTAGTTAAAGAAACCTGATGGAAGTTTTAAAGTTTTAACAAGCTGCCTGAATTGCTCGTCAGGTTTTGGACCTCACGTGCTTTAGGATTTCTGAATACTACCCTGAATGATTAAGGCCCTCAGTTGTTCAGTTCACTCTGTCTTATGGGGAACAGTGAGGGTAAACTCCCAGGAGATACTCTGGTGGCCTGGACCAAGCAGCAAAAACTTCATGCCGCAGTTATTGATAAACTAAACTAAATGAATTTTATTGTCTAATGGGAAAATAGAATAGAAGGGAGAAATATCCTGACAAATACTAAATGGCTGTCTTGAGTCACTGCATTTTTTTATTATCACTTAAATTCTTGCATCATATTTGTAATACCTGGAATCAATAATAAGAAATTGGGTTATAAAGAAACATTGCTGTGATGTTAAATACATTATTGGCACACTGGAATAATTTACAATCCAATAATCGTACCTCAGCACTGGTTATTGCAAACTATAATTTGAGGAAGTTA
Organism: Pachyramphus minor; assembly: GCA_013397135.1. Taxonomy (NCBI): domain Eukaryota; kingdom Metazoa; phylum Chordata; class Aves; order Passeriformes; family Tyrannidae; genus Pachyramphus; species Pachyramphus minor. The sequence goes on along the minus strand of VYXB01007861.1, from coordinate 30,265 downwards.
AATTGTGAATCATAATTGAAGACAGTGCTTGACAATTATTCTATTATGCATAAAGATGACAGGCATAACAATTGGCTTGTTTACCTGTGGCAGAAAGCCTAATCATTTTGATTTTGGATATTCCATTTTGCTGTCTTTTATAAAAGAGTTGAGAGGATAATTCTCTTCTTGCTCACCCTTGAAAAAATAAGGGTAATTCCACCAAAGGTACAGGGTCAGATCAGAATAGATCAGAATAGTGTCTATTGGACTTACCTCTTCATGTGGCCACCTTCTGCTCAGCAAGCTTCATGTAAGTTGGGAAGAAGCTTTCAGCTTAATTGTGTATTATTTTGGCTGCATGGTGTGGAGCACTCCTGTAGAAAAGCAGCAGCTTGTTCAGCTCTTGGCATGACCTCATCCCTTTAAAATTAATGTAGAGTTATCAAAATGACTGAATTTTAATGAAGTGCATTTCTCCAGATTGCCTGATATTATAAGCTGGCAGAGATCTAGAAACTCAAAAATCACAGTCAATACTTTTTAATGCCTCAAATGTTGAAACAAGCTAGTGATGGGTGTGTGAGTTTCAGAACAATATATTTTCAAAATTTATTATACTTTTGTTATCAGTAGGATTGTTTGCTCTCTTTCTTGTCTAATTTCTCTTTTTGCATGATTTTGAAAGATGAAGCACTGTGAGAGTTGACAGAGCTAGAACCTTAGCTACTTTTATCTGATCATTTTTTATATATCCCAGCAATCTCTCACATAAGTTTCTTGGGAGAGTGGAGGAAGATAGAAGAGGTAAGATATATTATTTTTCTCTTGATAAATAAACCTCCCAGAAAAGAACCCCGCAAGAAAACTGTGATTCTATTTTTTTTTTAATTTATCCTCTAAGGCATTGGATAATCCAATTGTTTTTCCACAGCAGTCATCAGAAATTCAGTTCTGTAACAATAAAGAGGGAACATTTTTCGTATGCAACACAGCCTTCTGCTTAGGGCTTCTAAAATGAAATTAATACTGCACATGTACAGCATTTTTTTTTTATGACTGTTCAGGTTAGGTGAATAAAAGATGTCAGTTTTGTTTAACGTAAATATTTTTTTGTGACTGCTCTATAAAACATAGTCTCAGAATAGTGCCTTCTTGGGTTGACTTTTCCCTCTATTGAATAGTTTATGATTTTTTTTCCTTTATTAAATAGAAAGTTTCAGAAAAATATTTTGAGTTTTCTCCCAAAGGCAAGAAAAAGGAAAAAAAAAATTGCCATTACCCATTAAAGTGTAAAAATAATTTCTGTAGACAGATGTGATGACCTTGGAAAGTGAGGTACTCGATGTTTGAAATAGCTTATTTGAGCCAGCCTACTGGCACGTAAATTTACTATTCATCTTCAGAAAAAAAAAAGAAAATATAGAAACGAACAGTTTATTTTTTTAGTGCAAGTCTGTTTGCATGTGTGACTGTTAATGTGCCCTTGAAACAGAACAATATTCAAGCAGTGTGCTAGTCTGTTATTCATCTCTACAAAAATCTTTATAGAGGTTAAAAGAAGTGTAGGTGGGATGTTACATCACCGGATCCATTAAGAAGGAAGGGAATCCAGGTTGTCTCTGGTTGTCCACGATCCAGCTGACTGAAAGGTAGTTACCTCTTAAGCCAGTGCTGCCTAGTGAAATTGTAGAATGTTTTTACATATCTGCTGGTCCTTGCAGTCCCTCCAGCTGAGACAAGACATAAATCTGATATGCTTTGCCAACACCTGAGTGAATCACCTGGAGCCTGTAACCTAGAAGATTCCCAAATTCTTTCAGATGGAAGAACAGTCCGTGGCCTGTAAAGTCCTTATCCTTGATGCATTTGAGGACTGTCCAGGGCAGTTCCTGCATGTGCATAGAGAAGACTTGAAGTTATTATCCAAAATAATTCAGAAACTTAATCAATACCTTTATCTGTGCAAAACCTGTCCTGACAAAGAAGCCCCAAACAAACAAAAATCCCACCCCCCCCCCAAAAAAAAAGAAAATAATAAGAATAATAATTAAAAAAAAAAAAAGAAAAGAGAGAAAGAGAAGACAATAAGCTAGCTGGCACTGGAGACAATTGGCACTCCTTTAGATATGTTTTTTTCTAACCACCTCAAGCTGTTTGTGTCCATTGAGTGTCCTTAGGCGTATGTTTAGGCTGTAACTTCCCAGGCGTAAACACTGACGTTTTTGTTCCAGCTTCGTTCCACAAATAGCAGCATTTTGGTATGATTTATTTTTAGCACTTCAATAGGAAGTGTAATATAGTGAATAATGCATTAACTAATGAGGACATCTGTTAATTTGACACTTTTTTATTAAAATGGTTGCATCCAACCAGTTTGCTTCTAAGAAGGGAGGGAAATGGGCAGAGCATAAAGGCAGTGAAAACAAGTGGCAGATATTGTACCTTTCTGTAGTGTTTCTGGGAGTGGTTGCAACTTGGTGCAAAGCAAAATGGCTCAGTCCAGTTCTGCTAGGAGCAAATACTGTGCAGCTAGTGTGTAACAGCCCTTCAATAAAAAAACGTGCAAAGCAGAAGTCAGTCATTAGTGGGTTTGTGATATTGGGAAGGACTAAAAGTTGAATCTCAAAACAGAACCTGACAGTGTATCTAACAAGACCCAGAGCAAGTAAGTATATTTTTCGTTTGTGCTCGGGTTGTGTCTCATTTAACTTCACAACTTGCAATAAACCAGCAATAAAATCACCTCATACAAAATCCTATATACCCTGTTTAACAAGAAAAAAGGTGAACTTGACTATAGAGAGTAATAGTCTACTGAGGGAATGCAGATAGAATGCAAGGTTTTGATGAAATGTTTAATGTGCAGATTCTACAGGCTATGAGAGAATCCATTCAGTCTGGGTGTTGGCCTAAGAAATCAACTTTTTTGTTTGTGAAGTCAGTGATAGGCAAGTGACACATGGCATTATGTAGAGAGTTTTGATAGAAGAGATTATGTTCAAACAGAAGATCTTATCCTATGGTGAGCTGTTGTCTGTTACAGGATTAGGATGATTACCTCACAAAGAGGGATAGAGACAAGGCAGAGATGCTTGATGCATTCTTTGCCTCTGTCTTCAACAGGGATGATGGACTAAGGGGGTCTCAGTGCCCTGAGCTGGAGAACCATGACAGCAAGAATGATCAACTCCCATTTGATCCTGAAATTGTGTAGAATCTGCTGCCTATGAATCTCTGGGGCCTGATGGGATTCATCCAAGAATACTCAAAGAGCTGGGTGATGTCATCACAAAACCTCTCTCGATAATTTTTGAGTGGTCTTGAGAATCTGGAGAGGTCCCAACTCACTGGAAGCTGGAAAACATTGTCCTGATTTTCAGGAAGGGCAAGGAGGAGGACCCCGGAAACTACAGGCCTGTCAGTCTCATTTCAGTGCCTAGTAGAGTTATGGAGGAGATTATTCTGGGAGGTTTTGAAAACACCTGAAAGACAATACTGTCATCAGTTACAGCCAGCACAGCCTCATGAGAGGAAAGTCCTGCTTGTCAATCCTGGTTTCCCTCTACAACAGAGTAACCCACCTAGTTGATCTAGGAAAGTCAGTAAATGTAATCTTTTTGGGCTTCAGCAAAGCTTTTGGTACTGTCTCTCACAGTATCCTTCTGGGTAAAATGTCCAGCACACAGTTGAATTCCTGTGTTTTGCATTGGCTGAGCAACTGGCTCACAGACTAGGAACAAGCAGTTATAATGAAGCAGTTATAATAATCAGGCTGGTGACCTGTCACTAATGGGGTTCCACAGGGAGCTCTGAAACAGGCTCCCCATGGCAGTGGTCACAGCACCAAGCCTGACAGAGTCCAAGAAGTGTTTGGACAGTGCTCTCAGGCACATGATGTGGTTCTTGGGGTGTCCTATGCAGGGCCAGGGTTGGACTCAGTGATCCTGATGGGGCCCTTCCAAGTCAGAATATTCTATGATTCTATAGCTTGAGGGCATGGGTTCAGAAATACAGTTGAAGGTGCTAAGTCGGAAAGGATGTTTCTGTTGCAGGAAAGGTTGAGGTGATGGAAAACCTCACTGTACTTGACAAAATAGGATAAACTCCATCCTACAAAAAGCTGAGAAAGTGAACTGACCTATCTTTACCCAGATTATCAGTTCCTCACAGCTATGAAGGCTCCAGAGTGGATGGATGGATGGATGGATGGATGGATGGATGGATGGATGGATGGATGGATGGATGGATGGATGGGTGAATGGACGGATGGATGTCTCAGCAAAACAAAAGTAAGCATACTTTAATTCACTTCCAGTATAGGTCACTTCTTTCATTCTACTGAGGCAGCATTTGTGGAGATCTGTTCCACTATAGTTTCATGAATTTAAAGGGTTACAAAGGATATATAGTTAACCTGCTTTATATACTGGGTTAGTTCCTGGATTTTGGTGAAATGGTATAAGTGCCTGGTCTGTTTGTCTGTCTTAAAACAGCATGTAACAGCTGGTTTAAGAGAAAAATTAGCTTCCAGCATAGAACTGGGGCCACTAGTATAGGAGGTTTTCTGCCTTTGTACTCTCACAGCCCAGCCAAAACCAAATCAACTTGTTCAATATTTAAAAATTCAGGTGAGAAGCATTTCGGAATTTATTTGTAATTAATGTTGAATGAGGTATTTTTACAACTCTGTAAGTCCAAAGGATAATCAAGGCCCCATATTGCCTCAACGCCTGCTACTGTTTGAAGCCTGTTCTTTGATACCAGCAGGCTGAATTGGCACCTGAGAAAGTCACTGTACTTGATTTAGTTACGCTAGAGGATCGAAATTATTACTGCACACAACTAAGGTCATGGCAGAACCAAGTAGCTGGGGGCACAAAATCTTTCTTTCATGCTCTGCCAGGTTCAGTAAGCCCTGGATTATTTATTTTTCCTTTTCACGGGATAACTTTGAAGATAAGCTGATTTTTAAAAGGTATTACTTGAAGCTTTGGATTTCAGAGCAACCAATTTCCCTCCCCCCTAAAACAAACAAACAACCTCTCCCAAAATAGGAAGAAGATGTTGAAAGTAAGGGTACCCAAGTGCCCTAAAACCCCAGTACCAAATGTCAGTGTGAATTAGATTTTTATAAATTTTCTTTGGGGGGAATAAAACCACAACAAATATACACACCAAAAACAAACCCAAAAACCTGCTACTAAGCAGTTCTCATGGAAAAGACACTTTTTTTTTTTTGTTTTTGGCATATGCAGCAGGACGTCATCACCTTGTACCAGTAATAGATTCAGGAAATTTCAGTAAATAGAAATCCCTTCTGTTTACCACCACAAAGGATTGATAGTTGGAGCCAAACACTTCAGCTGGAGCTGTAGTATTATGGCTTTAACACCATCCTGTGCTGTTCTTTGCCATAAAAACAAATAAAATCAGGAGAAGCATGCATTTCAGAGCAAACCTAGAACATTTCTGAGGACAGCCTGCCTCAAAGGCTCCTTCCCTCTCCCATGTGCTCTCTGCAGAACCCACTTCAGAGCTGTTCAGAGTTTAAGAGACATCTTCCTTCCTTCCTCAGGATCATCACAGTGAATGAAATGGTGCTCAGTTTACTTATACATACCTGTCTTCTTACCCCTCCATTTCAGACACATGCTTTGTGTTGCATCACCATCTCTTTTTCACAAGAATTCCCAAAAGGCAGCTCCTTTAAATGATTTATAAGAGCACAAGTACTTATGCAAAAGATTAAACCTTTAATCTCCAACACTTGGTTGACAGTAGTTTGGCTGAACTGTCACTTAAACAAACTGCTTGAGTATGTTCCTAAATCTCTCAGTTCCTCAGAAAATTAAATCAAAAACACTCTGAAGGCCAGAGCTGTAGCACATGAAGAGGTTAACATAGTGGGAAACCCCTCACATTTGCTAATGTAAAATATTCACACAGGTTAGTAACTGTCTGATTTTCTAATGATTATTTTGCCATTCTACCTGTGCCTTAGCAGACAGAACTGCTTCTAGCAGATCTTTGCATAGCATTAATTCCTAAGTCAAAATTGCTACAGGAGAACAGGGAGCAAGAGTCCAGTATCATTTTAAGATGGGACAAAGGCAGATTTGTGGTTTTGGCAGATGCATAAATGCAGAGTCTAATTGCATGAATCTTTAATGTTAAATGGTACACTTCAGCTTACAGACTGAGTCAGTGAAGAGACATGGAAGTTCTTCTTATAGTATCTCTGAATTCAGTTCAAAGTATTGAAATTTTCAGAAGCATGGCAATGCCCTTTTTCTTTGCACTTTCCCCTTTCCCTTAGCAGCCTTTTCACTGATATTTTCCCTATTTCTCACCACTGAGCAATAATGAGGTGAGCTGCATGTTTGCATACTGGGAGGATTTTCTGGGTTGGAGCACTCATCTCATCCTGCTCTCTGCTATCCCTTACATTCCTCCAGCTTCTTCTCCCCTTTCCCTTCATGCAGAAAACAATACCACTCCCCTCCTATGAGAGTGCCTGGCAATAATATTCCCAACCCACTGTCTTTAGGGGTATAGGAATATGTCCCCTGTGGTCCAGTCTAATGGACAGCAAAAACCATTCTGAAAGCAGCTACTTTGCATGATTTCTTGTGAACTCTGGTGAAAGTTGGAATTTAAAGAAAAACAAAACCACATTTCCCTCCCCTCCTCCAAAAATAACCCAAAACCACAAAAAGCAAACAAGCAAAAAACAACCAACCAACCAACCAAACAAAACCAACCAACCAACCAACAAAAACACATAAAAAAAGAAAAACCAAACCAAAAAACAAAACAAAAAAACCCACAGACGTCAGTCGTCATCCCCTTCCCCCCGCCGAAAACAACACCTGAACAAAAAAATCCCCCAGGAATACTGCAAATAACAATAATTTCCAAAAGATTCAGAGGCTTAGCCTCAAATTTAAGCTCTTTAAAATGAACAAATGTTTTGGCAGAGAAGCAGGAGTTAAGTGACTATTTCAGCTAATGGACTTGTTATGCTTCCTGATACTAAAAGAAATGTAAGAGTTGGAAGAGCTGCATGTCAATCAATTATGATAATTTCTGTAGTGGTCAGTGCTTGCAGTACAGACAAAGCTTTCAGACAACTTAAGAAAGTTTGTGGATGTGCAAGAAAAAGGAGCAAATTTTTGTTCTCTGTTCCCTACAGAGAAACTCCACCTCACTCTCCTCATGGCCAAAGATGGAAGCAGCTTTGTAAAATGTCCTGATGACAAGAGTTTTAAGTGTGGGACAGAAACTGATAAGCTATTTCTGCAATTGACACAAGAGTTCTGTTAGATCGGTGAACATCATTCACAGCATGCGAATGTCTAACAGAAAAGGTTTTCTGTCTGGAAAATAATTTGCTGCTTTCAGAGAATTGGTAAGTATCGTGGAGTAACCTACATACTTAGTTGTGGTAAGAAGAGTTGAGAGTGAACAGAGTCGTTGCACAGACTAGAACGTTCAGTCAGTGCTTATACAGACAGCCAAGCAGCAGCTAGTCTGGCATGTAGAAAAGTCAGAAGTTAATCCCCAAAGATATACCTCACAAGCTATTAGTAGTACAACAAGATGCCATTTTTCTTCTACCATTTTAGGGAGGGAAGTAACCTCAAGGGACAGGAGTTTCAAAGTACAGATGGAGGATAAAAATCCTTGTCTAATACAACTAATGGGTTTATAATTTTTAGTGCCTGTGTGAATATTCACACAAAAACACAACTTTACTCTAAATCTTCTTATGAGACCATGAGAAAAAGTGCTTCCAAGTTTAAAACTTGAAGCTATCTGGACTCACTTAACATGTCAGTCACAATTTTCTTAACAAATCAAATAATTTTATTTTCTCCTTGTGTACAATAGTAGTAGTAGGTAAAGAACTAGCATATGAATGACGTATCATTGCAAGTGGGACTACTTAGTAAAATATTCCAATAATAAAGAAGTAAATTAAAAAAGAAAAAAGACTAAAATGGAACACTGCTCTTATGAGGAAAGACTGAGGGAGCTGGGCCTGTTCAGCCTCGTGAAGAGATGACTGGGAGGTGACCTCATCAATGTATGTAAGGATATGAAGATATGAAGTGAGGGTGCCAGGCTCTTCTTGGTGGTGCCAAGCACTAGAACAAGAGGCAATGGGCTGAAACTCATGTACAGGAAGTTCCATCTCAGCATGAGGAAGAACTTCTTTACTGAGCAGGTGACTGAGCACTAAACAGAATGCCCAGAGAGGTTGTGGAGCCTCCCTTACTGGAGATATTCAAGAACAATCTGTATGCAACCCTGTGCCATGTGCTTTGGGATGGCCCTGCTTGAGCAGGGAAGTTGGATCACTGTGGTCCCTTCCAACCTGACCCATCCTGTGGGTCTGTGATCCTGTGAAATACAGGATGCTGAGAGGGAGCGAACTAGTTGTTCTGAGAACTGCAGGTACTCAAGGAGGGTACAAATCTCTGGAAAATGGATGGATATTTTAGGTGCTTAGCTTTGTGTTTGCAGTATGAATCCTTTGGGTCCAAATTGTGCCCTCTTTCAACTTCTTACTGGTTTATTTATAAAATAAACATAATGGACTGAAATAACAGGAAGAAAGGAACATGCAGTAAATAGATTATTATTGATTTGTGAAAAGATTTGTGAATATATGTTTTTGAAGGAATAAAAGCATATAGTACATATCAGACTTTATTGCAAACAATTGCAGAGCATTTTTAATTGACTCCTTGGATATGATTTTGAGAAAGATTTCCACCGTGGTCTAGTGTTTTCACTTCAAAAACAGAGCGTTTATTAGAAGGTCTTTTCAGACAGACTCTTTTCTGTTGTTATGTTCTCATGTTATCCCTAAATGCACTAAATTTCTTGCCTCAGATGTTTGTCTTCAAAGGAATTCTGGTGCCACAACGGAGCATCTTAACTTCCGATTCCTTTTAAAACCATTCATGTTTCATTTACTTTACTGGGGGTTTGAAAGCTGAGAGCGTCAAAGTTGGGTGGAGTACGGCTGCTGTTTTGGCACCACACTAGCTTGCAGCTCAAGATACAGTGGCAGGCTTTGGAGATGATTCCTGCTTCAGCAGAGCCATTCCAAGACTCAGGTATGCATCCCATCATTCAAAATCTTCAAAAAATAAGATGACCAAGTGTATCAGAACTGAATATTAGAGATGCACAAGCTACTTTCTATGTGCCTGCCAAATGCTTCTGCTTTGGCTAATGCACAAAATCTTTAGAATCTGATCTTTAGAAACAACCACTATTTCTTCACAGTCTTCAGTGTCTTTCAACAGACTTCTCTTTAATCTCTTCTTCGGATTTGTCTGAACATGTTGCTTTGCAAATCCTAGGAGGGTAACTGGAAAATAATTCTATGCTGCCTAAAAATGTTGAAGACTCCCGTGTATATTAATTAGCTTTTTTTAAAGAAAAATTCTATACTGAGGGAATAGGAAATCATAGGACTAGGAGGGGAAGGAATAAGAGATTAATTCAGAAACAAACCTGTGTTTTGTCTTCACTGAAGGATTCATTTAGCCCTACGTTACACTCCATTTTCTGTCTATTTTCTGTGTTCTTATGTAGCTCTACTATTTTCCTCATATATTAATTTTCTTAATTTGAGGAGCACTGAGTTAGTGCTTTCCACAGCAAGTTCATCATGCTAACTGTATGTCTCCACTAATATGGCTATAAAATACACATTATTGTTTTTATTGTTGTTATTGTTGCTATTATTGTTGTTATTGTTATTATTATTGCACGAGGCTCTTTATGAAAACCCTGTAGTATCAGATAATTTTGAATTAGAGTAATAAATAAGAAGAAATGTGTTTGTTATTTTGACAGTGTATAAAAACTGACTTACATACCTATATGATTGACTTGACTCATCAAAATCACAACATACCCTTTCTGTATGGTTATCTTTAGCTCTTAACATGTATTACTATAGAAATGGTACCACAGTCATCTGTTCTTCTTGGCTGATTTTAAATCCCTTTAATTCATGGACTCTCATAAACTTCCAAGGCAGGTTAACCTTCTTAATCTCTAAAGATTTGAAAATCCAAAGGCAGGTAGACTGTCTGACACCAACTGTTTGGTGAGCTCATCTCTAAATTGTTTGGGTCAAACATAACAATAAATAATTTGATTAACATTATTAGGTGTTTCTTGAGTGTTTAGCAGTGTATTACTTCTTTTTCTTCTTGGAAAGATAGTGATAAAGTAACTACAGAATTTTGTACCTGTTTTCCAAACAAGGATCAGCTTATACAGTCCCCTTAGGAACAGCTTTCCCTGTGTACCTGTAAAGAATAAGGCTATGGCTTACAACACATCTCATCCAACTGTATTAAGTTAAAAAATGTCTTTCCAGTATACATTTTGATAGTAATTATAGGTTACTGTAAGAACCAGTACAAAAAGGGGAACTGGGGGAGAAACTTAAAACCAAGTGGATATTTTTCACTTAAGTAAAGTTAAAGGAACAAATATTTTGAGTTTGTAGACTGCTGATTGCCTGCCATCTTCACATGAAATAGCACTGCAGTATCTATTAACCCTTAAGAAATTTGTTGTTAATTTCCAGGCATTAAAAATCGTATTAAGCTCAAGTTATTGATAGTGGAGTTCATATACTTAAACGTGGAAGGTAATATTATGGGGAGACTGTAACTGTCTTACAAAAAAATCCTAAATCTTTGTGCTAGTGAGTTAGACTGATAAAAAGGCCCAAAAGAGGAAGGCACGTCAGAGACAGAGTACAGGCAACCCTCTGATTAGGCCTAGATTTACAGCTACCCTGTGGAGTTTCTAATCAGAACACATTCAGGTTGTCCTCTGTTTGTAGCGCCATGGTTCGGAGCCCAGACCCGATTATTTTATTTTCTTATTCTGTTACTTCATCGTTTATTTTCTCGCCAGGATGATATGCCTAGTATCCTTTAATGAAGCCAGTAAAATCTGTGAGGGTATATCTTCAGATGTTGTAAATTTATGCCCATCATCCCCTTACCCATCATCAAAGAACAGGCCTGCTCCTGCCTGACCTCACACTTTTGTCAGCCAGAGATTACTTGATGTGACTTGGCTTTGCTTAATTTCAGTTGATATGTTTTTCAAGAGACAGTTACTGCAACTTAACAGAGTGGTTTCTAGAAAATAGTTATCTCTGGCAGAGACCATGTTTTGCCCAGAAGGGCATTCATAGAGAATCAAATGAATATTTTATGCTACTAACTGCTAAAAGAGCTTGGAATTTTCAATTTCTGAAGGAAAAAAGAAATGTCCTAACTAATTTCCCACCAAAATGGCAAATCCATTTCCATGTATCTTAGAGCGGCAAAGTGAGCATTTGGACATTGTTATTAACACAGTCAAAAAAAAAGTACATGGTCTTCTAAGATTAGATTTTTCCACAGCATACCCCTTCCCCAGGGTAGGTCACTGCAGTCTTCAGTTTAGTGATCTTTTCCTGTCCCAAGGCAGAATAGGTGAAATTAAAGGGCATGACTAATTAATGCAGGAACTCCTACTCAGAATAATAAATCAGACATGCTTTGAATCTCTACATTCTACTTTTTTTTTTTTTAATGTTAGTCTGGTTTATCTTTTTCACTAGCCCACTAGCACTTCATATTTGAGGGTCAGGAGTGTTCTGGGGTAGAAAGAATATCCCATACTATTTATTTGTCTAGTTCTTTTACTTTTTAAATGTCATTTGAAGATGGTACTTGTTGTATGTCTTATCTGACCACTCGGAAGACAGATTCACTCCATGTCAATTTTTGGAGGTCTCAAGCTTATGCTGAGTGGTGTAATCTAAGCTGCAGGGTAGGGAAAGAGCTGAAGCATCTTCTGCACCCTACCTTGAGACCTGCCTTTTTTATCTCTGGTTTTACGAAGACTGGATCTGCACAAAGGTCAACTGCTGCAACTTAGATCATCACCAGTTCTCATAAGGTGGTCTTTTCCTGAATCACAGTGCTGATGCTTTTGAGAAAGAACTACGCACACTTTAGCTATAGGTTCTCTCTTCCTTAGACCTTGAAAGGTAATTTTGTTCCCTTTTTTCTATAACCTGGTTATAGCAGAGCTGGGATAATATTTTGGGAAAAAAATAAATACATTACAAAAAAAAATAAAATGTACATGACATAGAAAAGAGAAAGGACATTGGGGTAGCAGAAATCTTTAATTATTTGCCAGCGGTACGAGCATAAGTTGATCAAGTGGTTCAACTGTGGGGTATGAATGTGCAAGTGTTACCAGATGAAGTCCAGGCAAAGTCCTGTGTGTTTCCTCCTCAGCTGCACTGTTTATTTATAAAAGAGAGAGAGAGGGAGCAACCCAAGTTCGGGAGATGACACACAGAAGAGAGAAGGTTCGAACAAAGAGAGATTCAGGAGCAACAGTCACAGTTGTATCACTTCATATAAGCCTTCCCAAGTAAGTTGCCTGTGAGCAGTACTTATATCTTAGCTGTAAATCATGCTGGAGCAGGAATTGCCATCATTCAGGGTTATGGTTGGCTTATCCCCTCAAACCCACATTTCTTTTTTTTTTTAATTCAAATGAGAGAGGCCTTGGGGTAATAACATGGCTTTGAAAAGATGAGTTTGTAAAAATGCAAATGCTACATTTGCATGCAAATGTTTTAAATAGTAAATATTTTAAAAGCCAATTGACGGTTGGTTGTGGGGTGAGTGAGAGTCACCTGGGTTTGAGCTGTGAGGATGGCACAGGGCTGGCCTAAGCTGTGGAGTCACTGATGTTGGAAGTGACCTCTTGAGACTGACCAGTCTAGCACACCCTGCTGGGTGTTTAAGTAAACCATTTGCACTCCTCACACTCCTGTGAGACCGATGACTTGCACCGTGTAGCAAGTAGGCTAGGGGAGCTTTTTTTAGCCACTATTTGAATAATGAGCATTATTTTTGTAGATGTTTTTCGGGATACAGCAGTGGAGCAGGAATTGAATTCTCAGATGGTGGCTGAAACTCCATGAAAGAGGGAATACTCGGGACTTGACCGGGGTCATGAAAAGAATCAGCACATTTAAAGCTGGGTCAAGAAGTGCATTAATATCCAGTTCTCCAGTATGTGACATTTGTGTTACAACCTTTCACAAAATCTAGCAGCAGGAACTTTTCATCACTAATTCTGCTGCACTTGGTCTCTTGCACGGGTAGATCTCTGGGCTGCTGTGCCTCATGTTGAAATTCCCATGGCTCAGCCTGGTAGAGAGAGAGGATATTTCTAGAAGGTTTTTCATCACAGTGTGCTTCTGGAAGTCTTCAGGTCTTGAACTGAAGAGCTTTGGGAGGTAGTAATTACACCTTAATTATATGAGAAGCTAGAGCAGAGGGACAAGCCTCAGTGCTGTATTTTGATATGCTAGCTACATTAAAAGTTTTCTTCCTGAGCCATCCAAATGGATGTTAACAAGATCAGCAGTATACACCTGTGTTCAATTATCCAACGTTCAAAGATTAAAATTGTGTATTGTGGACTGATGTGATCTTTGTTTAAATCAGAAAGAAAGCTTGAGATTGCATTCACCCATAGTTTGACTTCAATCTTCTCTGGGCAGAATTGAAATGAGGATGTTTCAGGTGCTTGCTGTTGAGAAATTGTTTTCTTAATATTTCCAATCTGTGAAGCCAAGTGCTAAGCCTTTTTGAAGCCCTACTGGACAAAAAAGTATATTGAAATGCTTTTATTTAAAAACTCTATCAGAAACATGATGGATAAAAATTGATTTCCTGTCTGAATCAAGGAACAAGAATGGCTGTTTCTTTTCCTTTTTGTCATCTGCATTTCTCCTTAACAAATCTAGATCCTGGAGTCCATTGCTACTGCTTTTGTTTTCTCCTTTTTCAAGGAGAAAATAATTTCTTTCTGTGTTTGGGGAGAAAAACTTGACCATCTGCATCTTAAGCTTAACAACATGTATCTTAAACTCTCCATGCTTAAGAAAGCAAAACAGATACATCCCACTATGTACTCCGGTGCCTTCAGATGCTCTAATTACTGTCCATGTCAGACTGCCCCAATAACCCTGAGCCAGAGCAGCTGAAACTGTACACAGCCAAGGAAAGGGAAGTCTGACTGCAGTATGCAATATAGTGGCAAAGCAACTTCTCAGAACATGGGCAAGGTTTAAAGACACAGAAATTACATTTGTTAGAGTTAAACAGATGTGCCTGAGTTATATTTTAATTTAGTAGACTGATGGGGTGTTTTAAGCAAAGGACTTGATGCAAACCAGAATTTCCCTGTGCTCTGCTTCCCCAGGGATTTAAAAGGGTTCTGCCGCTATTCTTCACCCTGGGTTTCCACCTCCTTGTGTGTTTTCTAACATTTTTCACTGTTCATCTCCTTTCCATGCTCTTCTCTGCTTTCTCAAATCCTCTCAGTGAGATGCTTGCTGGCAGTTGTGTCTTCCCATGCATGTAGATGTCTCCTTCTCAAGCACTCTTGCTTATAAATAATTTTTTAAACCCTGTCATGTATCAGTTCCAACACAGGTTTTAAAAGAGTCTAGAGAGAGAAGAAAAGGTTAGCTGTTGGCAGCAGAGCGACACTTTACATGGACAACAAACTTCTCATTATTTATAAACTGATACTAAACCTTGGTAAACTTCCTGGATCATCGTCTTTGGTTAGTTTGACGAAATACAGTGTGACTCTGCAAGGCTTCTCTGTGCAGAAGCTCAGGATTTGGTCAGAACCGGTCTGTTAACCCCTGTTCACACCTTGCCATGTGCAAATTAAAACAGTGGAACACCTGAATGCAAGACAGCTGGAGGCACAGGTATCTTTACAAAGCACTCCCCACCTTCTTCTGTGGCATCTTGCACAGTCTGTCCCGAAACTTTTTGTACGTCCTCTCTTGTTACAATGTTCCTTAGCACAGATTGGGGAAAACACACACGCAAAAAACTGAACAGCTGGATGTTCCTGTTCATTTTCTGAAGAAAACCAAGCGAAACAAAAGTGGAACAAAATACAACAAAACACATAAAAATCTGCCAGTAGCAACCAAGCTGTAGGATTGCTTATACCTGAGAGAGCCTTGCACAAATAGATTTAATAAACAAAAATTAATGCATTCAGCAGAACAAACAGTGAGTGAAAATAGTTGAGGGTTTTGTTACTAATATAGTAAAAAATAATTCCTTTTACAAAGAAAGGAAAATTTTGTCTTGAATTGCCTCCAAATCTGATTTTTAAATGTTCCTATGTAATTAATTTCTTGCTTCTAATAGTAAAAACAATGTTCTGTAAAGGCTAATACTATATTTTCAAAAATAAAAAATAATAATAACAGTATCATTGTCACAATCATCTTACTAACAGCTTGACAAATCTTCTCTGTCATCCTTAGGCTTCTGACATGATGGGCAATTCCAGGTAATTCAGACTAGAAGAAATTGTGTGTAAAAATATTCTTATTAATGCAGAATGTTTTTGGCCAGTATATATGGATTTTTACTTCATCATTTGCAAAATATTTTATGCTAAATATGTATTATATGCTTTTATATCTGAAGAATATTTCACTCAACTTCTAAGGGAAACAGGCAGGGATGTACACTCGGATCTAATCTGACCAGTGATTGCTGGGGAGGATGAGGAATGTACAGCAAAAAATGAAAGTTCATAAGGTCTCTCCAAGTAGCCTTTTACATTTGCCATCACTGGAGACAAAGTACAGGACTACGCAGTTGGTGTGATTCAGAACGCATTTTCCGTATTAAATATTGACTTTGTTAATATGGTGAGGACTAAATTTGCGTGAGCACTTTCAGATCCTCAGATGAAATGATTGTTATTCTCACTGCAACCATGACCACCAGATGGTAGCGTTAAAAGTCTTATTTGGTATGTAAATATTTCACAGTCTTTCCAAGATTGATTTTGTGTTTTTTTTTGTTCTTTGCAGGATTCTTTTGCTTTGTTTAGGTATGAGTCATGAAAGAAGCAAAAAAACTTTTAAAATGTTGGGTTGTTGGTTAGGAAGCATTAGTAGCTGGTAGAGGTTCATTGTAAAGATACTCACCTGCATAGACTTTGTTCTGCAATTGGGCTGTATTCTACAGATGAATACATCTTTTCATAAAACATCCATTCTCCATGTTTCTGACTTGTCCTGCGCAGTAGGCAGAACTATGAGATCTGCTAGTGGGGCGACAATAGAAGGCTGCGGCTTTTTTCCCATGTGCTTTTAGTCTGTGTTGTTTTCAGATTGTGTTTTGTGATCTCACTTGCACTCCTTGAAGAATACCTACTGCAGTTGTGCTTCATATTCTGCAGTGCAAGAGCGTGTTTGGGGAATGCCAAACAAGTTTCAAGTTGTTGTATCTCTGAAGTTAAAGTCTTTGCTCCCGCACATAGAAGGGGCCAACCCTTTGCTAACAAAGGCTCTTCCATCTTATGCTGATATATATTATTGTTCTCCTACAGCCTGAATTCCAGTGAGTTCTTTATACTGTATAGGTATTTTAGTCAAACACTTAGAACACAGGGATTTCCTTAATGTGCATTGTTTGGACTACAGGTCCTGAATGTCACAACAGTGCTATTTGGCATCCACTCACCTGCAATGGACAGAGGATACTGGAGAAGTGAGGGAATTGTGTAAGCCTGTTTTGAAATGCTCTTATTAATGCAATTCATTTTTTCAATTTAATTTTTTTGCTGAGAATTTTGTTCTGTACCAGTTGTGACCTGTTCATTGATTGTGATGGGCTTTGAGGAGAGCCATCGAGCACCCATGAATTAGTGGCATTAGTAAGTTTGCACATGGGCAACATGCATCAGTGCATTTCAACCTGCAATCACCTGCTTTCCTAATGACATGACAGTGCTGTCTGTGGAGGAAGACCATGGAGCTGCCTTGACCCAGGGAGGAGAACATCATTAAGCCTTGTTGACTTGAAGGAGTTGCTGTGGTAGTGCTGCAGTCCCAGCTATCTCTCTAGATCTCCAAAGGCTGTTTCTCAGCCCTGAACACTCTCAAGTCTCAGAAGTACACAGGCTAGCTCTGCTTTCTACAGGAAGGCTGTAAAGTGAAGGTGTCTTTCTTGTGATAGCAGAATTGTCACAAAGATACACATGTTCTTTTAAGTGCTCAAGTCATTTATACTCATGTCAAAATCTCAACAAACCTTTGTATACCATTAGTGAAAAGACTCTGGATAGGCTGCTGGGTCGTAAAGGTGCTGAGTTGTTAATAACACAGATTTAGACAGAGTGAATCTAGATCTTCAATCCCTCTACATTTCAGACTTTCACACAAGAGCAGTGCACACAGGTCAGCAAACAGCCTGGTTTCTTCCACCAAGCACTTAGTTACTGTAAAACTGTTTTCTTTCAAATGTATCCGAGATCTTTAGTGCTGTAGTAAAGTAAAGTCTAGGCTGAAACACACAGAATAGGAGGAAGAAGATAGGGAGGAGATGAACATATGAGGCAGCTTAAAGATCTCTGCTTTTTATATCTTGGAAAAGATCATTAGTATTTTATATGCTGCATGGAGAGACACATTTTGCCCAGGCTTACATGTGTAGTTTTACTGGAGTTACATAAGATGCAAGTTGGCTGAATCTGGTCTTGCATTGCAAAATCATTTTTCCTGGGAAACATAGTATAGTTAGAAGACCTAAGGAAGGCTTAGTTTAGGAAGCATTCAACTCATTTTTTATTTCAGAAAGAAGATAGTTCTCTATACTCAAAGTCTTTTTTATGTTCATTTTAGAAAGAGACCAAAAAGCCTGCAAGTAGACACTAATGTAGTTTGCTCAGCATATACTTTTCTGCAGAGGCTTTGGGGCAGGTGAACTCTATGCATGACTAGATTCTTGATTTGCTGTAAGGTTTTGCAAACAGGAGTGGAATAACACAAGGTGACCTTCCACTCCTGCTTTTTGTGAGCTGACTATGGCTGCCTCAGACACCTGCAAGAGAAATGCAGGGAACAGAACAGAGCACTTTATGTAACCTTTGTCGATCTCACCAAAGCTTTTGATACCGTGAGCAGAAAAGGTCTATGGCAGATTCTGGAACGCTTAGGGTGTCCACCCAAGTTCCTTGAAATGATCATTCTGCTCCATGAGGACCAGCGCGGCCAAGTGAGATATGGCGATACACTCTCTGAGCCCTTTCAGATAACTAATGGAGTGAAACAAGGCTGTGTTCTTGCACCAACTCTATTCACGCTCTCCTTCAGCATGATGCTCCAAAGGGCCACAGCAGATCTTGATGAAGAACACGGGATCTACATTCGTTATCGTACCAACAGTAGCCTGTTCAACCTGAGGCACCTGAAGGCCCACACCAAGACCCTGAACCATCTCGTCCGTGAGCTGCTTTACGCTGACGACGCTGCCCTC
>VYXB01007859.1:37337-69590 GCA_013397135.1 Pachyramphus minor | reverse complement strand
GGGAAATAAAGGGGAAAAAAAAATCACGGGAGTTAGCAAAAGAGGCTGGAAAACCTACCACCGGAGAAAAAAGGTGTGTGTTGGAAGAAAGGATATATAAGCACTGAAATGAAATGATTTTAAACAAACCCCAACAAATAGGCTCAGTGCTTATGAACTACCTGTCGCGGTGTGACCGAATACTGGCAGGAATGTCCCCTCAGGGCAGTGCAGGCGGAGGAGCAGGGGCTGGGGCCCCCTCAGGTCTATCCCGCCCCCCTNTGGGGCCCCCTCAGGTCTATCCCGCTCCCCTCAGGTCTATCCCGCTCCCCTCAGGTCTCTCCCCCTCCCCTCAGGTCTCTCCCCCTCCCCTCAGGTCTCTCCCCCTCCCCTCAGGGCAGCCCCCGCTCCCCTCAGATCCGCCCTCAGCCAAGGTGTGTTTCCCTGCCTGTCTTATGGAATGGCGCAGGAGCCAGTGACCGTGCTCATCCTGGAATTCTATGGCCCATGGCTCCGGGGTGACTGTGGTGTTCACTTCCTATGGTGTTTCTCCTTGAGATTCAGGACTCTGTAACAGAAAAAACTTGGGCTTCCGAGGCCTTTTCTTTGGGAAAGTGAACTGGGATTTTTTTTTTTCTTTTTTTTCAAATGTAACTTGTGCATTTAATTGGCTCAATATGTCTTCTAGTAATGGCATGGGCCATTCAGGTATATACAGAAGTTGACAGGCTAACACCCATTTACCAGTTCCAAATTTTAATGGTTGAAAGACCAATTTTCCATTAGCGTGCCTATCAAAACAAAGAGGATTGCTGTTCACCGCTGTGGTAATTTGCTTCATAAATGAAACACTGATGTAGTTATAAAGATCTAATGATTAAAGAGATGTAAAAGGGATCATCTACATAACTTCATTTGTATGTATGGAATTTTGCAATTAAGTGAATTGTGGTTTTTTTGTTCTTAACTTTAAAGTAATATTCATGAACTAAGAGAGAGAGAGCTAAGAAATGCTGAGAAATACTAACTGCAGTTAGTAAGATTTATACTTCCACTGCATCACATAGTTTTAATACACTACTCAGAAAATTAAATCTTTTTTTAGTCCAGCACCTTTCAACAATTATTGTTGTTCATGCCTCCTAAATTCGTGAATTACAGGTGAGCAAAGAAGGATTTTTTCCAAGGTTCAATCTTGAAATATAAACCTGAGAGGAATGAATTATGGATAAAATGGTAAGTTTAATATGGCAATACCAGGTACATTTCCCTGTAATAAATTATTGCATAATCTAGGAAAGTCTGCTTAGTTTGTATGAATAATATTTGATGCTTTTGCATCCATAATCCATTCTGTTGCAGTCCTTCTGTGCAGCTTTAAGTGCAGAAGACACTAATGAAATCAGTTGGCCAATGCATGACAAAGCCCAAATGTGATTGAATTATTTTTTCTCCCTATTCCTTGCAGCTGTTTCTGTACTGTCTCTTATGTATGTCCAAGTCTTTGTGGTTGCTTTTTTTCTCTTTTCTGAGTAGTCACAATATGTGCTCCTTCCTTAGTTTGTTATTTTTTTTCCCTCCTAGTTGAGCCTCTCCAGTGCTATTAGATGGTGTCAGATTATGTCAACCTTTGGGCTGTCTGTGCCCTTTTTACCCTAAATAAACCAAAAATAGCCAAACAGCTTTTGTAGAAATTGTCCAAAATAAAAATTCAGCATGACAAAGGGACCTCATACAAATTTTCAGATTGAACAGTTTAAGACTGCTAAGATCTTAAGCATCAGAATAGAACCTCTAGCAGAACAGATACAAATATTGAGCATCCTCTGCCTTTTTGGAACTTCCAGAGGTGTTTTTTTTTCATAAGTGCTATTTCAATCTACATTTCAGGATACCCAAATTTGCTGTGGTAGCAAGTTAGCAAAACTTCACTCATCTCCATTTCCTAAATGGCTCTCTTGGTGGAAAATCTTATAAATGTGAGATTACCAATCTGGAAGTATGTTTTGGTTGTTTTGTGAAGGTAAATGAAGAAGACTGTTCATACAAAGAACATGGTTTGTATGAACTTTTATGATTTGTACATTGCATCTATACTTAGGCTCGGATTTACAGTAATGGTCTTTCTGTCTTTCTTCCCCTTTCCCTTCTCACGTTCCACCTAAACCTCACTGATTTTTGAGGGGGCTTTCCCATTTACTTCACTGGTGTCTGATTTGCTGTCACACTGTCTAAAAGCTCGGTGTCAGACTCCATTTGCAAGACTAGAAATGAGCTTGGGTGTCTCTAAGTCTCTTTCAGTCGGGCACTACCAGTTTGGGAGGAGTTCCAGTAGGGTACTGCCCTCCCTGTTTTGACTCTTCCCCTCCTGTTGTGTTTCTCATAGACTGGGAATGACAAGCAACCATTTGCTGTCTCACTGTCGGTGCCTCAGGAGTCAAGCTGCATCAAGAGAGTTCTTCACAGAGCTGTTTCTAGGAACTCTTTAGTTAGATTCTTGAATCAGAAGGTAAGATTGAAGAGAAATGTAGGCAATTTTCCACGTTAGTGCAAGTACACAAAGCTGTAAATGGAACTATAGTTGTTTAATCACTTCAAAAGTTAAAAAGAGTTAAAATGCTGGTTTTCCTAATCAACTGTCTTATGGTTAGAAAAAGAACTGTAAACATGATTGTTTTAAAAATGTTATTATTATTTAATATCATCGTGATCATGTCACTTTAAGCCAGTAGCCCGAGTTGTGCTATGTGGTTGCTTATTTTCCAAATGTGAGAAACCATATTGGAATAATGGAAAAGGAAGAATAAAATGTTGCATAGATGCTGCTATTCTAAAAAGTTTAACTTACTCCCTTGCACTTCACTGGATTTTGCATCTCATGCAAGGAAGGTTGTAAATGTATATTTATCATGCCTCAGTGTGAAAATACTGACTTACTTTGGTTTTGATTTTAAAATATAAAAGACACTAGTTTATAAGTGAGGGGTAATGGGGGAGCTGTTATATTCAGTACAACCCTTCAGTGTATTTCAAAACCTTTATGTGCACAATTTTCTGTAAAGTAAAATCCATTTGGATTTCTCTTATTAAAGACGAGAGCTGTGTTCAGAGCTAGTGAAGCCCAAAAGGTATCCAAGAGCAAAGAATTAGGCCTCGTGACATTTAGGAAAAATGCATATTGAACTGTTAATGTTTTATCCTATTCCAAATCAGTTGGTCCATGTTGGAAAACTAATCCACCTCAGAACAGAGTTTGAGGTTTTTCACCTTTTTATTTATGGTTGCTCTTCACCCAAAGGATTTTGAGTTGAAATGAGAGCAAAGGTCAAAATGGGCAGGAATGTCTTCAGTCTTTATTTCTGAAGCTGTTTCACCAGAAATGCTGTATCAGCTATATAGAGGTTTTTTTCTGAGCCAAGTTTTGATTTGAAGCTGGTTGTCTGAGTTGATAAAGGAAGTAGGGTGCCATGCACCAGGAACCCCACTGGAGGCGTAAATGTGCATGTCAAGGTCATGCATTTATTCAGACATGGCACAGTGGGATTGTGGTTTTGCTTAAATACTGTTTTTCTGTCCCTGTTTATTGCATTATGCTTTCCTGTGTGGTGGGTAGCACTGGGTAGCTCCTTGCCAGCATCCAAAGTGATTTTCAAGCATATCTCAAAATCAATACATGTATGTAAAATGTATCAGTCACATTTGCTACCCTTAATTTTGATTGTTTTGTGTGTGTCTGTAGGCAATGGGGAAGAAGGATACTATTCTAGAATACTAGACTACTATTTGGGTCAGTGGACAAAACAAATAATGCCAACTTTTATGTCAGTTTGAAATTAGTTATATTAAATAGTAAGTGTTGGTGAAGCATCCTGGGGTAATGCATTGGTACGAAACAACAAAATCTGTGGGCAAAATCAGCTCTACAAAGAGTAAAACCCCACATTTTTTTACCTCATTTCAGCTGAGTAAAGACAGACATTTGTTAAGCAAAACAGTAGAGTGCAATGTTGGATTAGATAATTGTCAGCAAAAAGGGGAAATGGGGAATTGCACATAACAAATAAAATTTTAAAACCTGTTAGTAGCACATCATGGAATTTTTTTGTTAGCTGTTGTTTGTTTTTTTTTTAATGAGCTGAACAATATCCTATTTTTAGTGGAAGGTCAACTTGAACTTTATTTAAACAGAGTCTCTGGTTCTGAGTAGAGATAGGAACACTTTAACTGTGATAACAAAAGGGAGGGATTGGAGCCAGACCTTCTTGACCTATCCTTAGGAGCCCAGGATAGCCATCCATGTAAGAGCTGTGTGCCACTTAAACAGAGAGGGGTCCTTGTTCTGGGCTCAAAGTGCATGCAGTGAAAATAGCACTGAGACTCATGTGAAAGGAATTTTTTTCTTTAGGAATTTGAAACAGATCCAAAAAATAGTTGGGGTTTTTTTGTTTTTGTTTTTTTTTAAGAAAGTAAATATTTTTTTCAGTACCTTAAATATTACAAGTGTAGTTCCGAGAAAACTTGGTCCTTGTAAAAATATACTGGGAAGAAATTTTACCAACATAAGACTCTTAAAGTATTTCTAAACTAAGCAGTATTCTTTTAATTCTGCTGGACATGAAGGTATTAGCTGACCTAGGAATAAGAATACTAGTATCTGGGTAAACTTAACATAAGAGTATGGAAGAAGATGTTGTATACTTTAGATTTATAGTGTAAATTATATTTGGAAATGTTTTACTCTCCTTAACCTGCTTATTGGCCTCAGTTAAAGAAAGTGGGAGTAAGGTGCTCCAGTGACTATTATGGTTTTATCCCAGCACTCTGTCCCTGATTGTGCCACTGGCAGATCCTCTGTGATCCTGGGTAAATAATTTTTCCTTTGTGATCCCATTTCCTATGTGATATTGAAACACAACCTCTGTTTAGAAAAGTGCTTTGATGGAATGCACTGTAGGAAAACTAGGCCTGAGTGTTAAAGGAAAAGAGAGCATGTTCTGAATGTTATAACCCTGGGAAAAATTGTAATTTTTTTATCTCACTAGATATCAGAAGGTTTGCATGAGACAAGTTTGTTGAGGTGTAATGCTCTCTCCCATCTCAAATGTTATTTTTCCATAAACCATAATTAAACTTTTCCATGCCATGAGGTCAGTCATGACCCATTGCCTACCATGTGGATTCTCCAGTATCCATACTGAACTGGGCTCACACCGCTTTCTTTTCCTTGGTAGCTTGATTTTAAGGGATGATGAGTGACACTATTTATGTTGAGAACTCTGTTGAACTTGGTGGAAATCTTGTGTCCTTGGGAATTTCAGCTGCTTTTCAGATGTGGATTGAGAAATAGACACAGGCACAAGTGAAAGGGAGTATAAAAAGAAGAGCTGTGTTTTTTATTTTCCAGTTACTTGCCTGCAAATCTACACTAAATGCAAAGCCTGTTTAAATAAAGTAGCTTTCAGCCACTAAATGTTATTAATGGATCTGAATCTTGTCACCTTCAGTTCTGCAGCTCTTCTTTCCTCTGTGATATCTGTGCATTAATATGGGCATAACGTGCATGTTTCTTGTTGCCAGTGGTAAGAAGTGAGAAAGCCTGAGATGGTTAGAGTGTAACCTGGCAGCTTTGTCTGGAAATCTGAGTCATTTGGCAGGTGCATTGTAGGTTTTCCCTGGGATTAAATGGGCCAGATCATGTCCAGGTGTTGGAGATACTGCTCCATTCTGGGCCTTGGTCTGGCCCACAAAGTAAGCAGGTCTTCAAGCAAAAGAACTGTTGTACTGGGAACAGAACTAGAACATTTTAGCATTCTGAATATCTTATTTCATATGTCAACTGGAGAATTAAAGAGAAATGCAGCAATTGTTTTTGTGGCTTCTCTGAAATCTGTTTTGCACTGGCTGTACTGGCTCTGTAGCAAAAAGACTGAGAAATTTTATTCCCAGAGTGCTGTTGGTACTGATTGATTAGGCACTGTAAGAAATACTGAAATTAAGAACAAATAAATAAAACACATTCTATTACATATTCTGACATCTTGGAAATCCTCTGCTGCCCTGTTTGTGTGTATCTTGTTGAAAACCAAATCCAGACTACTTTATCTTAACATTTTTTTCTATTCTTCCCTGTTTTAAAGAAGCCAGTAGGCCTATATGCATTTTGTGAGATTGATAGGATAATCCATTTTATGTCATTATAGAGTACCACAGAATAGAAAAAAACAACAGAGACAACAAACTTGGTGCCAAGTGACTGGGTGAGAGCCTTTGCTGTCCAGCTCAGGAGCCTGAGATCGAGTCATTGCCTCCAGACAGAAGCTGGCATACAACCAGAATATACAGGATAACAGTAGCTATGCTGAAAATGCCAGGCATAATCACTAGAAGCACGACACATTTCGTGTCATCTAATTGCTCAAAAGCTTTTGAACTCTGATGTTTGTTGACATGCTTGTGCCCTAGGATATAGCTTTAAGGATGCCCATCCCCCTGCCAGCCCTCCAGCAGCCACTGTGTCCTGTCATTCATCCTGAAATACACTGGAGAGCTTGTCAGGCAGTCCCTTGCAGATGCCTCAGAAGCCCCATAGTGAGCCACAGCAGTTGCACTGAAGTTCCTAACCCAAGGAAATTACATAGTTGCCTTAGTGCTGAACATGGACCATGTGTTTTCTAGGATAGGTGAGTGATATGCTGTTGGCTTTTTAATGCTCTAGCAGGAAATGGATTCTAAAGTTCAGATTTTCTAATTTATGCAGAATGTCTTTGGCTCTGCTTTCTGACACTTATTATATCTGTGTGCAGATGGTGTAAAAGCTGCAGGTGCTGTGTTCACATTGTCCTGCAGGTGGATACAGGTTCTGGCTGTTTTTCCAGTGCCTTTGGCCATGTCTGATAAAGAGACAAAATCCTCCTGATGTTGAAGTTTCTAGCCCTGGGTAGGAGCGTGCAGGTGGTTGCTTTTCTGGCTGTTCTGGGGCACAACTGTATCTTGTGACACGTGCTTAACATCCTGAGTGTTGTAAGAGCTGCTAGTCTGCAGTGCTGAAATTGCCCACTGTAGAGGTTAATCTAACTGAGGGTGAGGTTATAGCAGCCTTCTGCCAAAATATCCCTCACTCAAGACCCCTGCTGTAATTAGGAGACATATCATGCTGGATTAGACATATGCATTTCAAAAAAAAAAAAAAAAGAAAATGGACTGTCATTCTCATTTTTTTTTCCTGATGCAAACACCAGATTTTGTCATCTTAATGAGTGTGATCTGGAAGGACAGAAGTTCCATTACTAAGTGGAAATATCAGAAAATATCCCAGAATGATCTTTACTGGCTGCGTATTTTTCTTTCTATCACTATTATACTTGCCTTGATGAAAAAAAATTAATTTAAAAATCAAAATTAAATATTGATTACCATATAGTATGGTATATAACAGTAAGGAGAGCCTCGTAGGTTAAAAGTATGTAGTCAAAGTACCAAAATAGTTTTGTAGTTTCACTGCATTGGCTTGCAAGATTGTTTCCATCTTTTGACTGCTCTAAGGAAGTTTCAGGAAGCATTAGAATTTTACTTAAAAGAAAGGACTGGAATCAGCAAGTGAGCCCTTGAGTGAGTTATTTATACCTTAGAATATAATTGAAATTTTCAGAGACAATAGTTTTTGCAACTGACTTTCAGTTAATGGTGAGTTATGGGCCAGAGTCAAGGCTAAAAGCTGTTATTGGCTCAGCTGGCTTTTGAACTCAGGGTTCAAGCAAAGAATAAAAATACTGATGTTTGACAATACTCTGAGGTTCAAAAACAAACAAACAAACAAAATGCCAGAACAACCCAGAAAAGGGTCATGGCACATGGATTCACATTTTTCCTGCAAAAATGGGGTTGGATTTGTAACACGTTCCAAGTGTGAGACTGTTCAGTGCTGGGGTTCTGTAGCACAGTGATCTCTAGTAAGAGGAATTTACTGTAATTGTATTTTTATCAGCCAAATCTATAGAAGATCTGATCGTTGTAGGTGAGCTGCAGCATGGGAAGTTGTGCCGTGAGAACGGAGAGCAGCTCTGCTGCAAGCAGCAAAGGTTTTATTTCTGAATTTTGAGTAAAGCAGTTGCTGACACCCTTCTGTCAAGGAATTGAGAGGAAGCCAGTGCAAAGTTTAAGCATGAGTATATCTGCAGAAAAACCAATCTCAAAATCATCTAGTAATTTCTTCAGATCTCAGTAGAAGCACAAAGTACTGTCTCCAACTATTTCTTACCTGTCCCCTTGCAACTGATATATGAAAATTCACAGCACAATCAATATTGTCTATTTGCAACTGTTGTGATGGATTGCAAGAAGTGTCCATGTATTGGGAGGCTCCTGAAAATGTCAAAGATAAGGCTTGGTAACCAGCAATATCATAAAGATTTATTTTTTTTCTAATGTGAATAAAAGGCAGTTTGAAATGTGGGCCCAGACATGACCCAGTATTTGCCAACACTGCAGGACAATCCAAGGTGCACTCACTCTGGTTTTTGTTAGGAGAGAGGCAAATAAATACCAGTGCAGTTTGGAACTGATGCTCATTGATTTTTGATGTCTCCTGCCTCTAGTGGTCTAAAATTCTGAAAACATCACTTAAGTGAAGTTTGGAAACAAAACAAAACAAAACTGCTTTGACATTTCTGGAGTTCTCTTTCCATTGTTCATTTCCATGGAAGGAAAAGTGTCATTCTGGTCAGTCTCATCTCAGACTTCTCTTTATCTTTTGGCTTGGCATAAAAATGGAAAATTCAGTTCTCTGCATATGGTATCACCTGTCTGGATGCAGCTGAATCTGTGGGAACCTAGGTTTGCCACTAGTGCAGCTTGTAATAAAAGAATAAACTTGGCACTTGTGTAACCTTTACTAAGAATGGCAAACCCCTAAATTGCTTTTAACTGCAGTTCTTTAAGTATTGTTGATATTATCTTTGCTTGTAAGTGAAATGTGAATAACTCTTCAGATCCATTTCTACACAACTTGCTATAGAAACCCCAAACCTATTGTGTTGTATTAAAGCAATGCCAGGTTCACTGGAAGGTGACAATATAGCTCTTTAGCCTGCACAATTGCAGTACTTTATTAGTTTATTATACAGCAGCAATGGTCATAATAAGTCTTGCTTTAAAATGACAGATATCCATTATTTGTGTGTTTGAAGTCTTTATCAGCTAAAAAGGCTTTGCTGAGCTGTGTTTTATGGGACGTTAAATTACTGCAAAATTTAAAATGTCTTTTATTTTGGGACAATAATCAGCTGCATTCCAACTAAAGCACAGTTATAATTCTCTGGTGGTACACACACATTTCAGGCTAATGGCCTGAACCATGGCCCAGTGAACTTGGTGAAAACCCTTAAATTAACATCAGTAGACTTTGGATCAACTTCCTAATGAATGATTTATTCACTTTAAAGTCCTTACTTAGCTTTACTTCCATCTTATTGACTTCAGTAATAGGCTTTCTTGACTTAATCTGTCTTGACACTTGGAAAAGGTTTGTTATTGCACGTTGTAAAATAACAAAATATTTCACTGTCTCCTGCTATTAATTTCCAGTAGTTTTAAGGTCTGCTGGATGTTTTGGTTCTTAAGGTTTTTATTATGGCCACTGTAATTTGGCACATGGAGTGAGATAACAGCTATTGTGCACATAGCATTAATGTTTTTGTGATAAATTCAGTAATGTAACATAATATTTTTGCTTTAAAGCACCTTTTTACTCTACTAGAGATTTTACATTTAAAGGTATTCTGATGCAATTATCCTTGTGTATTTTTTAACACGTGGTGAATGTAGAAATCTGCGTGAGAAGACAAGAAATTATGTGTACTTTAAATCTATGACTTCATAGCCCATGTGAGCATTAGCATATTTTTTTTCACAGTGAAGAATCATAAAAATTAATTTTTTTTCTTGAAATCAGCCTGTTATGAAACAAATTCATATTCCCATAGGCAGTCTCTCTGCTCTGACAGAGGGCAATGAGACTTGCAGTCATAGCTAATAGTTACTTATTGCACATTTTTTTGTTGTTTTGTACCTAGGTGAAATGTCAACCAAAGTGCCAGACATTAAGCTGAAAATTGATCCTCGGGATCTGCAGATCCAGACATTTACAGTGGAGAAATTACTGGAACCATTGATAATTCAGGTATTTTAGGATTGCAAAAAATAGGGGGGAAGGGGAGAAGGCTGAAGACCTTTGACTAAGGACATTGTTAGGAAAGGCACACACACAGCTCTTCTGCACTTGTACTTTGCTCTGGCTCAGAAGCTGCCCAGGGGGATCTGCCTTCTTCTAGATTTGGTCACTTTTTAGTCACTTCCATTTTTGCCCCACAAAATATCGTAGTAAATGTTGCATGTTCTATATAGGCTCTTGTACAGTGTTATCTCATAGGTGTTTAAATGTAGAGTACACTGCAAATGTGTTTCCAATGCAGGAAAAGTGTCATATTTTAAGTAGCTGACAGAGTAGAAAAGAGCCTTGAAAATCTGTAGGTGAGTTTCTTTATCTGAATTTTGAGAAGAATTGCATTCTGGTGCATTTTAGAATAGGTGCCCTAACAACAGTACCATCATTGCATGTTGTATCAATCTGTTTTAATACTTTTCTTTCCAACTAAAGAAAACTTGGACTGAGGGATTTACAAACGTGCTTTCGGATTTGTTGATACAACTTTCTTTTTAGAAGAAGCAATTTTACCACATTACTGGCAGTTCTATTTCAGGTGTTCACTGGTTAAATATGCAGTGCTTAGTGTGTTAAAGATTCTCTCATTATCTCGATATTTGGCATGGATTAGAGATGTCTTTAATACCATGGAAAGGACCCACTTGAAGACCTGATCTCATTTTGCAAATAATGTGGATAACTAAGAAAGTGTTAAAAGACCTCTGTAGCAGTTTGTTACAGGATGAAGAACAGAAAGGACATCTGTTTTGAAACTTCAGCTGTTTTGAATTTTCTCTTCTTTGTGTGCAGAACTTTACAGATATTGGGTTACCTGCATGTAATTAGTCACACATAGTCCAAGGAAGCTACCTTACCTCTGTCCTTTTTTTAAGCTCTTCTCAACCTTTGAAAAGCTTGAGTCTGTTAAAAATGGAAGTGCTTTGGTCCTAGGAGAATATGGTTTGGGCTGGCTTTTCCCCTTCTCAACCTTAATGCTTTGTTTCAGAACAGAACTGTGGAAGCAAAACTTGAATTTTGAGTGGAAGGAGACAGAAAAAAAATGTTGAAAATGCAAAAACCAGGTTAAAACTAATACTCAATGAAGGGTGATTGAGATGCTGGAAGGGTAATGAATGAAAACTGATCTGTGATTAGAAAGAGAATCAGACCAGTCACAGATAAAAAATATGTTCTTGCCAGATTCACTTAGCAACGGCTGCTGGAATACAATTTAACTTTGAGATGTAGGTTGTGATTTATTTATTTAATAGTCTTGTAATGCTGTGCCAGGAAAGCAGGAGTGGAGGTGTTTGAGGTTCTCTGAAGTCTGCCCTAGCCAGTTATGCTAAATGTTGGAGCCATCATTAGGTTAACAGCATCAATCTTGGAGAAAATCAAGCCAAAACCAGGCTAGGAAGTAACTAGGATGTAGTTGTGGAAGTAACTTTGCAAATTACTTTGTTACTTTCACCCCTGCAATCTGCAGCTGGCAGCGGTGATCACTTTGAAACTGTGACAATAATATGACACATTATTTTGTATGAAACTCCCTGGGACTTGGTACCTTCTCTACCCATGCATTTTGGAGTCCCTTGGGTCACTGATGAAGGACAGGCAAGTTGAAAGGCTTGTATTCTCACCTGCCATCCCTGCCACAGAAGTTTGCTCACACAGAGAACGCACGCTGGTGGTTTTTATTCTAGGTATGGTGAGGTTTTTGTCCTGGATACTGAAAGGGATTCACCAGGATTTCTTTGCCTGGGCAGCACTTTGGATTGGAAACAGTGGGCAGGGGTTCTGCTGTTGTCATCAGGTCACTGAGTTAACTTTCAAATGACTGGGGATTGCAGTTACACCGAATTAAATTTTTAACAAAAGTAATGGTTTATGATTGATGCTTAAAAATACTTTTCCATTAAGATAATGGTGAACTAAATATTTTGATACTGAGGGTACCAAGACATTGTTTCTTGAACTACTCCAGTACTAAAAGATTTTCTCTAAGGGCTGCCTGGAACTGAAGACAGCCTTGACAGAACCTCTGCACAGTTCCTTAGGAAGTCAGTATTTGGGATAACTATGACAAACCACCCCCTGCCCCCTCAGCCTAATAAATAAAGGCAACAGCAACAAGATTCAGCTTTGCAACTGTGATGGCACATGGGCTTGAAAATGGCTTAAAACTCCCTTGTGCCTCTAGCACAACTCTTGCTCCTACCAGAGATGTGCTGGGAGACCTGCTGTGTGTGACAACAGGGTGGTAATAGCTGGGAAATGTAGTCATGCATGAGCAGGATTAGCAGGGATATGTTTTCCCTTTTTCTTCTAATGATATCATTTTGACTGTGTGTTCTGCCACTACAGTGCAAGCTGTGTTGACAATGGCACACTATGTGAGCCACTGTGTGGTTCAATTCTTTCTGTATGGGATCTGCATCAGGTTTTTGCATTCCTCATTGGGATTCTGTGTTAGAGAATGCTGAGGAGTTTTTCTGTAATCTCCATGAACAAAGAACTGTCTGTCAAATTTTGACTTGTATTTGAAATCAGAAGCTACCTCTGATATTTCCTGACAGTGATGCTGAAGATGAAGGGTCTTACAGTCAACAATTTTCACCTGCAGGAATGATTATTTTTTCCATGCTTTTCCATTTGTTTTATTTCCTTTCCTCCTCAACCTATGAATGAACAGTGCACAGAATGACATTTTACATAAAAAAGACTACAGTAAAAATCTGAGAAATAGAATATATTATTTTCTGGGAAATATGATTAAATACTTAAGACACATAAAAAATATCTTTTACTTGATAGGTTTTTGTGGCAGCTTGTAATTTTTTTTGGTGTTTTATGCCTTTCTTGTTGGAAGTATCAGCCTGTCATCTCTTTAACTCATTCTTAAAAATATGATAATTGAAACTGCATTAAATGCTCTAGAACTGATGTTAGAGGGTTTGTAAAAATAAAAGGTAGAATGATTCTTTTTCCCAGTGCATTCTCTTACCAGCTGGCTGATTTATGTGCAATAAATAATTTCATTTTCTTCCTTTGAGCCACAGTCAGAAAAATACATGAGCCCTCTCTAACAATCTGAGCCAGAGTTATTTATGCTGCTGTCTCCCTTGGGACCTGCCAAAGCAATCTGTGCCAAGTGGATGGTCCTTTTCCTTCCCAGATTTCACATGAATGTTAGAGGGGTCAGGGCTTCTCTCTTTCAAAGACATGTTTATAGAAATGTTTCCCAGAAGATATTTGTCAGTTACTTTTAAAAGTACTGATTCATTCAAGTGCATGAATTCGTGGGCAAGATCTAAAGGTGAGCTAAGGCACAGGTAGCACACTGCTCCTTTTGTACCTGGGCATGGAGCCCTCCTTCTTGGCCCAGCTCAAACACCAACGGCGCTGCAGCACTTAGCTGAGTTCTCTTGCTTTGCCCAAACAATACTGCTGGTGATTGGAATGCCATTAATAAAATGAAGAAATTACACACGTATAAAATGTGTTCATGGAGCTCCAGGCTTAGATCTGTGCTTAATATTATGCAATTCATGCTTCAGCACAGAGAACAGAACAGGAGGATTAAAAAACACCAGTGAACTTCATGAAAATAATGTGTTTTAAAATATCTATATAACACTTGGAAAAAAAAAATCTTTTAGGAGTCTTTCTGCAGTGTGACAGCTCAAGCAATGCCTTCAGAGAATAGTCTTTCAGAAACATTCTGTTGGAGTGTGGAGGCTGTGCTCAGATGATGAGGAATGTGGAGTGGGATGCTCTATGAAAATAAGTTCTTTATGGGTGTTGAAGTGCATTGTTAAAAAATATAATTTGGACAAAGCTGCAGTATAACTACATTCTGGGCAAAATGATGAGCATACCAAAGACTTCAGAGGTGTGCTGAGCTCTGGCCACTGTGATACTCCCTTGTAAGAAGAGGAGACGTTTGGAAAGGTGTCTGTACTCATTTTGAGTTTTTGTTTCTGAGATACCTGGGGAGCCTTAAGCTGAAAATATGGGAAGATTCAGCACTTTTCGGGGGAAAGGACCTGGGGATGCTGTTGGACAGCAGCTGAACATAAGCCAGCATGTGCCCAGGTGGCCAAGAAGGTCAGTGGGATCCTGGCCTGGCTCAGAAATAGTGTGGCCACAGGACCAGGGCAGTGACTGTGCACTGGTGAGGCCACACCTTGAATACTGTGTTCAGTTTTGGGCCCCTCACTACAAGAAAGACACTGAGCTGGAGAGTGTCCAGAGAAGGCCAATGGATCTGGGGAAGGATCTGGAGCACAAGTCTCAGGAGGAGCAGCTGAGGGAGCTGGGGGTGTTTAGCCTAGAGAAAAGGAGGCCTGGGGGGACCTTGTGACGTTCAGCTCCCTGAGAGGATGTTGTGGAGCTGGAGAGTGTCCAGAGAAGGCCAATGGATCTGGGGAAGGATCTGGAGCACAAGTCTGAGGAGGAGCAGCTGAGGGAGCTGGGGGTGTTTAGCCTGGAGAAAAGGAGGCCTGGGGGGACCTTGTGACGTTCAGCTCCCTGAGAGGATGTTGTGGTCAGGTGGGGGTTGGTCTGTTCTCGCAGGTAACAAGTGATAGAAGAAGAGGAAATGGCCTCAATTGCACCAACGGAGGTTTAGATTGGATATTAAGAAAAATCCTGTCCCTGAAAGGAGCATCAAGCATTGGAACAGGCTGCCAAGGGAAGTGGTGGGGTCACCATCCCTTGAAGTATTCAAAAAACATGGGAATGTGGTGNCCTGGGGGGACCTTGTGACGTTCAACTCACTGAGAGGATGTTGTGGCCAGGTGGGGGTTGGTCTGTTCTCGCAGGTAACAAGTGATAGAAGAAGAGGAAATGGCCTCAATTGCACCAACGGAGGTTTAGATTGGATATTAAGAAAAATCCTGTCCCTGAAAGGAGCATCAAGCATTGGAACAGGCTGCCAAGGGAAGTGGTGGGGTCACCATCCCTTGAAGTATTCAAAAAACATGGGAATGTGGTGCTTAGGAGCATGGTTTAGTGGTGGACTTGGCAATGTCAGCTTTATGGTTGGACTCTGATTTTGGAAGTCTTTTCCAACCTTAATGATTCCTTGCTGAAGCCTCTTTGGATAGCCCTAGTAATTTCTTTTGGTTGTTATAAGAAAATTTTAAAATTAGCAGTGTCAGGGGTTGGTATCAGAGATTTCTATTAGATGAGATGGGAGATTTCATAGATGAGATTTCTTTTGATGTTGCTTTGATCATACAGAAAGAACATAAAGATGAGGCATATTGAGTAAAATTCTCTGTCAGATTTATTTCTGTAGTTTTGTCCACTCTCAGTATCTGTGCTGAACTTGCCTGTCTCCAAAGCAGAGGGAATCGATTTGCTTATTCTCAACTATATATTTTTTTTTTAATTTGAGAACAATATAAATTCACTTATTGTAGAACTTAACACCATTACTGTGGTTTTTGTTTCTTTTACGTGTAGGTTACAACACTAGTGAACTGTCCACAGAATCCTTCTAGTAAGAAAAAGGGCCGTTCCAAAAGAGCTCGTGTCTTGCTGGCTTCTGTGGAAGAAGCCACTTGGAATCTGCTGGACAAGGGAGAGAAAATTGCCAAGGAAGCAGCTGTGTTTAAAGAGGAACTTCATGCAGCTCTTGCTGATGTCAGGAAAGAGAGTAAGTATGTGACAAACAGTGTAGCAGCTCCTCTTGGGTGAGTTTTGCCATATTCCATTTTGTCCTGGCCTATCTCCCCATTTCCAGTGAGATTCACGGAACAGGACTAGTTTTTGTGATCTGCTGAGGCTCTTGAAAAGTCAGTCACTTCGAAATACTCTTAAAATGTTAGCCCATCCATTACAGGCCGATAACACAGGGCAAGAATACAATATATAGCTTTATATTGATTCTTATACATAGATAAATTGAAAATGTGAAATATTTTTATATTACTTATTGATTCTCAGCCAAGACCAGAGATAAATACAAAAATAAATAATACATAAAGTAGATTATATACACCTCATACATTTTAAAAGAATGTTAAGTCCGTGTTATCACCTGTCATTATGCAATGACAAATTGAGTGTTCACAACCCATCTCTCCCTAAGGATTTGCCAAACTGCACAAGCCAATTTTAAGAAATTGTTGAACAACTGTAAAAAAACCAGCAGTCCCTTAATTTTGCAGATATTTTTAGCCTTTGAAGCTGTGTGTTATTTTTAATTTGTGGTATGCCACATCATATGCAACTTCACTGCCTGTTGTTCAAGCCACATTCTGCTGGTGTTAAACTGTCTCCTGTTATTTACTTCGAGCTCTTTGAAAGGATGTGGGTCACCAACTGTTTTGTGCATGTGGTTGCATGCAGTATTTGCATGTTTAATTTTCTGGGGACATATTTTTCTGTGGTGACTGGCAGGCATTTTTATTAATAGGATTTAAAATAAATTAGGAATTTTTGCATGTGGTTCCAGCTTGTACTTCCGTATAATGGCATCCTGAAACATTGCTGTAGATAATTTCACTCCCATGTGAACCGAAGTGTCAGTCCCAGAGTTGCACACTGACATCTGGAAAGAATAAATCCTCTCTCCCCTCCTCTAGAGTTTTAGCCTGTGTGACTCACTGAACTTGGTGAGATGAGGATGCAACATGAGAATTGAAGCCTTACTTCTTTGGAATGTCAGTCAGCAGTGTGAAAATGCTGCTTTGTTACTTTTGGAGCTCATTAATAGAGGTTTCTTTCAAGGGAGAGATTCAAGCTGCTTCTGAAAATCCTGTACATAGTAATGTTTTGGAGAATAAAGGAGCAAATTAGTAGGATAAAAACAAATAGCAGTGATAAGATTTGTCATATTTAATTCATCTGATGCATGAATGATTCATGGTCTTCAGAAACTGGGACATGGGTATGGCTTCACTGACCACAGGTTGGTCTTGACACTCAGTAGATGAGATCTTGGAAACTCAAATTCTATTAGTGACCTCTGAAAGAAGGTGTTGCTGTAATGAATGGCAGGTGAATGTCACCTGAAGAAATCCTTGACATCTGCAAAGATTTACAAAAGTCTTTGAGCTGATCATTTTAATACAGAGCTCCTCTGCATTTTTCTTTGTTTCCTGTCAAGAAACTACCTTTCAGGCCTATGTCTAACCACATCCTGATTCACCACCCTCTGGAACTCAGCTAAGTGGGTCAGTGGTGGACTATGTGCAGCACCCAGAAATCTACCACCTTGCTGACTGAAGAACTGCTGTGTTTTCCTGTTGAACTGGTTTGATGAAGCTTTGTTAAAGCGTACTCATGTTCACCTTTTTATTCTAAAATAGTGTAATAACCCCCAAAATAAGTATATTTAAAAATTCTCGCTGCAGATTTCATGTTTGAAATTCTTGTGAAATTCATAGAATTTCAAAAGATTCCCTTCTGATTCAATGTACTGTGAAATAAGTGACCCCCATGCAAAGGGGGTAAGAAGCATTGTTCAACCATGAATGCTTCTGACACTAAACATCAGCTTCTAATTAAAATGTCCTGATTCTGAGATTTAATCCATTTTAAGACAAAACAGTGGTGTAGTTTATGTGTTGAATCGTTGCCTCAGAAATCTGAATTAAAGTCTAGCATCATACTTAGGATGATGTTATTTTTGCATTTCTGTGAAGGTGTGATGGTTTATAGTTTTCAAACAGTTGCATGGGCATAGCTGAAATGCCCTTGCTTACTGACTATATATAGTCAGAAACACAACAGTTGTTGTCTGCGTTGTTTCTATCTATTGCAGTGTCAGTGTTTCTTGCCTTCAGCTATTACCATGCTCAAGTGTGTTCCTAGATAAACCTTTCATCACACATAGCAGTGAGCTGAAAGTAAGTTACTGGCTGGAGTTACGTTTTGTGAGCCTTCTGCTCTTTAAAAGGAAATTATAAAAAAATACTTTGGTATTTTGAATGCCCATCTTTAATGTCTTTTGACATTAAACAAGGGAGGCAAGAGTTTTATGGCATGGAAGAAACTACCATTCACTGACAAGAAATGGGGAGTTTAAGGACATTTACTAAAGGCAGGGTAAAGTGAGCTCTTGTATTATACTATATTCTTATTTGTTCCTCCACTCATCTTGAAAGTGAACTTAATTTTCCAGTCCCACATTAAGAGGTGTACATGTGTGTGTTCTGCATCTAAGGGGCTTTAATTCTGTGAGACAGAACTAAGACATTCAAATGGCTTAAAATAACCTGTGCTGTACATGCTTTTCATCAAACCAAGAACAGATGCCTTGTAGAAAAGCTTCTGACATCACCATCTCTGGATCAGGTGTCCCTGAGTGGGAAAGGGGGAATGAAGAGGTGGATGTAAGGCATGATGGGGGGGTGTGGTGGCTCTGATTACACATTAGGAAGAACTGCATGAGATGTGGAAGTGGAACTTCCTGGTATGCAGCAGTGAAATAATTGCAGTGCAACAGAATACAGTGATGTCTGAGTGGGGTAAGACTCTGTGGCAGGAGAGAAATGTCCTGTAACATCTACAGAAAGCTATTGTGGGAATCTGAGTTCTCACACTTAGCAACTGTTCTATGAACTGTACTATTAACCAGGTGGTGAGGCCCTACCTGGAATGCTGTATTCAGCTCTGGGGCCCTCAGCATAAGAAGGACATGGACCTGTTGGAGCCAGTCCAGAGAAGGTCACAAAGATGACCAGAGGGATGGAGCACCTTCTGTTAAGACAGACTGAGAGAGCTGGGATTGCTCAGCTTGCAGAAGAGAAGGCTCCGGGGAGACCTTATTGCAGCCTTTCAGAACCTAAAGGGGATCTGCAAGAGAGCTAGAAAGGGACTTTGACAAGGGGGAAAAGCTTTAAACTGAAAGAGGGTGATTTAGATGAGATATAGGGAAGAAATTCTTCACTGTGAAGATGGTGAGGCCCTGGCACACGTTGCCCAGAGAAGCTGTGGCTGCCCCATCCCTGGAAGTGTCCAAGGCCAGGTTGGTTGGGGCTGGAGAAACCTGGGATACTGGAAGTGTCCCTGTCCATGGCAGGAGAGTTGGAACTACATGGTCTTTTTAAGGTTGCTTCCAACCCAAACCATCTAGGATTTTGTATTATAAACCATTGTGGTTTTTTTCCCCCCTCTCAAGTTTGAGATTGGAATGTTTCAAATACTCTCTTTTTACTGACTGTGGTATGTCCCTCCCTCCCTTAGTAAATGAGCTCCTTTTGACAACTGTGCTTCTCTGGAATTGTAAATCCATGAGCCTCTAATGGTGCAGGTCACAGGAGTGGGTGACAGGACTTTCTTGGCAACGATACCTCCTTGTGGGCGGACACAAGAAGGGCATAAAATTCACTGCATTCCTTGTGGATTTCACACTGCAACAGCTAAAAATAAAATTAAAAACAAACAAACAAAAAGAGAGGAGAAAACCAGTTGTAAATACAGATAGAAGAGGGAGTAACGTGATGGTTACATTTAGCACGAAAAAGACAATCTATTCAAAGAAATAAGAAAGCATAATTGTGTTGATCTTGCCTAAAGCAAGAGCACGTGGCTGCTGTCAGCACGATGTTGAGCAGTCTCTGAGGGGCGCTCACTGCCTGCAGGTGGTGGTGTGGCTGCAGTCTCGGCACAGACACAGTGGCTAGCGGCCCGGCACAAGCTGTCAGCTGATTGCCAGCAGCATCACGGCTGACTTGTTTTGAAAGGAATTTTGGTGGAAGTTTTGGGACGTTTTTGGTACCGGGTAGTCTTGGTTTGAGATAATCTGGAGAGGGCAGAGACCTCAGGCAGAAAAGTCCCTTCCCTCGGATTCAATGCCCCTGCTTTCGCCAATACAGAGACACCAAATACAGGCGGCTGTAAGTGAAACAATAACTCTTCACAAGAAGGATGCTGATAACAATCCTGATAAAACTGGGTTAAACCAATCCATAAGGGAGAAACTGGGACAGGAGTCGGTGCAGGGCTGGGAACACCCATGTGACCTCAAGACACCCGTTGGATCCAGCAGCGAAACTTGGTTGTTGCAATTTCCACGTTCTTTGCTCAAAGTGATGCTCACAGTCCGGAACTGTCGCCGTGATGTGGAAGCCCAAAAACTAGTAACTCTGCGTTTAGGTTTAGGTTCAGGTGGGAACACCTCCAATACGTCCCCTGGGCTGGAGTGTTTTACACTGGATAATGTCATACTGTGAGTCACGGATGCTTTGACACCTTCTAAGATGTTGCAGCTGTCTCGTACTTCAGTGCAGCTGAATCCATTTTGGCTGATTATGGCTTATCAACAAGAGAGGAATCCCTTCAGTCCAGGTGTGAATGTTCTGGGAGTTATCGCAGCTGAGTCATCTGTGTAAGGAAAAAGAATCACTACGCCACCTCACAGAGTTTCATAGAATCAACCTTCTTGGAAAAGACCTCCAAGATCATGAAGTCCAAGTTTTCAGCTTTCCTTATCTCATTTAACACCCAGCCTGTAGCCTGAGGTGTTGGATGTGCACGCCTCCAGCTCCTGGCCTGGGTGGCCACTCTGTGAATTGTTAGCAAAGCACAGGGCTGATGGAGCCATTAGCAGCAACAGTCCAGCCTCTTACAAGCACCTGGGCAGTCACTGCAGGTGTTGAGTGTTTGAGTCATTAATCATTAGCAGTTCACTCTCTTTAAAGAAGGCAGAACACACACACAAAAAACCCCAAACCCAGAAACAAACAGGCATATTTGGAGAGGAGAGAAGGAAAGGCTGATGCCGATTTTTTCTGTAACCCGGGACATGGGTAAAGTACGTGAATCCTCCAACTGTTTTAAAAATTACCTGTGGCTAAACTATGGTTTTACCTTTCCTTGTGCCTGAGCATGTGTAAGTAGCAGTCATTTGACGCAGCAGTAGCTGATTAGCTAATGGTAGAACACCATTTACTTTGGGAGACATCGATGTGTGTGGGTGCTGAATAGAGTCTTGGAAATATCTGCCTGCCAATAATTGTGTAGTTATGATATATCCTGTCTTTGATTCTTTGAAGTGCTTTTCATTTGATTGTCTAAAATAGTTGAAATACTTTGAATACTGCCATCTTTCCGATTTTCTTTTTGTGCCCCTAAAAGGGCATTTTTTGTGTGGTGGTGTTTGTGACAAGTGTAATTATGGAATAATACTCACTTGATGGGAATTACGATAAAAATGGATGAAATTGCATCAGACTGTCATGCTGTTTACTGTGTTTTAAGAAAGTTCTTATCACGTTGTTGTTGGACATGTCATTTTCTGCCGTTTGCACTTCCAGCTCCTATCTGCCTAGCCTGTATCTCACAGCTCTGTTTTAGGGTTGTGATTTTATCCTTGTTTATCTGGCCATCCCAGTTTACGTCCAACTCATTTTTAAGGGGTTGGTCATATTCAGACCATTCTGGTTTGTCTTTACTCACAGAATCACAGGATGGTTGAGAGTGGAGGGGACCCCTGGAGGTCCTGTGGTCCAATGCCCTGGCTCAGGCAGGGCCAGCAGCCTGCCCGAGACTCCTCAACCTTCCTGGTCAACCTGTGCCCCTGCTGAGTCACTCTCACAGTGAAAAACTGTTTTCTGATGTTTACATGGAATCTCTTCTGTGTGTCAGTTCCTGCTCATTGCCTCTTGCCCTGTCACTGAGCACCACTGAGAACAGTCTGGCTGCACCTTCTTTTCACCCTTCCTTCAGGTGTTTATGCACACTGGTGAGATGCCTCTGAGTTTTCTCTAGCCTCAACAGTCCCAGCTCTCTTGGCCTTCCCTGCTATGACAGGTGCTCTCGTCCCTTAATCATCTTTGTGGCTAAAGATAGCCGTGTTGAAAGGGTACTATTTTCACATTTTGGGACTATTTGCAGTTTTGAAGTGTCTCGGGTGCTTGAGAGACACTCAAATCTATACAGCCATTCTCTTCTGGAAGGCACAATAGCAGAGACCTGGGCAAATAATCACATGTGTGGCCTGTGAATATGCAGTTTTGTGTTTGTGGGAAGGGGAGAACATTACATTAGAGGTTTCTGAGGAGCCACTGGGCTGTCAGAAGATTATCTTTTATTAAATATTCCTGGCAATAGCCCTGTCTCCTATCCTCAGCTGAGCTATACCTCACTTCTTTCCTGATCCATTTGGTTGCTAACTCACAGGCTCCCTGTTCACTCCTGTCTGTGCTGCTCACAACTGAGCACTTTCACTGCTTCCTGATTGAGCAATTCCTTTCCAATCTGTAGCTCTGCTTTCCTGGTCAGCTTTGTTTGGACCACTTCTACTGTGCACAGAGATGCTCCTGGCTGGCAATTCAGTCACTAATAGTGGGTTGTTGGCTAATGCATACTGACTGATGATGGTTGAGGCTAAAGTGTGACTGAGCAAAGTGTGAATGTATTTATTACACTTGTGTGTCTGTTGCTGTTGTTAAATTTAATTTGCTAAACTTCATGTTGGGGAGCAGTATATTGCTGTCTACTGGCACAGTCAGTAGGTGCATGGCATAGATTTCACGTATTTCATGTCAGTCAGATGTTTGAGTCTATGAAGTTTTTATTCCATTAACTTATATTTGTAATGAGGAGAACAACATTTGGTTCCATTCTGTGACCAGGAATTATTTAATAGCAAGGACACCAAAGTACATAGTAATATAACAAGCAGTGACTAGAGAAGTTTAACATAGTGTTCCTGGCTGTGTACAGTTAAGAGTAGTAGTGTGAAGGCCAAGGGAATTATTTCAGAATTAAATGATTCAGTAGAACAGAAAGGGAACATCATTCAAAATGTGGAACATTCTGCATGATCTGTAATAATTGGCCTTCATTGCAAGGCATTAGGGCAACAAAGAGATGCCAAGTGACTTGCCAGGTAACTGATGGAGCTTGAAGGATTTCTTTCCCCCCGGGTGTTGCAGCGCAGCCTAAGTGTGTGTTCATTTTGCAGGTCAAGCCTTGAAGGTGTCAGCAGAGGCGTTCACCAGCGACCCCTGCTCCCTGCCCCGCAGGCAGGCGGTGGTGCAGGCAGCGCGTTCCCTGCTCGCAGCTGTCACCAGGCTGCTCGTTCTGGCCGACGTGGTGGACGTGGCGTATTTACTGCAGCACGTGTCTGTGGTGAGTAAAGTCTGGCTCGGCTCAGGCTCCCCTGAGCCACAGGTCTGCTGATGGTGCAACATACTTGATCTGGGGAAGCAGGCAGTTATCCATACAGTTCTATTTTAACTTCTTTTTATTTCTTGTTTTCTTACTTGAATTGTGTAGCTTTTGATGGATGAAACCTTCCTGATGTTTGTGGCAGAGCTAGGGAATAATTTATTTGCAGAGAATCTTAAAGGTGGGAATTTTATATGGATATTTACAGAGGGAAAGAACTGAGTTTGTAAGGGTCTATCTCCGTGACAGGGACTCTGTCACTTTGTGCCAGAGATCAGCTGAAAGGAGAGATGATGGGTGAGAAACACATCTGATGACTCCCCAGCTCCAGATATGTGTTTGTATACTGCAGACAGAACACTAATATTGGCAAAGCTTTAAAAAATTCGTGCAGCAGAAAATATTCACTAAAAGTTACTTAATTTTTTCACTGAAGGGAATAATGTGTTTTGCATCTACATATCACAACAGTGGGTCATATTTTGTCCACCTGGCTCCCTTTATACAGAAGGGATGTTTCTGTCTTCTATTCCATATAAAACTTACCAGTTGTTATGTCCCATGTGAACAGGCTTCCTGCCTGTTTTGAACACTGTGATTTTCATCTTGCCAGCATCTGCATCTGAACACAAAAATGTGTTGACTGAGTTTCTGCTCTGGCTGCTTATTCCATTCCACCTGGTGTGTGTCTTTGCTGGGAAGAGCAAGGAATTGTCCTGTTTGCATTTTCCTTTTTTTTTTTTTCTCCCCCCCCGACACCTTCAGTAATGTCTGACAAATTGACAAAAATACAAATTTCTGTTGACTTCCTAATATTTTGGGGCAGAGGTGAATAATCAGTGCCATCTCTAATAATGCCTCATGCCACAAGAGGACTCACTGCCTTAAAGGGGACCACGCTGAAGCAAGTTCAGTTTACTGAGGGCAAGAGAACGAAAATTTGGCTCCAGATCACAGTAGGAAAAGTATTTCATAATAAACCAACGTTGTGTGGATTTCAATACTGTGTTGGAAAGATCCACCACTGACAATTGTTAGAGATGCAGTACAGGCTAAATAAACACTGCCTTGCAGCAACTTGTATGTTGTTGTATATGTATTAAATTTGTCAGCTGTGAGAGAGGTGGCCTGTGTGTCTTGTACTTCTTGTGGAAAATTTTCTTAAATTATGATATTTTTCACTGGTAGCCTATTACATTTTTACATACATATTTTCATACTCCTAGATGCACCCTTCTAAGATCTTCTCTGTATGTTTTACATGAGAGATGCATTTTCCGGTAGTTTTCTTTCCTAGAGTTTCGCTCTACAATTCACATCAGGATTTCCACCTGAAAAGGAAAACAAGCAATAACTGAAAATTATGAAAGAATGCAAAGTATCCTTCAGGAAAAACTCCAGCACTGCAAGGAGTGCAGTTAAATTGTCATCTTCTCCCATACTTTAATTCAATTCTCCTAATAGGAATGAGAACTGAATTTGTCAATGAGCTCTTAGAATAAATGAGTGTGGTGTAACACTCTCCATAATGCCTGTGTGAAAAGACTCCCCCTCCTTCTTAGAGCTGTTACATTTTCCATGTTTATTTAGTCTCTGCCCTGGCTGTTGAACTTGCCAACAGTGGTACTGGCTGTAATGGTGTCTTTTTATGTTGACATCTAATTAGGAAATCGACTTAGAAGATAATTTCAACATATGCTATTGAACATCCTTCAGTTTCTAATGACTTTTGGTCGTGGCTCACTGAGCCAGATTTAAATGCAATTAAATATTTTAATTAATTTCAACTTGGCTCTTTTCTAAAGCCATAACTTAAATCATTATACTTTAAAACTCCCTTAGGAATTCAAATTTTCTTCAATGTGGACTTGCTCCAAGAAAAAGGCATTGTGTTCACACAGTGACTGCAGTGTGAA
Organism: Pachyramphus minor; assembly: GCA_013397135.1. Lineage (NCBI taxonomy): Eukaryota > Metazoa > Chordata > Aves > Passeriformes > Tyrannidae > Pachyramphus > Pachyramphus minor. The sequence continues at coordinate 44,366 of VYXB01007859.1, read as the reverse complement.
AGGAGACCCTGTCTTTGCTGTATCAGCTCTAATACTCTTGATTTTTGCATGTTCATGTACCTTGAAAATCAGCTCTCTTTAAAAGTCATTTTTCTTTGCATTTGTTCTAAAATTTTAATACTTCTGCTATCTTTTCCTCTTCTTCAAACATGAGTGTTATGGCTGTTATCATTTAAGAGATGATGCCTTTTATTTCTGTATCTCTGAGCTCTACAATTTTCCTAGAGTAAAAGAACATTATGAAGGACTGAGCTAAAGTTAATTTTAAAAAATTAAAGAAATGAAATAATAGTAGAATAAAAGACATAAAAATTCTAACCGAGGAGCTTTTTGCTTGCCCGTATAAAATGAAACAAAGTGGTTCAACATCATCCAAGAACCCTGTAGAGTATTAATGAGATCTTACTCAGTATAAAAGTATTCTGAGGGGCTTTGTGTGTCTAATGTCTTTTATTTATTTAATAATTTATTTATTATCTACTTATGTGTCTAATGTCAGTTACCTCCTGAGTTTATGTGGCCTCTAAGAGTATTGTTTTCTGTACATTTGACTTGGACTTTGGACTGGTTTTGACACCTGTCTTTGTATAAAACAGAGTATGATGCTGGAAATGCTGAATATTTTCATCACAAAAACACTGAAATGTGACTTTTTAAAAGTAGAAAGAACAGGTCAGTCAGTTTGAAAGAATTTGGTAATGCTGGTGGGAATTTCACTCCGCATGTTCACTAACATGCCTTTGTTAACAAGAACTGAGCCTTTTGTAGGAGTTTCGCTAAAAAAGCAGAGAGAATTTTGGCTGTTTTATGAATTTTATAGAATCTTCACCAAGCAAAGTGTGAATAAATGTGGGCATAAGTGCTGCATCTTAGATGCCAGTACAAACTCTCCATGCCTGATCACCTTCTGGCACAGTCCACTTCTGGCCATTTGTGGAATTTACAGCCTTTTAAGAGTATGAGAGTGCAGTGCAAACAGCAAGATCATTTTAGAGTTCACCAAGGAAATAAAAGTACATCACACCAATAAGAAAGGTTTTGCTGCTTTAAACAACTTAAATTTCTATTTTTTTTTTTTAAATGGGGAAGAGTTTAAATAAATAGCTGCTTGTATCTGAGTTTCCATACCTAGTGTAGAGCTTGAAATCTCTAATAAAACAACTGAGTTGTGAAAAATGTAGTCAGACAAAGGGCTGTCTCATGCATTGCACTCTTGGATTCAGAGCTGTATTACAGCTCATTCATTACGGTTAGTAATGCTCGATATTATTTAATTAAGTGAATTAACAGACTAATGGAATTGCTTGAATTTATTGATCAGAAGAGAACAGCACGAAGATAACAAGTTTTGAGAATTTAATTCAAAGAGCATTGGCAGTCTGTCTTTCTCTAATTGGTTTCAGATCATGCTGAGCCAACATGTTTTATCTGCCTCTTTCCTCTTCTTGTCGTGCTTGTAGATTTACTGTTTAAGTCTTCATATTTTTCATTAAAGCCTCAGACAGCGTGATCTTTATAAAATGCTTGCTTAGAGTTATTTAAAACTCTTGCCAGGAAATAAAGAGAATGGCTACAGATAAGAAGCAACTTGTGAACTTGGGCCTTGTGATCATAGTGCTGCCTGTTCCTCCCTTTTCTGCAGAGTATTCATCAGCATTACAATTTTTTTGAGCAGGGCCACAGTATGGTTACATAGAAGAGAAGAGGTAAGTCATCTCAGGCCTACATAGACTTCCAGTGTAGGGACTTGGTTCAACTCCCCTGACTGTGCTTGATGCACCAGCCTGGCCAGATCCCTCTGTAGAGATCTTCCCACCCCCAGAGATCAGCTTGGCCCGTACAGATGTGTGTGTCGAAGTGGTGGAGCAGCCTGTTAACACTTCCCCTTGGGCTGTGGGGACTTTGTTCTGCTCCCCATCCCAGTCTTCCAGTTCAGGGGGCTGGGTTATCTGCAAAACAACTGGTCTTTCTTTTAAAGACTGAGGCAAGGAAAGTGTTAAGTACCTCAGACTTTTCCTCATGCTTTGTCACTGTGTCCCTCTGCATCCAATAGAGGATGGAGATTCTCTTTATCCTTCCTTGTTTTGCTAATGTATTTATAGAAACCTTTATTATTGTCTTTTATGGCAGTAGCCAGACTAAATTCTACCTTCTTCCCACCTTCCCAGTCCCCTAGAAGGAGAAATCTCTGAACATAAAGAGTGCTAAGACAGGAGTCTTTTTGGAGAAGATCTGGCTTCTCCTTTGGTTTATACTCCTATTTATTTTCTTATCAATCCACAGAAATGGATTCTTGCTACTAATCAGACATTGGTCTATGATACATGGGGTGCAGTTGTTTTTAATCAGGGCTGCAGTGTTTATCATTGCACTTCCCAAATTCTGTGGCACTCTGTAATGTGCAGTAAATAACAAAGAAATAGCAGCTTCCAAAGAATTACTTTTAAGAGTTAGGCTTTTCAGAGTGTCCTTTTGCAACAGGAACCTGGATCCACTTCTGTGCTTGGTACAGGAGCCTCTTGGCTGCTTCTTTGTAACTCGTAAAAATAAATCATTGTCAGGCTGTGAGATGATAAATTCCAGATGAAATAAATTATAACCCTAAAGCTTGGGGACACCCATGACACAAAGGTGGTTGTGGCAAAGGTTAACATGGAATACTTGAGGTTGTCAGCAGTACAACTGAGTGTGAGCAATCCATATTGTGTCTGCTGATGAAGTTTGAAAATTGTTTTGGGAGAGTTGGAAGGTGGGATATTAGACAAGCAGAGGCCTATTTAAAATAATTACTTGGGCTGTGCAAACTCCTGCCTGCTCCAGTCAGTGACTAGGACTCCACTGCAGTAGACTCTTGAAGCAATCAAGGAAAGGACATTGCTAAATGGTTTCCTTGAGTGTTTATTACTGTGTTTTTCTTCTGCAGCAACAGTTACCACTGAAGAGCGCTGCTTATAAGAGAATATTATGGAAGTGCTGTGCTGAAATTTCCTTCTATAGAGTGCTAATATTGGAAAACAAATTCTAGGTTGGGAAAATAATCTTGGGAAATCATCTTGGCACATTATTTATTGCTAGTATGGCAATGAAGTCAGTAGAATGGCTTGTCTGATCAACAATTATTTGTGTCTCAAACATGCAGAGATCATTCTCATCTAGAGGAATTTATTTTATAACTTGTTCTTGCTTTGGGAGGCAGAAATGAGGGAATGTATGCAGAACAAACACTGTCTGCTTTATCATTGAAATGCATGTCTTCAGATCTTCTTAATATGAGAGCAAAATCATCTGATATTTTCTGAATGGAAAAAGCTGTGTGAACTGCTCTCCATAAATCTCTCCAAAGGAGGCACATTGCCCATTCCATTACAGCAAAATATGGGGAGAGCAACTATTTCCTCATAAGTGTGTATGTTCAGTAATTGCAGTTTGAGAGGTTTTGAATTTTTTTTTTTTTTTTTTTTTTTTTTTTTCTCAACCACATCTCTGAGTAATTTAAAATAGTACATTTACTATAATTTAAGTCTTTTAAAGAACCAGTACATTATTAAAACAGGAAGGTCTTTTGCAACAAACAGCTTCCTTATGCCAGAATGGAAGTAAAATTTGCTTCTTGCCCTTAATTCAACTTGTATTAATCCATGTGAAAATGAAGAGAAATATTTCACCAATAGGAAAAATAGTTCAGTGCTATTGCACAGTGGAAGATGATAATACTGATATTCTGAAATACAAGTCCTTTTTCACTTCTGCAGCTCTAGACAAACCAGAAAAGAGTAATTTCTCCTTATTCTTGAATAACAGATTGGCTTTTTGTGGCATTGGCCCTAAATCTGAACCAAGTGTGTAGGAGACTAAGTAAAGGGTGTGCAGCAGGGCATTTGAGTACATCATCCCTGTGACTTAGCTGGGCTCCCAGGCAAGTGACATTAATGGTGTGTGGTTTGTCAAACAGCATCATGCACAAACTGCAGAAGCAGTGTCTGCTGCCCCACACACCTCTTGCTCTTTATGTGGAGACTGTGAAGTTTTTACCAGGAATATGACTTTGTATTCTGAATTTAATGATGACTTCTCCCAACTTTCTGAATTGTAAGCAACGAAGCACTTCGCACTGCATGTTTATAATCTCACATTTTTGCGGCCTGGCCTTTTCCTTACCTGGGAAGCCATTAATTTTCATGTCCCAGATTGAGGTTCTCAGGTTTGCCAAGGGAATTCCATTAGAGAATTTTGTCCACCTGAGACCAAACAAGCTTCAACTTGTATAGTGCAGAAGCCATTTCCTTGGGACTCCATAAAGAATGCTGTCAAATGCAGCTGAAAAGTTATATCATCAAAACGTAATAATTAAAACCAGACTTTAAAAATCAGACAGCAACTCTCTTTAATATCATTTAATATCAATTATTCCACAAACACTTGTGTTATGAATCAGTTTGCTTGCAGCAGCTGAATGTGGTAGAAACAGTGACCTTTTACATAAAGTTGCAGAGGCAAGTAACAACATGAAGAGACTTTTGAGTCTCTATTAAATTGAATAAATTAATTTTGAATGAAGATCAAATGAAATAAATTTTACCTTAAGTAGTATAAAAATTTTTGAATCATTAATTAGTTTAATATGACTTCCTGTTGAAACCTTGTGCAGCCACTCTGTCTCAGTCTCTTCTCTTTGAACTCATTGCCATTGAAAAAGAGTGTGCACAAATCTCTTATGGTTGTCTACATTTGGTTATTGGTGAGAGGAAAAAAAAACCAGTTAGTATTTCTTTTCACCTCCAGTAGAGATAAGAGAGGTTTTGTTGCCATTCACCCCACCAGTGGTGGTTCACACTGATAGAAGAATAATGTGGAAAGATCCAGATGTGGTTTTAAGTTTAACATGTGCTGATAACCTTTGTGTGCCCAAGGCCCTTTTTTGATTTCTTGTTGGTGGCAGTGTAAAGAGCATATGTGTGTTTTTTTAAAATGGCTAGTTTGTTTTTTTATTTCCTTTTGAGGTAAATTTTTTAAAAAAATTTCCTTTTGCATCTAAAGACAGACTTCTGCCGGCATGTCCTGGCAGTTACCCTTCTATTTCATTGAAGAATATTGTGCTGATAGTTACACATTTGGTTTGCATTTGCTCATGCTGGTTCTTATGTCTCTTTCCAGAGAGCCAAATGCATTATTAATGTTTAGGTTGCTTCAGGACATAAGAAAGTGAGTGAGCTTGCTAGTAGAACTGCCAAAGGAAGAACTGAAGTTATGGGATTAAGTACATCCTTAAAAGGATGATGATTCTACAACTGTGTTGTAGTCAAACATGTTGATGATTATATATGTAAAAAAAGGGAAGAAACCTCCAAAAAATTGAGGACCTTATGTCAATTGAGTGAGTTTGGGAATCATTAGAGACCTTATCCCTGTATTATTCAACCCCACAAGAGGGTGCAGCAGCTTTGGGCTAAGTTCTGGAGAAACATGTCATAGTTTGAAGCAGATAAACTTTACAGATATATTATGAGTTCTTTCTTAAACACTCATGAAGTGGGAGCACTGTGGAGCACTATGGATAGCTTTTGGTCACCTTAAACTGTACTCAGCTCTTGTTTGCACATGTTGTAATTAAATTTACTTCGACCTGAGGGGATAACCAGGAGTGGGAATTGATGAAAGCAAGCATTGCAAATGCAAGGCTTTGAAATCAACTCTGGGGCAGAGATAAAATCTGGAACCAACAAATCATATGAAAAAAGTGGCAGAAAATGGAAAAGAATAGAGAGTCTTGCAATTTTGTCTTAGTGTTTGTGTTCTGTCATCCATGTTGGTACAGAATTCAGGAACGTATACTTGGGGTGAGAAAGCTTTCTTTTGTTGTTTGGTAGCAAACACTTCAAATGCAACTAGAAGGTCTCCAGTTAACCTCTAGTGGTGCCGAGTGAGGTAGAGTAAAATAAATTACAAATAGCTGTAAACACTGCCTTGACTTGCTTTCTGGTTATGAGAGCAGTGAGACTGAAATGAAGGCTTGCAGCGTGGCAAACACAAAGTGCTACCTTGCCTGACGACTGCAGGATGTGTGTTGTAAATCACCAGTGAAAATCTACTGCAGCTGCTTATTATCCCCAAAGAGGCATTACCTGGTGGCTGTTCAACAGCATACACAGCTTGGGCTTGAGCTCAGTCAAATACCCATGGAATGGGTCACACTGGAGCACTCTTCATCTGTGATCAGCACTCGCTGTCAGTTCTGTTGTCAGCTTGTTAAAGAGCGACTGAAGATGAGTGGAGGTTTGGCTTTGTTTTTTTTTCTTTTCCTTCTACTGCTGTAGTTCATTTTTCCAATTCAGCGACTGCAGTTTTAGCAAAGGTATAGAGAAATGGTTGCTGTAGTTACTTCTGAAGTGCTTGGTTTTCCAGAACTGACTGGAAAGCAGTCCATTACTTTTGGTCTTTTGCCTCATTCCCTGGACATGGGCACCATATATGAGCTTACAGTAGGTAATTAATCTACAGAGCCTGTAACTAGTGAGCTAAGTCACTGTTTTGGAGAATTTACAGGATAGGTAGTTCTTCTTGACAGTCATGGGTCACAGCCAGCATGGCTTCCTGAGGGGAAAGTCCTGCTTATCTGACCTGCTTTCGTTTTATGACAAGGTGACCCACCCTGTTGCTCAAGGGAAGCCAGATGGATTTCAGTAAAGCTTTTGATACTGTCTCTCCCAGAATCCTTCTGGACAAACTGTCCAGCCCACAGCTGGATAAACACATCATGTGGTGGGTGAGCACAGGGGGTGACTGACTGGGGTGACACCAGACTGGAGACCTGTCACCAGTGGGGTCCTGCAGGGCTCCATCCTGGGCCCTGTGCTCTCCAACATCCTCATCAATGACTTGGATGCAGGACTGGAAGGGACACTGAGCAAGTCTGCAGATGACGCAGAACTGGGAGGAGCTGTTGACTCCCTCCAGGGCAGGGAGGGGCTGCAGAGAGACCTGGACAGATCAGAGACCTGGGCAATCACCAACCACAGGAAGCTCAACAAG
>VYXB01007859.1:0-36961 GCA_013397135.1 Pachyramphus minor | reverse complement strand
ACAGAGTTCAAGAGGTGTTTGGACAATGCTCTCAGGCACATCGTCTGACTCTTGGGGATGGACCTGTGCAGGGTTGGACTCAATAATCCTTGTGGGTCCCTTTGAACTCAGCATATTCTGTGATATGAAAGAAGTTTTAATTTTAAAAGTAAGCTCTATAATGAAGTATAATTAAAGTTGTCATAGCTTTTATGCAGAATGTGAGCATGTTGCCCATGGTGATTGCAATGGTCTGGCAAATTACTGTTAAGTAAATTAACTTGATAAGAAACACCCTCTTATATATAAGTTCTACTGTTAGGCTTGATATAATGACGGGTTTGTGGCCTGTAGAAAGTTTCATCTGCTTTTCTTAGTTGAAAAAAAAAGTATTTAAATATATATGAATATATGTTACATCCTGTAACATGGCACAGAAAAAGAACTCACCTGTTGAGGTTGTGTTGATGGCCAGTGTTTTGTCTTATGCAAGCCTGACCTAAAGCATTTAGTAGAATAAAATCCTAATACAAAGTGAAACAGAGCAGTTGTTGAATTGTGATTTTTTTTTTTTTTTTAACCATCACAGTTTCAAAGAACGTTTGAATCTTTAAGAAATGTATCCAGTAAATCTGATCTACAGAAAACCTACCAGAAGTTTCGAAAAGATCTGGAAAACCTTGACTATTTGGCGTACAAACGTCAGCAGGTAAGAACACGGAAGCTTGATAAGAAGAGGTAGAACACTGGGCATAACCACAGTGGATGGTAAAACTGCTGTGTTTGATGGAGTTTCCTGCTCTGTCAGGAGGGTTTTGTGCCTTGTGCAGGGTTGTCAGGTAGGGCAGCAGAAGGGGGGACAAGCCTGTTTAATGCATATGATGTTGGGCTGCCTGTGGTTGGATTTCTCAGCAGAGAGGAGGACAGGCAAAGCAAGTAAGTGAGGCTTAGCAGACTATTAAATTTTGCATTAATATGTAACAGTTTTTTTAATTGAAGTGCATAGAAGTACTGTTTGCATTCTTTTACTTGAAAAATGAGCTAAATCCGTAAGTTAATGGAATTTGATATTGACTGTACATTCAAACCACTAATTGTTTCTTCTTTAGAAATGAATTTCTGAGGTTAGATTGCATAAAACTTTGAAGTGTACACAGTCTTTGACTTGTGCTTGCAAGATCAAGGTTAAATTGAATTATTAACATGTATTTAATGTTGGATATTCTGTCACTTATACATAGCTTATGTGAAAAATGTCAGCTCTCATAATAGGTATTCACTTCTTTTTTGTCTTTATAAAATAAGACTTTGCCTCCCTCAGAGTGAGGGAGAAATGCTGTAACACTTCTTGTTGTGGTTTGTATCTTCCTTAAATCTGTCGCTTGGTGTCAGTGTTGTCAAACAGTTCATTTGCTTGGGGGCAAATCACTTCCAGCTGTTTCTGTCAATATAATTGATTAGATTACCTGAGTCTTAGTTAATTTGCATTGTATACGTGAGCAGTAGTTATATGGTTATGCTGAGTAATATTTTATCTGCTTGTGGATACCAAGATTTTCTCAGTATATCTCAGTAGAACTTGCTGCAGAATCTGTAGGGAGGGATTTGAAAAGCTGCTGTATCTCTTTAGTATAGAAGATGCTTTGAATTTTGTCCTGCTGTGAAAGGGAAGTGATCTCTCTGTAAAAAGGTAGAGATTTGGTTTGATTACTGTGCAAAAATCACAGACCTGGTTTGGGAGTGAAGCTATTGTGAGTTTGAGACATGTTTGTGGAGTATGGGCATTTAATTAAAAACAATTTATATACTCTCATATTAGCTTAAGGGTATATTCACAACCCCACTGTCAAAATGTTGAGTAACTGCCATCTGTTTGGAGACAAACAATTGTATATAATATGAATGTGAATCCTTTCAAGGTAAAATAAGTGGTTTATGTACTGAAAGTAATGAATGTTGCTTTTGGATGAAATACAGTTATCTGCTTCTATCCTTTTTCTTCAGACATAAGCCATGAAGTGGAATATAGCAATGTAATTCTTCAGTGATAAAATTTACAGGACAGATGGGAAATTGAAACTGTGCTTTTTAAAGGATGCTTAAAATGACCCACGTTGACTCTTATTTATAAATATAGACCAAACTTTGATGAGTGGTAGCAGTATACAAGAGGCATACTTGTTTGGGATGATGGTTTATATTAAGCTGTTTTTAGCTGACAATATTCAGAATGTGGTAGATCATCCTGAATTTTCAGATAGCCAACAGAAATGTCTCTTTAAAATGGTCAGTGAGGTCAGGAGTGCAGTTCTGCCTTTCTTTAAACTAAACCCCCAAAGTTGTTAGCAGATGTTGGTCAGACTTTCAAAAGTTCAGGTTCTAATTTTGCAGGTAGCTGAGTGTGTCTATGAGCTGGTGTGCAAGATAAAATACAAACCAGATGTTTATACTGGACAGTGCAAGGTCGGCTGACTCCTTGCCAATGTGATAAATGCTGCAGAGTCTCCCCACAGTCAGGTTGGGGTCACTTGGTTGGCCAAGTGAATTGCTTGGTCATCTAAGAGCCACTGCAAACCCACCCACAGCCCTGCCATGAACTTCATGTTCCCTTGCCTTTCACTCCTTCCATTCTGGCATCTGTGTAACCTGCACACAGGTGCTTCAGTGTGTTAAACTGACCTAAAATTACTTGCTTTTCCATGATTTCAGTATTTTGTTGATCAGTTGCTCACTTATCTGTCTCTCTCCCCCCATCCAGATGGACATCCCTTCATCCCTGAAACTTCTGGTGACCTAATGTTTTTGTGTGCTTCTAGGGTTGTGTTGCATCTGCCAGAGAAATTCCTTTGGGTTGGGAATATCAGTTTATAGCCAGGCTGCCATTTTGAATCTGCCAGGAGATTCCTGTCTCAGAGAATTGTAGTCTTTTCTTTTGAATTAAAACAAGCTTTTAATTTCTTTGATGCTCTCTCATCTCTGAGGTTTGACTAAAAAAGAACAGCTGCATGCCACAGTGAGTAGTAAAACTGTTCTCTTGCTCTGTGAGTTTTTGGGATGTTTCCCATAAGTGCTAAGTAAGCTTTACATTGGTTTGTATCAAACTAAGTAGTAACACATCTGCAATATGAATAAATACAGGCAACATGAGATGGGACAAAATGGTAAAGCACTTGGGGATAAGAGAAGACTGATCCCAACACTGCTCTTGGAATACTGTAGTAGGTGCAGGCTTCCTTTTTTCTTGTGTGTGTCTTTGCTCCTATTGAAGGGAAGTGGTCCATATATTGTTCAGCTGGAACAGTACTGGTTTAAGGCTATGCATTATAATTATCTTACTGTGAGGTCATTTCAGGAGTATTGGGCAATAGCTACAATAAAAATGGAATTATAATCAAGTCCAATAGTATTTAGCACCTGTCAAACTGAAAAATTATCACAGTTGCTGCTGGTTTTAGTGTTAACAGTGCCTTAGGATGGTGCTGGCTGTAATCCAAAGACGCTTAGTTTTTGCCTAAAAATCTCCATCAGTGGGATCATCTAAGTGTTGACAACAGGACTGTAGTATGTGTACACACACAAAAGCAGTATCCTGTTGTAGAGGTATGCTGATTTAAAGCTTCCTTATCTGATTTGGTTTGGGGTTTGATTGTATTCCCTCAAGGTAATTTTGTGTTAAAGTACTGAATCTACGTGAAACCATTTTGGTTATTCCATTTTCAAATCCTTTTAGAATTCTTTCTGATGATTGTTGTGTTTAGAAACTTTTAGGAAGTTGCGTTAGAAAAGTTAAGGGCTGTATCAAAGATGTTTATGGGGCAGATTTCTGCTTATGAGAAATAATGTTTCCAGGAGATGGAGCAGAGCCATTGCCTGTTTTACCTCACACTAGCTCACTGCTACTTGTCTTCGTGACCATACAGGTCAAATTTGCATTAAAAAAATTTGTCCCCTCCCAACTTCTTGTGTCCCCCCAGCTCCTCGCTGCTGGGGTGGGGTGAGGGGCAGAAAAGGCCTTTTCTCTGTGTCAGCTCTGCTCAGCAATAACAAAAACATCCCTGAATTATCAACAGTGTTCAGCACAAACCTAAAACACAGACCACACTGACTGATGTGAGGAAAATTAACTCCACCCCAGCCCAAACCAGCACAGCACAAGATTTGTTGGCTCATAGTGCTCTACTCGAGAAACTGGAGACAAGCTTTCCTAAGAGTTTATCACTTCTCAACTGGCAGGTTTATTGTGTGGCAAATGGTTTATGAAGTATGCTGAAATTTGGAGGGAGTTCAGGATGAATTATTTGTTGTTAAGAAAACAAGCATAATGATAGAAAACTTAAGGAACTCAGTCGTGGGGCTTATCTGGGAAAGGTTATGGCTTAGAAATGTCAGAAATAAAGGTACTTAACTAAAGCTTTGTTCCAGTACTCAGGAATATGACAAAATCCAATGGATGGAAGTCAGAAAAGTTCAAACCAGAAAGCAAAGGAACATTTTTGAAGATTAACTGTGGAGATGGCTTAGTTAAGAGGAGCAGTACATTAATCACTGCTTGTAGCCTTTATATCCATTATCCATGCCTTTCTAAAAGATATGGAGTAACTGAGATGCAGATCAAAGGGCAGGAATTATGGAAATTTTTATGGCATGTGCTATTTAATGAATTTGAATGAGAATTCACTTTTTTTTTTCTTTAGACTTAAGCATGACAGTAAATTTGGTTGTGTATTGGAGGGTAAAGGCAGAATTATGTCTTTTGAATTGCCATCCTGGATTAATAAATGGGTGAATTTGTTTACTTTTGTGTGTACCACTCTTCCACTATACAAACACTTGCAGGGTTGGGTGTGTTGAGATCTTGTTTAGGATTTTTCAAAGAAGCCTAGTACTTCACTCCTGAGTACTTTTAAGGACATATAGGCATTTGATTCCCACTAGTTTTCTGAAAATTCCTTCTCTCCTTTACTCCTTTAATATTTAGTCACATAATATTGATTATAAAATGATTATAGGTTGTATTTCCAGTATTCTAGCTGCTTATTATCCCTTGATGTAAGAACAACTATCTATCATGTTGTGTAATTAAAGCAGTTGATTTATGTCTTCATTTTTAAAAAAAGCGAACAACAAATCAGTCTCAGTATCTAAGAGAGCAAAAAATTATGACAATTCTGTTTTCAGTCACCTGACATGTTTCAGTAATGCCATGATTATAGTTCTGTCATTTGGCCATTGCTTCTGTCTGTCCTGTGTATCTGTGTGGCTTCCTTAATGGGTGAGGAGGATTTCCTTCTCCCTAGCCACCTGGAAGTGCTGATATTCCTCTGTTTATATATTTCTTTTTTTTTTTTACATATTCAGGGTGGTAGGGAGGAAGAATTTGTATCCCCCATCCACATTTGCCATAGTTTTACAGCTCAGCTTTTCAGTTTGCTTTGCCTGCCTGTAGTACCAGTCTTGCATGATCTTAATTTGCAAGCAATTTGTATCTCAGTGTGTGCAGTTTTTCTGTCTGCATGGAGGCCAGACCTCTGAGGGAAAAAAATGCCCTTTTCTGGGAAAATAAAACACAGAACTTATTTTTAAAAAACACGAGTTTGGCAGCTTCTTTGTTTGGTGTGGGTTTGTTTTGATGTGTGTGGCCGTTGATGTGGAGATTTGGTGAGCTCACTGTGCAGCTCTTCAAGGAGCAGGGGGAGGGGTTTGCTGGTCCTCTACTGTATAGAGGTTTTACTTGTAAAATCTGAGCATCAAAATCAGGTAGAATAGAAGCTTCACGGTGAGAAGCAGAAAGTGTAGTTGTCTACTTGGCCACATTTGCATCCATGTGCCTGATACCTGTTCTGTTGTTAATGCCAAAGGTGCTTGATGGTGATGGCTTCATTCAACCTGATCTTAGTCAGTGTGCTGAGGGAATAACAAGAAGCTGATTTTTACTAAGTAATTAAAAGTGTTATACAGGAGCACTCTAATTCTAAAAATGTATTGAAATTGCTGCTGAAAGTATGAACACTGGCAGACTGAAGAATGGATGGGATTCCTCTTTGGACCAATGAGGGTGTATCCAAAACTGGGAGGAACCATTTGCTTTTTCTGCAGCTGTGATAAATGGGTGAAATGCAAAGAAACAAGGAGGTATATTTTTGTCTTCCAAATGTATAAGGAGTGAAGTAGTTGCTCAAATCCTGTCAAAAATCCAGTCATGAAGGTAAAAGCATAACTGTCTTACACGGCCTTGAAATGTTCTCCTGTGAGTTAGTGTGTTCTGGAATTTGGGGGAAATGGACAGAATTTTGGTTTATTTTTGCATCCAGAATGAAAATTATGAGAAATAATATCTCCCCCCCTTTTATATAGCCTGTGAAGCATCTGAGTAGTTAGTATGTAAAGCCTTCAGCCTCCAAGATATGAAGAGTCAAACTATTATCTGAGGTGTCCATAGCAAACCCCTCTCAAAACTTTGATATTAGAAGGAGAGAGTTCTGAAACAGTGATCGAATTTCAGAAATAAAACTACTGGTATTGTAAAGAGGTTGAGATAGATGTGTGGGGTGTATTTAAACCTGCTTCTCACTTTCCTGAGAAAACAGAAGGGGACCTGCAGGGAGTGTGGGAGTTGAGCAGAGGGCTAAAAAGGTTCCCCCTGCAGCCTTTTCAAAGCTCAGATTGTTGCTGTTTCTATGAAACTGAGTTACTTTTAGCTGTACCCAAATGTCCTGAAGTTGGATAAAAGATTCCTGTCTAGTCTTGCCTCTGACAAATGTCGCTAAAATGTCTTGGGATCTAAGGATGGATGATGCTTCAAGTTCAACCATGGAGTCCCCAGGTCATTTAAAAACAAACAATACAAAATAGAGTGTAACACTGGGAAGGAAATGAGATCTTCAGCTGGAATGAAGTTAGAAGAACAACTAAGTAATATTACAAGGGCATGACTTTAAAAGCTGATAAAGAATATTGAGTGCACTCCGTGGGGGACTTGCAAACACCAGTGATTTTGTACCTGGACATTTGCCTTGGTGCCATATATGTCTCCTATATGAAATTTGATGTGTAGGCAGTTTATTTTGGTGGGAAACAGTGGCTAAGCTTTGAACTCCATACTTTCAGTAGACTAGAAACCAGTTTTGTGAAGGAGACTGTTACTTCAGATGATATGTTTATTTTAATGTGGAGCAAAACCAGAATTTGTGGATTGTAAATGGGATCAGAGTCTAAGGAGAATAATACTTAATGATGCAGCAATAACTGACAATATGACAGAGTATTCTGTTAGGCAGCAATGTCCTCTCAAGGAACAAACAAAACTGCACTTGTATACAGCACAAGCGAGGTGAGCCTTAAAAGAAAAATCATTTAGAGTTAATAGTTTTTGGTTTCTCAGGAGAGTTTATTAAAAGAAAACAGCAAAACAAGATAGCGCAAAGTATTTGTCAAGTGTATTTTACTAGATGCCATCACTGATAAAGCAGAGTTTAGTAAGCTCTTTCATGGTTTTTCTGGATGAAGCTGCATACTGTGCTCCCCAGCCACTCTGACAGTTGTCTTTATCTAAACTGTTGTTAAAACCTCCAGTGACAGATTCCACAACATCCCTGACTCTTCTGACATTTCAAGTACTCTTTCCCAGTATTTAGTCTGAATCTTTCTTTAATACAGTCATGATCATGGCATCTTGTACTTCCTACTATAAAAAGAAGAATCAGATTATTGCTTTTTGCTTTGCTGTGCTCTTGTATATCATCATGGTCGTGCCTTCTCTCAGTGAGAGAAAATGTATATCATCATGGTTGTGCCTTTCTCTGCAAGTTGCTCAGTCTTTCCTCCCAGGTCATGCTTTTGACATCTTCTGTTATATCCCATGGCTCAAATGGTTCTACCCCATTATTCAAGGATGCTGTTGATAAGTAGAATGGAAGGATTTCTTCTGGTGGCTTCTATTTACACATACGTGATTCGACTTCTCTTGGTAGCACAACCATCTTTGTGATTCTTTAACAAGTTCCTGTGAAGTGTTGCCTAATGGGTTGTTACCAATCATCCTTTGTGCAGCTGACTGTTCCTGCCTGTGTGTGATGACTTGTGCTGTCCTTCCTGAACTCTGTCCTGCCTGAGAGCAGCATACCTATTTACAAACATCACTATGAGTTCAAATCCTGCCCTCCAGTGCACTGATGGTTTCTTGGCCTCCCCTCCCCAGGGATGGGGAAGAAAATCCCTTTCTATTTTCTTATTCCAGTTATGTTCCCTAGTGAGGCAACCAGAACAGACCCCTACAAAAAATCATTTAATGCATGTCTGTAGTTGCAGAGGCTCGCTGGTAATTGCTCCAAAGGAATCTCTATTGATTCCAGAGAAATTGAATCTATTTTTCTCCCATGTATTTATGCAACAGTGATATGAGACTACCAAAATCTAGCCCTATTATGAGATATTTGCTACTAATGCTATGATTGCTTGGTTTCTGTCTTTGGAAAAGGCCAGTCAAGTTTGGTCCCCTTCCGTCTTCCATTGCCATGCAGATCTCCACTCCCTCACACTGGATCATTGATAGCAAGGAGTGTTCAACAGCTTTGTCACCAACCCACGAGTTCTTTGTCATCACAGGGTGACGTTCATTCAACCTACTGCCTGAATGAAACACGGGGCTGTTTGTTTTGTGTGGTTTTGTCGTGCCTTTCCAAGAGTAATGGGTGCTGTCATTAAATTAAAGTGGCTTTCAGAACTTCACGTAGTTCCTCCTCATTGATTAAACCAAAACCTTGTAAATATTGTAAACCAGAACACTTTCATGTTTGTGCATGAGAAGCAATATCTGTGTTTGGACTAGGTCGAAGTGCTGACTTCATATCTCTGGAAATAATAAAAGTTCAGGAGCATTATTTTCCAAGAGCGTGACAAGTTCTTTGTCGCTCTCTTATAAATCTACAGCTTTGTATGTTTTTATTGGTTGAAATCATCAGTGAGTGAAGTGATGCATGATTCTTAGCCATAACTGAAGGAGAAAACACATTCCCTGATTTTCTGGAATGTAACACATCTGCGTATTCTACAGAAAAAGTGAGAATTACAGAGGATGCTTCCTCTGTTGAAAACTATATAAAAGTGATGGATGTGCTGTTTTGATTTGACATTCTTTGATTTTTTTTCACGGTAAAATGGTTTGGAACAGTAGGGAGTGGGGATTATAATAAACTTTTCCTTACTGAATAGTGAAGGAAAACAAAGAGATTATGCAAATAGATGTTTTGTAAACATTTTCAAATTTGCTTCCTCACAGCTTTCTTTTGTGACCTTGAGCAAACCACTTAGCACAAGGTCTACTGGAGGACAACCCTAAATGCCTCCATCCAAGAGGTAAAAATTTATGGGTGTATCAGGACTTGCAGGTAAAATTCTGTGGATATTTGAAGTGCCTTTTGCCAGGCTATGACAGATTTATGTCAGATTAGGTAGAAAGTTCAGTCTGAGCATGACTGACATATTTTTACAGGATCAGGGGCAGTAGCATATAGTCTGAGCTACTACTTTTGTTTGTGGTGGGAGGTGTGGGGCTTTTTGTTGGTTTTTATTTATCTTTTTTATTTTTAACCGTGAGAATAACCTGCCTTTTAGATGCTGAAATAATGCAAGTTGGAAGTGCAGCAACAGTTTGGAATGTCAAGCTCTGATTACTAACAAGTGGCTAATGAATGATGCTGTGTCATGGTGAAAATGGCAGTAATAGTAGGTGAGTTATCTGAAGGGAATGTTTTATTGTATTGATCCAAGCCTGACAGACATATACTGGTTTCTTACAGAAAAATAAATTCTCTTATGAAAGGTTTCTCTGCCTTGGCACTTCATCAAACTCAGATTAGGTGAAATGCAAAGCTTTGCAAAAATGACTGAGCCGTGAGTGGAGAGCGGTTTGAGAGCATAATGTTTGGGAATGATGGACAAATCCTGCAGGAACACTGTTCCTGGCACACTTGCTCCAGGAACTCTAGCAGACAACAGCCGAAGCAGACTCTGCCAGGAGCAGTTGTGTCTCCTTGCTGTCTTTCTCTGAAGGCTCAGCTTGTGCTGCTGTTCCTATGCCCACACTACTTGCCTATGCTTCAGTGCCTTGGGAGATGGAACATTCACACAGGGAATAGAAAACTTGTGTTTGATGCTCTCCTTGAGTTAACGCAGGATATAGGGTGTTTTTTCCTCCTGTGGTGACAGGTTAGGAGGTAGAGGTAGGGATCTCTGTGTCCCCTCTGAAACTCAAGCTCTGTAACCAGTTAAGGTTATGTACCAGGTGAGCTTCAAAGCTCACCCCTTGCTCACAACCTTGTTTTGAGGGGAGACCTTGTAAGGCCATTTCGTGAGGTTTCCGTCACTTGAATAGTAGGTCCCCATGCAGCCTTTGGATTCCAGCTGTTTGAGGGTACTGCTAAGCTGAAACAAAACCTGAGAGATAGAAATCAGTGTTGCATACACTAATAGATTACTGGGTGGACTTGTCCTGAATCCAAGGCAATATTCTTACTCTGCAGTCTGTGTGATGTTATCAAGTTGGGCTCTTAGTCCTTCTTTTTGTGTTGTCTCCCCTGCACATATACCCTCCCCTTCCCCAGCACATGTTCTGCATCAAGCTGTAGTCTATATTTTGCATTTGCATGATGCTACCCATGTGCAGCTTCCCCCTAAAACTCACTCTAGTCATTTAGCACTTAAATTTCTTATTGAGTCATTCTGCATCAGTATTTGTTCAGGCTGTCTTCTTCCTCCTCCACGCCTTTGTCATCTGTCATCCACACCTCATTTCTGTTTGTGCCTTCTAAATGTATTGACTCATTTTGCTCCCAGAAAGCTATTTATTGCATTAGATCCAAACAAACTTAACAATCCCACCCCCACAGGTACCATTTCCTGTTTTCTTGTCTATCCATGCAAAAAAGGCACAGAGCTGTCAGGTGTGTTTTTTATGTAGGGTCTGAAGGATTACCAGGAAGAGCCATGGCAGAGGTCACTTCCCCCATCTAGTTTTGACCTTCCTGGTCTTGAATTCCCCCTTCCCATCCCTCTAGAATTCCAGGTTGTTGCAACCCAGCTGAAATGCATCTGATTGTTTGGGATATATAGGCCTGTCTTCACTGACTCTGTCTCATCAAGGACTTGGCAGAGCACAGTTAGACCTTTGCCTTTCTTGATGGGGCTCATTAGGCTCTAATACTTTTATTTGTTACCCAGCTTTTGTTACAACACGAGTCTGTGTTCTGAGTTCTTTGTGTTTTGAGAGTGTGCTACAGCTGGTTACTTTACAGTACAGACCTTATTACTCAGTTATCTCTCTTGAAGTCTGCCTTCCTGTGGTTTACTCAAATTGAGCCTTCATAGATGGTCATTATGGAACAAAACTTTCTTTGTAGGTAAGATTTTGATCCTTGTAACAGTGCTTTTATAACTGATAATAAATTCTAACAGTGGAATAGTGAAAGCTTTTGGCTTCTTGAGTAAGAAAGTCCTCTTTTTTTCTGCGTGAATTTAACCATGGATCCAACTTTACATTGTAAGAACAAAAGATAATATGTAATAAGGTCTTACTTCAGTCTAGATTTACACATGCAACAACAATCATACTAATTCTAGCTGCAACTTTGTTGGTTAACACTGGAAGAAATGTGATCCTCTTTGATTTGTAGAAGACAAGTACACACTGTACTGCAGGACAATTTTATGGACTTTATTATAGCTAAATTACAAGGGGTTGCAAAAAAAAGTGCATTTTATTGTATAAACTTCCCAGCTTATGTTATCTGCACTCAAGAAATCCAGCTCTGGATTCACTAAAGTGTAAAAGATTTAACAGACCGTGTGGTCATGAGTACAGTGAAGTATCTTTCAGGGTAAAGAGAACTGGAGACCAAGAGCTGCTAGTGATGATTACCTGTTTTATTTCTGGGTAGAGAGATGTCTCTGAGCAGTTCCTGCAGATGGTATGTCTGAAGTGCAGAGTTACTGTGCTGAAGAGATATCTTTGATTTGCACTGGGAACATGGCCCAGAAATGGGGAACAAGACGTAGAAGAATTGCTGTTATGGATTCAGAAGGTCTGGTTAGCAGTCCATGGGTTGGTCCTACTTCTACCTGGCATCACCTAGTAATCACCTAGGGCAGCGAGTACAGGGTGAATATATGAGAAGTTACTATTCAGACATATTATTGTGAAAGTACTTGGGGTGGTACTACAGTACAATCAGTACTAAATCTAGCTTGGAAGGTCTGTGAGTTTAGGCACAGTCAGTTCTGGAGGGATTTGAGAAGAAAGTCCCTGTTGCAAGTGCTGGCTGAATAGGACCTAAAAGCTTGGAGAGATCAGGTGTTTAAGGCATACTTATGATTCAGTTTTAGTATATGATTTCTAATAAAGAACTGAAAAACCTTAAAATAAGCTAAGAGAAGGCAGAGCCTTGTTACTGTCTTCCAGACCTTTCTGTATGCTGCTGCACTGAGGAAATGCTAACCATGAAAATATTGTGTTGAGAGAGAGGAAGCAATTCTATTTACGCAGCAGCCATTTCACTGTCAGACTCTGTCTGCAGGATATTCTCTGAACATGTTTTTTAGCGATTTTACAGGCTTAAATTAACTTTTGCCATGCCTAGAGCTATAAATGAGTGCCATAGCTGTGTTTGCTGGTGGTGGTGATTGATACTCTCCATTCTCTTCTGTAACTAAGCAAAGCTGCTGCTGAATGTCTCATGCAGAAACCCAGTGGTGCTCCAGCCCTTCCTTTGCTGTGCTCAGAAATGCTGTTCACACACTCAAAAACCATTGCAGGAGGTGACAAAGGGAAAGTACGAGGCACAAGTGCTTGGAGGTGATGGTGTCAATAAATTTGACATACATTTTGAGTGATAGCCTGATGTGTTAGTTATTGAATTGCTTTACTGAGCAATACAGGTATTATACAGATCTTAGAGAGATGTATTATACCTTTCTTTATACATTCAGGTGAGTCAGCTAACGGTAAGTTAGTTTTTGCTTGAGCATCTTGAGAAAATGCTGCAGCATTTCTCCTCTTCTGCTAGGTTAGTAGAGGATGCTAAATTATCTCAGGATCTGAAGAGAGTATGCAGCATTTAGGCTGCTTACTAGTTATTAGTTTATAGGCAAATAACAGATGTGCCAGGTCTCTGGGTGAGATTCCTGGCAAATGTTACATGTGCACTAAAAACCAGCATTCTTAGAGCAGTGCTCTGTACATCAAGGATTTGAACCTGAACGAAGAGCTCAGTTCTATGGAACTATAATTTGATTGCAGACCAAAACTTTAGAGATGCTGATTGTGTTTTATTGCTAAATTAATAGATAGGATTAGAGAGGATAGGTGCAGGGACAATATAAGGAGTAATATCTCTTTATTCCCCCCCCCGCCCCCAATTTTACAGGTAGGTTATATTTTGTAAACACAAGTAGAATGATAGCAAAGTGTTCTATTACACTTGAGCTTATCCTCTCTGGACTCTCTGGTGGGTGCCTGTTGCAGAAGTGAACTGCCTTTCATCACAGAAGGGGAAGGAGATTCTGTACTGGGGTGTGTATAGAGTTGAACCTGGAAGATCAGGGAAAGCAGTTAGTGAGAAAAATAATTGAAGGCATCTAGAGAGTTCTTGATCCTGGCCTTGGCCACTTTCTGGACTTAACTGAAAATGAAATGGGAAGGTTTTTATTTGCTCTGGAAAATGATTCATTAGAATTGCAAAGAGCTAGCTGAGAAGCTGTTAAGAATCTTGAAAAGGTTAGAACAAATGAAGATTAATGTGAAGAAGTGTGGGTACCTCTGCATGCTGCGTGAATCTTACCTAATCTCTTTCTACCACTATTGTCAGTGGTAGGGATAGTTCAGAAATGCAATGTATTCCCTTTCTAAGTGCCTTTAATAGTTCAGGGGAGAAATGACAGATGCCTCTGATGTAGTTGCAAAATTAAAATGATTATCAGGGGAGGGAGGAAAGAAGACAATTCTGAAAATAATATAGGCAGTAATAATGTAAAAAAAGATGTGAGCAATGTTAGAGTCCTCCTTAGAAGATACAGAAAAAAGTATTTTAAGATAATTCAAAATAACTTAGTGTTCTCTCTATAACTTTTCTTCTGCCTTTAGTGGCCCCTTTCTTCACTGCTTTTAGTAGCCTCAGTAAAACAGTTCTTAAAGTCTTTGTAAGTAGAGGTAAACCTTAACCCATCTTACAGGACTCTTGCAAGTAGTCTTACTAGGAGGGAGATTGTTAAAAATGTTAGGAGAGATGACACTTTGAAGGATTTCTGCAGGGAGCTGTCACCTTTCCTGTAGGTTCCTGTAGGAACCAGTACCTCCAGAGGAAGCAGAGCTGAGGGACTGGTGTCTACTGCCTCTCTGGACAATCTGTGCCAGTGTTTCACCCCTTTTGTACAAAATTTCTTCCCTATATCTAGTCTGAATCTACCCTCTTCTAGTCTAAAACCATTACCACTTGTTCTGTTGCCACAGGCCCTGCTAAAAACTTTGTCCCTGTCTTTCTTGCAGGGCCCCTTTAGATACCAAAAGGCTTCACCAAGGTCTCCTGAGAGCCTTCTCTTCTCTAGGCAGAGCAATCTCAACTCTTTTAGCCTTTCCTCAGGGGAGAGGTGCTGAAGGATTTAGTCAAGGATGTTTGATTAAAACTACATTTAGCCTGATCCATAGAGGTTATTCTTTTGTCCTTTATGGATATTGCATTGTGCATGTGTCCTCTGAAAGTGAAGTGTTCTGCCACGATCTTGGTTTTTTCCAGTCTTCTCTGGTACAGAGTTTGGCAGATGTGGGAAATATATGTGGAAACATCACTCTGTGCTCTCAAAAACCTGCTCTGGGGATGGAGCTGAACCACTTCTCAAGTAGTCAGATACAAAAACATTCAGGCACACACACCTCACACCATTCAAAGGGAAAAAAACAAATCAAAAATGACACAAGGATGTACCTCTCTTCAGGTGGGTTTGGGTGGATTGAAATTAGCCCTAAAGAAAAGAAGGTTTCAGGTTACTGCAGCACATTTGCTGTTCTGGTAGTTAAATTGGAATGATGGACTCAGGGAGCAAAATGAAAAGTGCTCCCAGTCAAAGAATCTAGCTTGAATTAGACCTTCCTTTGGGACTGTTAATGTGAGTTCAGTAGAGGCAGTACTAGCACTGGTGGGAATTGTTCTGTAAAATTTTCTGGCATGTACAAGATTTATTTAGTTGGAAAATCAAAGTTAAAAGCTGAAGCATGTCCATTACTTAAATAATAAAATGCATAGTTGCCTTTTATCAAGATGAGCTTAATTGTGATTACTTAATCCTTTTTTGGAAAGTAGTGTTAACCAAATGGAACTAGTTAAATCTTAAAATTTTTAAAGTATACTTTTTACCATGCATATGACTTTTATTGTGTTTATACATACTCTAAGAATGGTTTATGAACCTTCATATAAAGACTTTATGCCCTTGTATAATAATTTTGCTGCAATATTATTTTATATGTCACAAAAATGTCACAATGATTTATTTCTGACTACCAGGTCCTCCTTTTTCTCTTGGTGATCACAGAATTACAGAATAACTCTGTTTGTAAGGCACCTCACGAGGGTCCTAGTGCAACCTGCTGCTCAGCTTGGATCAGCTTGGGGGTCAGATGAGGTTGTTCAGGGCTGGATAAATTTGTGTCTTGGAATATTTTGAGGATGGAGACTGCACAGCCTCTCTGGGCAATCTGTTCCACTGCTGGGGGGCCCTCCTGGGGAAAAACATTTTACTTTTACCTAACCTGTACTTTATGCTGGTTGCCTGTGTCCTCCCGCCCTGCACTGCTGCGCGCACCTTGACTCTCGTTGTTGGTGACCTCCTTGCAGCCACTGGAGCTGTCCCCAGAGCTGTCTCTTCCCCAGGCTGAGAACCCCTGTTGTCCCAGCTGCTCCTGAAGGGGCAGTGCTCCACCTCCCTGGCAATTTGATGGCTCTTCACTTACATCTCCATAGCTTAATGGTGTCCTCCCTGCATCAGAGGGCCCAAAACGAGCCACAGTTATCTAGATGTGGTTCAACAAGCTCCAAGTAGAGAGGAATACTGCTCTTGGCCTCCTGGCAATGATTCTGTTTGTACAGCCCAGGCTACTTCTGATCCCTTAGTTCCTTCAGCATCTTTGCAGAGAATCACTCTGGCACTGTTCATGCAAGCTCCTGCCTTTGTTGGTAGGATGAGGGGCACGTGGACTGTGCATTTGAAGGGTTGTGGTCTTATAAATACCTCGTGTGTGCAAATTAAACAACACATCTCTTTCCTGTGCAATGTGCATTTAGACACAATATAGTGCACAGACACCATAAATTCTATAAATAGAATGGGGTGTCTGTTCATGGTTCAGGTGTTGTTAAAGGCAGTCACACAAAGCTGGTTTCTGTGTTCCTTTACACTTGAAGAAACTTTTTGATCCAGCTCTGTACACTGCTTCCTTTTGGAACTTGCAGCAGTGGCAGAGCAAATGACTTAAAATTCAGTTTTTAGAATCAGTTTTCAGTCCAGACATGTAGTTGTCTTGAGTGAAAAGGCTTTAATCTTACTTTTGCAGTTGTCTTAGAAGATGAATTATTTTTCCACTGTGTGTAATCCATAGGTTTTTTTGAGTATAGGAGAGTGATCTCATAACCAAAGGAAGCAAATGCTTGGCTGGTAAGAAATGCCATCTCCTGGATCATGTTTTGCAACTCCTAAGAAGAATTCTAATTGAATGAATCAGTAGTGTTTTCTCATGCTACAGTGGGACTGGGAATTCCTAGGTGGCAATGCATGATACTGTTATACATGGATGACTACTCTGTATTGGTTCCTTCCATAGTACGCTGTGGTATTGGACAAGCAGTGATTGTAACCAGGGTGACATGGGAAGGGGAATGGCTGTCTGCTGATCCTGGATGATTCCCTCATCTAGAACCATGGAATCCTAGAATGGTTTGGGTCAGAAGATCATCCCCCCCTGCTGTGGGTAGGACACCTTTCACTTGTTCAGGCTGCTCCAAGCCCCATCCAGCCTGACCTTGAACACTTCCAGGGATATTGGCATCCACAGCTTCTTTAGGGGAGAGAACTTCTTCCTGGAAGGAGCTTGTTTCCTTGACAACCTCTGACACTTCAGGCACCTTTGAGGAGTCCTTAGTCCTACTGGGAAGCCATTTATTTTTAAGCCCCTTTCTGAAACTTCAGTCTGAATACTTTCTGTTCCCTGTTTGCACTTCCTGTGGGTTCTGATAGGCATTCAAACATTGTGTCAGCCCCTTTATCCAGAAGAATTACTGCTATTAACATTTTTTACCAGGTGTCCTACTTTGGTACCTCTACTCTTTTGCTGCAGAAATTATCTGTGTAGATGCTTGACAGAAGTGTAGAACTCAGAGCTGTGTGGCTGTGGATCTATTCATACTGCACTAATAAATACCTTGTGAAAATAAGGGAGTTGTCATAAGACAGAATTTCTGCCACCTCCACTGCTAAATCATTCCGTAGATGTGGGTAGATACTCAGGGAAGTTTGTGAATTGGCAGGTTTTGCCTGTAGGTTGTAATTCATTTAGACATTGATGCGAATTCTGATGTGGCACCGAGGAAAAGTTATTTTCATAATAGAAAATGTAAAATTGTCTTTTCATTTCATGTCCGTTCCATGCAAGGCTGTCATGATGGGAAGAGACAAATGCAGCTGCTGCACTAGTAGCAGAAGAATGAATGGCAATATCTCCCTGCAACACAGAACCATTCAATGTTGCCTTTTTTTTTTAATACAGTTTTAAAAGAACTAATCAGAAATTTTAGGTGTGTTTTATGAACAGGATTTTGGGACAGCTCTAGTAGTCATCACACCTGGTTTCCATAAGCTTTATACTCCATAAACTGGCCAGTGGCTCAGTGAAATGGTATTGTTGAGTACATTTTAACAATTGCATCTTTTTGTGAGAGACAGATGCTGTGTTACAGGCACATACTGTTAATTCTACATTTAAAGACAGAGGCAACGCAAATAAATGTGTACCTTTTCTGTTTCATGTCTTACACTACCTGTCATGTACATTATTTATTAGATATTAGATTAGATTAGTTATCTTTTGTGGCATTGAATAATTCTAATCCCATAGAAAGGTCTCTTCAGATGCAGACTTAACAAAAACCGAAACCCAACAAAAGCAAAAAATGTATAACTATGTAACTGGACCAAATTAAGGCTTGTTTTTCTCTTTAATTCTCTTTCCTTTCTCTATATATGGTCTTAAAAACAGCCTTTTGAATATTTTAGTTAAATCATTTTACTTTAACCCATTCATCTTTGGCTGTGATTATATTTTAGTTTTTCCAGGCAAAATTAGCAATTTTAGAGTAGATAAGGTGCTACTAAACCGATGGTTCTTTCATGGATATACATTTGTGCTGCCCTTATTGGATGTTTTCTCTTCATCTTCCCAGTTAACTGGGATTCAGCTAATCCCAGTTACCATTACCTGAAGGACATAAAAATTTTCTAGGATACTCTACATCCAGGAGTTGTAGCTGTAACAGTCTGAAGGTCAAAACTTGTCCAGGTGTAGAAGAGCCAATGCTTTTATTAGTCTAACAACCAGTGCTTTTGAACAAAAGCACATCTGCTTTTGTCTCCAGATCCATGAATTGTTCTAGTAAAATACATTAATGGCCCATGAGGAATCCTACTGCTTATACGAATGCCTTTGTTGCTGTCTTCTGAGGAAAATACATAATAAATGTTGTTTTTTTTTTCCTAGTCCCAAGATGTAATTTTTTGAAACAGAAACACAAATCTTATTTAAAAAAAAAAAAAAGAAGAAAAATCTAGTTTATTTCTCATCTGCCCACTGTATGCACTCTTCTGGGGTACTACCAATGTGCCATCATATGATTGAGGAGATTTCCTTGCTGTTCCATTTTAGAAGCCTCAGTTTGTTGTTAGAATCTTATTTAAAGTGCACAACAGCTGGATGTACAACAGGGGACAGAAAACCAGTTAAAATTTCCAACCCTACAAAAGCATTGTATTATGTTGGCTTGTTGTCAAATACTCCCCATCTCCTTGATTAGATGTAATTATGTTGCCTAAATGCTAAACATACAGTGTTCCTTTAATTTGTCATGTTATATTTGTCTCGTGGCACACAATATTTTAACTTTTTGGCTGCAGGGATTTTTCCTTAAGATTAGGGTATTTCTCTGTTGTGAATGGTTAGAAAATACTTAATTGTCATAGCAAACCAGTAAAGCAGATGTTACCTTTATCCTGGGATTGAAGATAACATGCAGTTACAGATGCATTTCTGTCTGGGGAAAACCATATTTTTTCATCTGGAATAACTTGAATAAGAAAATCTTTGTTCAAGTAACTTTTTTAGGGCTTGGTGGTGGGTTTTTTTTTTGTTGTTTTGTTTGTTTTGTGTTTTTTTTTTGTTTTGGTTTTTTGTTCTGTTTTTTTTTTAAACTCAAAAAAATATAATGTGATGGCTTGTATTTGTTTTGCAATACTGGTAAAACTTCAGTGTGACTATTTAGCACCTTATAAATATCTTGTATTCATATTTTAATGGCTCATATGTTCTCGGGAATTTAATTATATGGATGGTGCTATTGTAAGTAATTCAGGAAGGAATTAAAAGACAGTGGCAGAATAAATCTTAGATGACAAGCATTTGGTGTTTTCAGGTTATGTACTCATCCTCTGGGAAAGAAGTTGTTTTAGTGGCCCCTAATTGCATTAGTCAAATATTAATAACCAAAAAAACCCAGGGATGAAGTGGAGCAGTTTTTCAGGTACTGCAAAATCTTCCATCGCAAAAAAAAGTCAGTTTGCCAAGCTTACAATTTTTCACCATTTGAAGATTTTATTCAGGAGATATAGGAGAAATCAAGACGTGAAGAAGCAGTAATTTTGAAGGTAAAATATGAGCAGATGCTGTGGACAATAGGAGGGCTGCATGAGGCAGTCTGCAGGTGTACAGAGCAGCAGGAGGTTTGCACAAGTCAACATTCATCTTCATTCTGAAAAAATTCAGTCATGAAAACTGAAACAACTCCACGAACAGCTTGTAACAGGGCAGTCACTGCGTTCCAGTGAATTGGGGAAGACTGGTGGAGAGGTAAACTGTGGGCTCTTCACAGAGTTCAATATACAAAGGGATAGAAATGAGATATACCTACTTATGGTGGGAATAAGACCAACAATGTAGAAATATGGACTGTGAAAGGTACAGTACATCAGTGGTTTGTTAGTTAAACCATTGCATACACAAGTGCTTTTACTGGGGTCCCATGTCAGACACCTCAACATATGGAACAGCTGACCTCTAAACTCATTTCTGTAAGCAACAAGATTCTTTTCACATTTATGTCTAAATTTATTGGTGTGGAGTTGGACTCTGGTGGTCCCTGTGGGTCCCTTCCAACTTGGGATATTCTGTGGTAAAGAAAACCACTATAAGCACATGCCATATTTACATTGTAAATGATTTAACAATTTCTACTGTTGGGCTGAAGTCCAGTGCTTTACTTCAGCAACACTTGTGAAAGAACAGGCCATGTGACTTTAATATCAGCACCAGCTTTTGGACACAAATACTTCCTTAGGGTGCATATCCCATGACTGTGTTAATTCACCCTTAGGACAGGAAAAAGTCAATATTCATATGAGTCTATAATCCAAGCCAAAAGGCCATACGGCTTTGGTTGTGCTGTTTTTTACTGGATAAATATCCTGTTGAGTTGAGTGAGACTTCTGTGTCGAGAGACTTAAAGCATCAGTCTCCATGGCCATAATCCAATAAAGCTGTTTAAAGGTGTAAGTAGATTCACAGGCGTGGAGTGGTGCATAAGCAGGAATACATTTATGTGTTGGAAAACCACTTTCAGAAAGCAGTCAGCTTTCTGAAAATAATTGGAAAATAATTTTGCTTTTTCAGGGGTGTTTCCATTGAAACTAGCTTACAGAAAATTAGTTTAATTCTGTCAACAGTTCGCCTCTGAGAAACTTTTTAGAAAAGAATAAAAAAAAGGCAAGAGAGGAAAAGGGAATTGTTTTGACTGGGTAGAATTGCTGCATTTTGTTTGTTATTTCATGCATTGAACAGCAAATATGACCTTATGTGGATTTATGGATTATATGGGCCACTTCGTGATCTTTCTTGAGATATCCATTTGGAAATAAAGGGGAACAGAGAGAATGGAGATTGCAGGATTTAAACAAATGGTAAATAATTAAATCATAGTGATAAAAAGTTAATGCCAACAACCATGTTGTCTGATCAAACAGATTATTAGTCTGTAAGATTAGAAAAAGTCTAACTAATCCTTCCAATGGTAGCAGTATTTTATGGAAGTGAGGTTCACAGCATAGCTTGAGATTCTAGACCTAATTCATTAAAACGCAAGCTAAAGTCCCTAAAAAAACCATTTTGAAATGTAATACTTTGAGCCTTCATTTTCAACAGGTTTTTTTTTTTTCTTTTTCTATTTAAAGTATCTCAATTCTTTATGTAAAGGTTAACAATGGAGGAAAACAGAAGTTTTCCAGAATTATTTCTAAGGGTTAGGGCAGGAAAGAGCTTATTGATAGGCATTGCAAAATGCTATTTCTTCATCCATAATGCTTCTGGCAACAAGTAATAGTGACATTCTAATAGTGATATTCTGGCTTCTCCTGGCTTGTATGTGCCATGCTAAAAGCGTTTTCCTCCTCTATTCATGTCCAACAAGTGAAAAAGACTGTAAAGAATACTCTGCCTCTGATGTCCTCATATTGACATCTGAGCCCCTTTCCAGTGACCCTGCCCCTAAAGACCTGCCCAAATATCTCCATTATTTTGTCTTAAAGAACTTCTGTAAGATTAGGAAGGAGTTTAGTAGGAAATTCCTACGGCCAGTACACATGCACACACAGGGACAACTCCGAGAAAATTCCTCTGAACTATGTTAAACTATATCCTTTAATTATAGAGAACAGGGAAATATTATGCACTTCTGGGTCGACAGTTGGTCAGATGGAGAAAACAAAGATTTCAACAGCTGTTAGGTTTGCTAGACTTGCTTGTAACAAGAGAAAGGATATAAGATTGTAGGTGGTAGAAATACAGTGGTATTATTTGTTATTGTTAAATTTAAAGTCAGTCATTGTAGCACTAGTTTGTAGTGTGTAATGCTTTGTGTTTTGTGTTTGTTGTTTTGGTTTTTTATGAAAGTACAGAGACTGTGACAAGGACCTCCTGTTGTTCTTTAGCACATTTGTTGTGGTTTGTCACAGGATGCCACTTTGTTCTGAGCTGTAAAATTACACTGGAAAGGAGCGAAGTCATGCAGCGTGGTTCTCTGAAAAGTGATTCAGTAACAACGGGACAGTACAGGGGTACATTTGTCTCTGCCTTCTGCACTGAACATCCTTATTACAAAAGTAGAAAACTCACCAAAATAATCTCCAGTCTTTAAACTGGCCTTTGATTAGAACTTGGTCCTTTAGGTGGTATTACAGTAATAAAAATACACCACAGTGCGACAGACAAATTCTAATCCTCATGAATTATATCTAATTATAAATCAAATTAATGGTGAGTGAATAAGTAAAAAAACCCAAACAACCAAACCTACAAACTTGTATCTCAAAAATCAGATGAGTTTTGTTTTCGTACTTGCAACTAGTGCCATTAGTGGGTTCCTTCTCTTCTGTTTCTCCCTCCCTGGCAAAGGGCTCTGAAAGGCCTTTTGAGCCAGTGTTTGGTTTTGGGTTCCACTTGAACTGTGGAAAACGAAATTCTGGTGATTGGCAAGGAGTCCAGCTCTGAAATGGTGTCTGACAGAATGGCTTGCAAGAAGAGCAATCAGGGAAAGGTGTTTTTGAGAAGCAGAGTTGTTCCCCTCCAGCCAGGGTGCGGTGGCTGCAGCAGGGGCTGTGTTCAGTGCTGTGCTGTGCCTTGCTTTTAGTTAAAGAACCTGCAGGGCCTCAGGCCTCTGCCAAGGATATTGGGTGCATGTTATCAACAGCAGCTGCACCTTCACATTCCTCACTTTTAAACGTGTTTAGCCATAATCCCTTTATGCTACTGCCTTCAGCAGTGCTGGAGTTGTACTGCAACACAGAGCTACTCTGAACATAATGCAGAGCTCCTTGTGCCCTCTCTTTCCAGACAACAAACTGAAGCTTCACTAACTCACCTTCCTTCTTTTTAAATCCGAGAGTTTTAAACTTCAGTAATAGGCAGTGAGATTTCTATAGAGGTTTGAAGAATTGCTGCACTGTAGGTAGACACCAAAACACATTTTTAAGCTCTGACAACCAGTATAACTCCCTTACCTGTCTCAGCAGTTACATCCTCAAAGAACTCCAGCAGATTCTTTTTCACACATTTGTCTCAGACTTCAAGGTCTGTCATTTCCTTGTGCACCTACAGCTTTACCAAAGGGCTACTGCTCTCGTCTTCTTTTGTGGTCACTTGATGGAAAAAGTGCCAATCAGTAGCAAATATAACCAACTGGTCAACAAACACAGCAGATCATTTATTTCCTTAGTGACCATGACCATTTTAATCTCTGCATTGGCCAGTACCTCATGGATTTCCAGCCTCAGGACCCAGTGTATGGGTTGATGTACCTTGAGCAGAAGCAGCAGGATCTGAGTTCAGAATGCTGCTTGTGAGGATCTCCTACATCAGCAGGTGTGATAGAGAGGCATTGCTGGCCAGGATGTGTCCTGTCCCCTTCATGCAACAAATATTAACAGTTCATATGAAAGCATATGACTTGCCTTGACTTGCCTTCATGTGTTTGGTGTGGTTTTCCCGTTCCTAATCAGAATATGGATGAATGTGAAACATTTTGGAGACAATTTATCAAGGTGTGTTCAAAATGGACAGGCCCCAGAGACTTCTGAAGTCACCTTCTTTTTGTCAGTCCAACTTTTTTTCTTCACTGCTACTGGATAGAAAAAAATATACTGCTGCTTCTCACAGTTCTTTTCACTTGCAGTTATTTACAGTCTTTCCAATAGACATTTACAATATATTGTTTTGTTTTGCTCTCCAGCAAAGATGCAGTCCTGACTGCATCTTTATATTAAATGTTAGCAGAGCTGCATTTTACAGTCTTCTGGGGTTCAGGTTGCCCGAAAACCAGTGAAACCACAGAGTCATGTCCAGTGTGGCCAAAATGGGGCCTAGGGAGGGGCTCACATAAATGTCTGACAGTATTTCTGAAGATATAAACTACAGTAAAGATCTTGGTTTGGTAAACTGTATGCAGTGCATGTTATTAGGCATAAATTTTTACTAGCAGCAAGTGGGTTAGCAGTTGTCATTGCTCCTTTGTTTACAAATACAATAACAATTTAAAATGCACACTGAAATGAAAAATATTTGGCCTTTTCTGAACCTGTTTTTCCTGCGGGTCATCCCTGAAAATGCCTGAGCAGGGAGAGTTTTAACCATGTTTGTTTTTAATGCATATAACATAGCTGTGGTTAATTTACCACCAGCAGTGAAATTGAAAATATATATGATGAAAATACAGGCAAACGTAGATAGATATCTGTGTATACTTACTTTGTAATTGAGAAACTACAGCTTTAATAAGTCTAGGTTTGGAATATTTTGTTTCATTTAATTGCAGCATTGGAGTGGGAAACAGTTAACCTGAAATGGTGTAAAAATGTTTTAAGTAAATGGATTACAATTATGCTCTGTATAGGTTTTTCAGTTTACTTCCCCATACAGAGTGAACTTTCAGGCTGTGATGTTTTAGAGTGTAAAGTGGGAAAGAAAGATTGCGTGGTCTCTACTCTGTTATTAGAAGAAGTACAGCACAGAGAAGGATGTAACTCATTAGAACTCTCTATGGGGCAAAAAAAGCCTACCTACAGGCTATTACTGTTAGTTCTGGAAATAAATCCCAGAATAACAATAGATATTTTTTCTTTATTACACACAATTTATCTCAAAGAGGGGAATTAATACATCTTTGATACAATTATTTAACCAAAAATATTCTGTTTTTCAAAATGGGTGGCTTTTCAAGGAAAAGAATTTCCTTTGGTCACTATTTTTAGCAAGGAAACAAAAAAATTGCAGTAGCAGGAGAATATATTTCTCCTTCCAAGTTTGCTGGTTCAAAACACCAGTCTGTGGTTTGAGCTGCAAGAACGTTTTTCTGTTGAAATTTTGTTTTCTATGTTAAAGCTTTCTAAATATTCATCCTTAAGGCTGCAATTTTTCGTGCATGACCTGTTCTCAGAGGTGAACTTATTTTTGAATGCAGGAGAAAACACTGTCTCGTCCCTTTACTCATAATATTACGGGGAAGACACAGAAATTTAATCCACTCTGGAAGATAGTTAAAAATTAGCTTTATGTTGAGTATGACCTGTACTGAAGGTATAGAGTCATGATTTGTGCTTTGGTGCTTTTAGGATTAAAATTTATTTTTAGAATGGCAGACAATACATACCTTGGGATTCTGTATTACTCCTTCTGATATGATTTTAAACAATCCCTGGGTTCTTAAGGAACCATAACATCTACATTTCGACATAATTTTAAAGTAACTTCTAAAGAATTGTCTGCTCCAGTTTTTCCTCCTGACTGACTCATGTAATGCTAAAATTTTAATCACAGCAGACAGGTGGATACAGTTTCCCTTTTAAATAAATTCTCTCAAAGCAAAAGAAAAGCTCATTATTTATCTATACAACCTGGAAACGTGGAAAATGTTGTTAGCTGTTTGTTTGTTCTTTGAAACTACTGAATCAGCCAACTGGATACCTTTTTAACCACAAATAGGCAGGTATTCCAACTGATCCCTAAATCATGTCCTTGACAGCTTTGCTGTTGCAGACCAATATTCCCCCCACCCCAACCTTTTCCTCAGAACTGAAATGGTGGGAAATGATGATTAAGTAATGAACAAGAAAACAGTGATAAAAGAGGAGCATTTGGTAGAAACCTACTTAAGAGACTGAAATTTCCAGGAGAAAATGGTGCTTTTGGGTTATGCCTTAAGAGACCCAGATCTGGCTTTCCACCTGGGCAGTGAGTTCCAGGTATGTGGTGTGCACTGGGAGATGGGACTTTGGAAGCTTTGTAAGGAGTTTCTTGGGGAGAAAACACCAGACATATTCTAAAAATAGGTTGGTTTTCGTTGGTTCTCTTCTACAGATTTTTTTTTCATCCTCTCTCTCTATGCTAACCTAGAAAAATGCTTCTCTTTCTTGCTTTCTAAGTTCTCTCTTCAGATTTCTTCATCCTGCAGTTGATAAAGTTGCTGAACAATTCAAGTTGCCCAGGTCTTGGTGTGGGATTAGGCATTTTCAGCTCTGGTCCTTGTGTCGTGCAGACAGATCTAGTCACAGCTTTGTTCTCACCAAGTGGTTGGTGTTACATGCTTAATGGTTTTTAAAAATGTATCTCACTGACTGAAGACCCATGCATAATTGGCCTTCTGAGGACATTAGCAGCAGCAAGAGTTCATAAAGTTGCTGCAAAACCACTTCTGGATGTTCAGGCAGCACTTGCTGAAAATTCTAAACCAGCTGTGTTCCAGGAAGGTGGAGAAGGGGAACGTGGGATGTTTTTTTTAAAGTAGGTTTTCAAAAGCAGTGCTGAGTGACATCTGTGTGAAGATAACAGTGTTTGTCTATCCATGGTGCCTAATTGCAATGCTTTGCTGCACAGGTGTGCAGTGAGATGATTTTTCATCCTTGGTGACCTGTTCTGCAACCCTTTGTTGTGCTGAGCAGTAGTGCTGGATGCTGACATAGACACCTGGTCAGCATTACCTATTTTCGATGTGCTTGCATACTTGCAATTACTAAAAAATTATGGTGAGAAACCTGGACGTTTCAATTAGATGCAAATTTAAAACAGCCTGCAGGCTGTAAAATCAAAAGCTTTGATTCTACATGGCTCTTCAGTTTCTGGTTTGTTAGTGAAATCAGCAGAAACTTTATTAGCTGCAACAAAATGCAGTGAGTTTTGACTGATGGTGAGATCTGTTAACTGAATTTGTATTTTGGATATGAGGGGCTGTTTCCTCCTGTAGAATAAAATCACAGCATTAAACAACCATTTCTGGTTTAGGTGAAAGAACACCAGTCAAGTTTCAACTTGAGCACAGTGTGGCACTGAAAAGATGGTATTCTACAAATCTGTTGCCAGGTAGCTTTGCCAAGCTGAAGTAGCAATGTGGAGGAGCAGCAAGTCGAGATGGACTTCTTTTTTCTTTTGCCTACATCTGCAGTTACCTGAGTATTTCCTGCTGTCCAAGACTGCAGATATTGTAGCAATTCTTTTTAATACTCCATCATGCTCTATGCTGGTGACTGTTGCCTAATTTTTGCTACTCAGGTATTTGTTAATAGTTCATGATTTTTGACTATGATCGGGGAGGGGAAGGCATCGCTGAGCAGTTGTGCCATTGTTCCATCTGCCAAAATTTTAATGCAGCCAATTCTAAATCTGCAGAGAAGGATCAAACATGAGCTTTTTCTTGTCACTGTTGGTTCTGGCTTTTGCTGCTTCAGACCTTTCAGACATTGTGCTTTTCTCATGGGAGTGGTGTGGAGACAAAATGAATGAATGCTCACATACAAATAAAAGTGAATTATTGAGTAATCTTTTTGCAGCAGATTGTGTGCTGTCGATCTAGAGTCACTTTGCGTCTGAAAATAGGTAATAAAAGACATGGTAGAGCAGGCAAACTGCTGCTGATTCAACTTCATCACTCGAAATTAAATAATAAACAATAAAGCGAAAAAAATGCAACTCTGCTCTGTCAGTACTTAACTAGTACATTGCATCAACAAAATCTGACATAAGGATTCTTTCAGGTGTTGCCGCCCAAAGCTTTTGGAACAGCACAGGAAATGTAAGAAATAATCCAGAGGTGTTATCTACAGGTGTGTTTGAAACATATGCCTAAATAATTCCTTTTCTTGTTCAGTTTTACTTACGTAAAACTGAACGTGTTTTGTAACTTCTCTAATGATAATTTATGATTTCTTCTCTAAGTAGTCATTGTCTCTTACCAGACAGATGTAGCTGCTCTCATTCAGCATGGGTAGTTTCCTCAACGACAGTAGTCAGAAAAGAAGATACCTGAAATTCACTGTGGTTTTGGTCCCTTCAGGACTGGGATAAATTAGCACTACTGGAAGGAAGTTTAGAGCCACTGTTTGTGTGTGACCTTGAGACATCCAGATCCTGTGCTTCCCTGCAGCAACTGTAGCTTTCTGGGTGTGTGTTTAAGGCAGAGCTATTTCAGCCATCCCAGGAACTGCATTAGGTGTTTGTGTAATCTCTCACTGTTGGAAGAATTGGCACAGGGTTTTGCTCCAGCTCCACTGGGTTCTCTGTGGGGCAAACGTGCCTCCCCTTGAAGCCTTAATTCTCTTCTTTTGTCAGTGATATTGGCCAAAGACACGAGGGCCAAAAGCTTTGACTGTTTTCTCTAGATAAAATGGATAGGGGAGTTTGAGGTAGTAATACTTCAACTTTACTTCAGCACTTAATGTATTTTATTTAGGAAAGTAGCTTAGACCAAAAATCAGAGCAGCATTATCTTTTAGTAGTATCTTTTAGTTGTAAGTATATTTGTAAACCTGCATAATTTCAATGCCTTGTTTTTGCAGTGTTTTGCATTGTTTTCCCAGGGGTAGGTCCTCAGTTGATCACAGAATCTTTGAATCACAGAATGCTCTGAGTTGGAAGGGACCTTCCTCACTTAAAGTAGACACGACAGCAGGGGTCAGATGGGCATAAGATCCTAGATCTAGGGACACAAATTCTGTTTAGTGTTAATAGTAACTGTTTAAATTGTTTGAGAGATGTGCTGGGTTGTGACGACAACTTTGAAGAAGAGATTGGAAAAAATGCTCTTGGTAATGAAAATACTTGAGACCTTCCTGGGAGTTTCCTCAGCAATGGCAGCAGTGTCTAGACCTCATCAAAAAAGCTAAACCTGTTTGCAATAACAGTGTAGAAGAAGTGTGGAAGGGGGCAGGCATCTGTGATGAAGAATTATATCCACACTTTCTCTTTTTAAGAGCTGCTTTTAATGGTTCTGGTAGTCATGTGATAATGAAGGGAATGGCATGCAGCTTATCCTGGCAAGAATTCAGTAATCAGTGAAAAGAGAGCTCGGTGTGATGGCCAATGATATAGTTATGTTATAATCTTCTACAAAGAGAAAAGATTTTAGAGATTTATAAACATTAGGACCTTTTGACCTTCTCTGAAAAACCTATTTACTGTTAAATGACTGTGCATTATTTAATGGGCTTGAAAAATACAAAAATAGGGCAGCTCTATAACCATGGGACTAATGCAGAATCTATTACAGAAGGTTTTATTTGTTGGGGTTTGGATCAAACTGGATTTAACAGGAAGTTGCCACATTCCTGTTTGCACTGGCCTAAATCCTCATGGCCAGCATTTCAAAAGCTTGTGAAGACTGGCAACATAACCTGTTCTTCCAAAAAAAAGGTCTCAAAAAGTAAATGAGAGCCATTCAGTCAATACATGATGTGCAGTGGTAATGCAGAATTCAGGGCTTCGGATGAAATCCAGTGTGAAAAAGATCTGAGAGTTGAACTACACAGTATCTGGTTTTACGTGAATAGAAGTCTGACTGTTCCTGTGTACCATGGAATGTGGCTGTCTTCCATTTTGTTAGGAGAGATTATTTTGGCTTTCACAGTCTTTAATTTTTTTTTAATGAATAAATTTTACGAAAAGGAAACTGCCTCAGTATTGCTGCAGTAATACAGAATTGAGCAGATTTCTGTTCACCTTAGAGTGGTAGAGAAAATGTAAAGTTTTAACATCACACATCACCCTGGTGCATGAGAGGTGTTCGTTTCCCTTGCAGCTCGTGACCTATTTAAAACTGAGTGGCAGAGTGATGTGCTTTCCATATTCTTCTAGTACAACCTCAGTAAATCTTATTTTTTTTTTCCAGTTTCAACATTTGCTGCAATGATTTTCACGTGATTGATCATAGCAGCCATTAGGGAGGTAAGGTTACAGGCTTTGGGAACAAAAAGGTAGTGAGACAACGTTATTCCAGATTGTTTTCAATGATAAACTGAAAATAAAAACTATGATGAGGAGTGATGTTCTGACTGTTAACAACTTAACCTGCAGATTCAAGTAAAGTCTAAACGTTGGAAGAATAGAACCTGCTAAGATTTTTGTTCTAACTTCATTATGTACCTTAGCACTTGTAGTGTTTAAGTATATTTATAGATCTCCTTTTGACTCACATATTTTTGCGGTCTTAGAAGTATTTTCAGTATCATAGATGATTTTATGAATCAAATGGGGACATGGATTTAAATTCTTGGGAATAAATTCTCAGGTTTTTCCTTGGCTGCATGAAATAACAGAAGCTCTTTTAAATGCACTGCTATATACAGTTCCAATTTTCTTGTTAAATTAGCATGACTATAAAAGGTAATACACATTGATAAAATCTTTCTATGTCCTTTTTGTCTGCATAACTTGTTCCCCAAAAGTAGTGTAATTGTGGAGAATTATTTCTCCACTTGGACAAGAGCACTGGGGTTTTACACAGCTGTTTATACAGGGATCTTCCCTGTATGTCTTGGTTTTTGGGTGGCATCATGACCTTGGGGAATGTTAGGTGGGCAGAGAGCACTGAACCCACTGCCTCCCTTCATGTTGATTGGGGCTGGACAAGGGGAGATGTGTAAACCTTTCCTTCTTCCTATAGGAGTCTGAAATGATAGAAATGGAAGATGGTTTGCCCTCCCCTGTAGTCCCAAATTCCTTTTTTAAACCTTGGCGCCTTTTTTTTTTTTTTTTTTTACCTCAGAGTTGCTGAATGAGCAGAATGAGGAGAAAATAGGGCTACAGGAGAAGTAGTTACACTGTTCCAGGGAGAAACTCTGGATGTGGGAGAAGGGATAACATGGAAAAGTTTAGCATGTCTGAATGAAGTTGGTTGTAAACCATAGGGCTTGAGTCTGTACTACTTCTTAAACCTTGCAACTACTTACTCATGAGTGGCCATACTACACGCTGACAGGGTGTGTTTGTGACAGAGTGCCTCAGGAATAATTTCCAAAGCAATGTCAAAAATTTTCCATACCTTTTCCTAATTCTTGATAATTTTTGGCAGTCATGCTGTAATGTAACATTTACTTTTATTCTGCTGCTGTTCCATACTATTTTTAACTTGAGCTGTGTTACCAAAGTGAGGCCTATTGTGGGATTTAAAATTGTGCTGTGTCATAATTGTAAGGGTTGGACTGAAACTGTGTGTGGGTGAACTGATCTACTGGAATCATTCTCTATTTTCTAGAGATTCTTTTGATTTTATAATATTTGTAGGAGTAATATTTTTAATTGAAGTGTTGATTTCAATAATGCTGCAAATACTGCCTTTTGTTTAAATGGACAGATTTCACAAATTTCTTCCTTATGGTCAGGTAGAAGAAAGTAATCTTGATCCTTTTTTTCTGTAAAATGTCTTTTCAACCAACAAGTATTTTTCTTTACAAATGACTTAAGACACCTAAAGTGTGTTTTTTATTAAAGTGCTAAAGATCTGATGGGACCAGGATGCCAACACAAATAGTTTAAATGTTTTTCTTTAAAGATGTGCCTTATCTCTGTGTGAAGCTGTTGAGGAAATAAAAGAAATAATGTTTTTATTATAAAAAAAAATTAAGGGGGTAAAAAACTAAGGAAAGAAGATTGTGAAATGACTGACAGACAGTGGCTGTTGTTTATGAAATGTATAAAAATGTGTCAAGGTGGCTGGTTCTTTCTAAGCTTGAGAGTTGTATCAGAATTTCTGGAATTACAACAATAACTTCACTGAAGCTTTAATTTTAGGACTTTCAGTTCTCAGTCTTGAGGTCACTAAGGACAGGGAATACAAAACACAAATGTAGGTGAAAATGTTTTTTAACATTGCAGCCAGTCTCTGCCTTTTCAGGAAAGTTCTTTCCTACTTTCTGGTAGGCTGTGGTTTGCCTTCCTGTGCTGGAATAAGGATTACCTTGGGGGATTTATGGGTCCTCTGATTTCTGTGTGGAAGACAAGGCTGGAGTACTGAAGAGTTGTGTGTTCATCAAGGCTGGATTTGATGTTTTCCATCTACACAACTGCCTCACCATATTTTTTAAATGCTGCAGTGTAGTAAATAAACTTCAACGCTTGCACTGTAACACATCTGATGTCCCACCACAGTCAGCCACTGATGATGATTCATATATGAGCTCATTATGTATCTGTTGTGCTGGACTGGAAATAATAAACTGAGAAGACAGTCTTGAAATTCATAGATAGAGAGGCTGTGTCATGGAAATCTGAGGTTGGAGAGTTGACTCCCGGAGAAGCTCTTTGAGAATCAGTCAAGTTCAGGAATGTGAGATGTTCAGATGGAAAAGACAGGTTTTCACATTTAGCATAGGATTCACAAAACCAATTGCTGTACAACCAAATTAGGAGAAAAGGAGTATAACAACTTGTCAGATCCTGGCACAGAAAGTATGTTAATAGTTTTGTTAGTTCAGTAACCTACCCAGAGTTTCCAAGAAATTAAAATGAAAGGGGGCTTATTCACTGTAAACATGGAATTGAAAACAAAATGCTCTAAGTCTTAGCCCTCTATTCTTCCCCATGTGCTTTTGAAAAAGCAATCATTTTTGTATTCTCATGCTGATTAATTTGAACACATAGTGAAGAAATAATGTGTTAAATGATTTAACTTTCCCCTTTGTCTTCTTTCAGTCTGTTGCAGCAATGTAAGGTGTTATGCAGGTGGCTGTATATGGAGTGATAGGGAGTTTTGGATGGATGTGAAATCGGGGAGCAGGAAGATACTTGAAAAATGTTGTTTTTGAGTGCTATAAAGGATCATCTGTTATGACTAGAGATGTGCAAAAAATTGTTTTAAAATAGAGATGGTATATATAAGTGGAGTTGTTGTGTAAAACAAAGCACGATTCTCTTGTGTGCTGGACCATGAAGGGAAAGAGCTGACCCAGAGCTTTTGTGGGAGGGATGCTCTTCTGTTCCTTGGCCATGAGTCTTCTGGACTTCTGTGGGGGTGACCCCATCACAGCCTGTGGCTGCCCTGGAAGGACAGACCTGAGGTCCATTGCTTTGCTGAGGCAGACCCTGATCCTTGCTTCCACTTACCAACAAGCTGATTTTTGAAGGCTCATTGGTTTCATTAAAGCAGTTCCTGAGCCCTACAACCCTGTTGAATGACATTGTTTTTAAGTGAGGAATTGTGAGAGGTCTCACAATCACTAAATGCAGAACTGCCCCAAGTATGACCTAAGCACGCTGTGAGAGAAGGTATTTCAGGGTGATTACTGCTTTGGCGTAGTTAAGAAAGACCCAGGGTGGTCTAAACCAATAATAACAGATGACTGTAAACATTTTGTGTTAGAGGCTTGCAGGGAGAGAGTAACAAGGCTGTGAAACCTGCATTGCCCTTAGAACAGATTAATGTGTTATCTGTAATTTGCCTGCTTGCTCACAAGACCAATAAAGCAAGCAAAGAAAGGGCGCTTAGATGAGGAAATTGGAGAGGAGGGATGATGGCAGGTGATGATGGCAGAGGCACATCAGAGGCACATCATTTTAATGGAGGAGGGGGGGAGAAGAGCACCACTTGATGGGAATTGCCTGTTGAATTCTATGCAGTCTTAAACATTTAACAAAGTAATTCCCCTGCTTATGTTTAACTGGGTCTCTGTGCTACCTTTCAGTCTGTACAGCTCTGGTTACAGCACTCTGGTGATGTATAAAGATCCTCTGGGTTAGTGGTTTGCAAACCTGTGCCAGGATATGTGCCTGAGCCATGGAACTGTTGTGAGCAGTGTTGTCTGAGAGATTTTCAGTTAAAAGTTTTGAGGTGTGTGCAAGAGTCTGTGAAAAGCTCTTAGGCCCAGTGGAGTGTTTGGAGCTAAGCTTGAGAATTGTTGTAATAATATGGATTCCAGAATATGAATAATAGCTTTCAAACAGATTATGTCAAAGATACATCACTAAATTATTACTGTTACTACTGAAATGAATATTATTACAACTCATTAATTCTCTTTTGAAGGTTCTGTGAAAAAAAAAAGAATATAATTCTCAGCAAACACTGCTGTATGTATGTTTGGTAAAATTTCTGGCATTCATAGATCAGGGACACAAAGTGTATGGAATGGTTGTGACATGTAGCAACAAAATAAGAGGTTTAACTGCAGCTAAACAAAGGGATGTGGTTGGCACACACACATGAATGAGTTCTGATTCAAACTGTTGTGTTTGTGTCCAGTTGTACAGAGATGGTCAAGAATCCTAAAGATGTCCAGCTGCATCAGCACAGCTTAGCACAAGGTTAATAAAATTGGATTTCCTTTCACTGTGCTATACTGACCTTCATAAGACAGCCCAAAATATGAATCCTCTGTGTGTGGAGGGGTTATTCTGGGACAGTGAAATTATACTGTGGCATTGGCATGGCACAGCACTGTACTAAGTGTGCTTTTGAAGATTCTTCTGGATTGAGAGTGTTGTCTCTGCATCTCTGTGCTGTACAGGTGCATTACCCCGGCTCAGTGCTACCACAGGGATCTCTGCACCCTGCTTTGCTGCTCAGCATTAGTGTTCAGGCTTTCAGGTAACACTTTTCAGGTGCAGCAGGAGTCATTTCACATGTTCTCTGGAATAATTTCAAACCTACTTGATAAGCAGCTTTGAGATGCAAACACTACTGAAATGAGGACACTAAAAACCTAGAACCAAAACACAAGCATTACATGTCAGGTTATTCTGCAATTTAGGAGCTTGCTGAGACACCGTGAATGAAAAGAACGTATATATGTGTTGTTTTTAATGTCTTCTTTTTAGATTCTTGTGCAGCTTACTCATTAGACTGGTTGTAATTGTGTGTTTTTACATATTTAGTTTAGTGACTGGGCAAGTTGCTGCAGTGATCAAAATTCACATGCTCAGATCTGTTCAGCCCCAAGGCCAGTGCAGCAGAAGCACAGGCCCTGCATCCTTGTGGCTCGTTATGACAACATACCTGATATTTTTATGGAAGTCTGTACAAGACAGTTATTTTGGTCATGAGGAAAACCTCTTTATGTCTTTGTATCTCTCTTCTGTTAGTCACATTTCCTTCGGTATTGAATGTGAAATCTCTCTTTGCTTAGTGGGTTTTTTGAGGACTCTTGTGTATGCCCAGTGCTCTCCTCCCCTCTGGTTTTGAAGAGAGGTTTGGGTGGGGCAGGTGGAGGGACAATAGGCAGAGCAGGGATCATAACGCCTACAACTATTCACATCACTTCAGCTCTGGATTTATCATTGTTAAAGATGATGAAAGGCAACCAGATGTTTCTGCAGACTATTCTACTCATTCACTTCTCTTCAATATTGTCCTGTTTCAGGCAGGATTGGAGAGGGATGTGCAGCAGGGCAGTGTGTTTCTGTTGGACTAGGCTTGTGAATTCCCTGTTGTGATTCCTTTTGGGAGGAGTGTAGTACAGACAGCAGTTTATTTTTTCCAGTTTGAGTACAGACATTTATGTATGTTGAAATATGTGCTTTTTAAATTGCTTTTAGCTTTAGGGCTGCTTCTGCTAGTTTTTGAGATACTTTTCTCCTTCAACTTTCTCTGTTTTCCATAATCTTAGTTGAGAATATTTAGTTATTTTCTAGATGTAGAAAAAAATTCTGAGGAGCCTTATTTAATACATATTTCCATTTGATAGTGGTCTTTCATTATCTATTCCTGGATATTTGCCCTGCTGATGTTTTTGTCCTTACACTGGTTTCGTTTAGAGCATGTTTTTTGAACCTGCTTTCTGAACCTCATTTGTCCTGGGGTTAAAAGCCACGCTAGTGAAATGGAATATGTTATTGTTGTGTGCTTCTTTTAATAGCACACCCGTGATCCTGTCAGAGAAAGAAATGAGATTGTTTGAGCTGACCCAAATTAGCTCAATTCACTTGTCAGGTTTCTTTTTCTGTGCTTGCAGTGAATATTTTTTCCAGAAGTACAGTTAAATTGCTGTTGCATTACTCTTACTTCTTTTTGTCTTTCTAAGGAATCCTCACTTTTAAGGGTGCATTTTTCCCCCTGGTTCTCCAGTTACCTCATCAATGCTCCAGCAGGGTCTCAGTTGAAACACTTATGACTCTCAGGCTTCATTGGGGTACGATGGGATGAAAGTAAACGGGTTTAGGCAATGTGAGGGATAACAGGTTATCTGAAGTATTCTCTGACTCTTATTATTCTTTTCTGATTTTAAGCAATTGATTGCAACTGATTTTTCAAGTC
Source organism: Pachyramphus minor (assembly GCA_013397135.1). Lineage (NCBI taxonomy): Eukaryota > Metazoa > Chordata > Aves > Passeriformes > Tyrannidae > Pachyramphus > Pachyramphus minor. Next base: position 620 of record VYXB01007859.1, on the reverse strand, counting down.
ATGTCTGAAGGAAAATAAAACAAAACAGTGAATATTTTGTCTTTCACAATATAATCTGACTCTAGAGATTTCCCTCCACTACCCCAGCACTTACTTGAACTTCCTCCTACAACATCAACATTTCCAGAACTCTTCTTACCATGTTTGGGGTCCCTGGATAATTGAAGTTCATTTTACATTTTGCCAGTATTTATTTTTGTGCTTTCTGTGTTTGTGTTATTCTTTTAAATTCGATTGTATTAATCTGACCTAGTTTCTATTTTGATTAGGCTGCCTGCCTCCTCCTGAGAAGGTAAGGCAATATTTGAGGATTAATCTGTTTGGTCTTTTTCTCTCCATTTCCCTCAGTGTGACTGTTTGTCACAGGTCACTCTATGTTTGTCCAGGTGGTCTTTCTTCAAGTCCCCCTTTTTTATTTCACTAAAGGAAAAAAGTAATCAAAAATTTTTCATGACAGAGTAAAATGTATGAGTCCAGTGGCATCCTGAGTACATGGGGTGGTGTAATGTATATGCAGACAGCAACCACAGCCTGTAACCCACAGGCTTTTTACTCTGAGGTGGCAGCTGCTGGAGTAGGATCAGGCTCTAAGATGCGACACACTCAGCTCTTGCTCTGAC